>CALSCE010009415.1:4258087-4362539 GCA_943593645.1 Bovichtus variegatus | reverse complement strand
GTGTGTGTGTGTGTGTGTGTGTGTGTGTGTGTGTGTGTGTGTGTGGAGGCGTTGCGTATGTATGTCTATATGATCCAGTGTCAGGGCTTGCGCTGCATACTGAGTTAGCTTGTCAGATCAGAGCTGGTCTTAGGGGAGACACCCTTTTCATAATTCCTAATGCGTGCCGATTTCTAATATCTTCCCCGAGACCGTTGTCCATCGCTCTCTCTATCTCTTTCATTCTTCCGTACATAGCCTGACCTTTCACTTGCTAAACCTTTTCTGTTGCTCCCCCTTATTCCTTTGCCTCCTCTCTCTTCTTCTTTTGCTCTCCAAATTGCTCTCACCCCAATAACTCCACTTCGTTCACCTCTACTTCTCCTTTTGCTCTTTTTCAATTACTGAACAGTGGTGGAACAAGTTCTTTTATTCTGCCCTTTCCTTCACCTGCCCCGTCCTCCAAATATCATCCTCTACAGTCACTGGCTGTTGCCAAGTAAAAACAGCTTTAACTTTCAGTGCAACATTTATTGTGTATAAAGCTCCATCAACTCCTCTCTCTGGAAACTTCCTAAAGTTCCAGATTATTTCCTTCTCCAGCGGTGCAGAAAATGATGATCATGGCAATCATGAAGAAAATGATAATTTGGTGACAATATAAGGGCTTTAATAACAATACTCGGGCTGCTGGAGCTCACAACAGTATTGTGTTAATATGGTTGTAATTCCGCTGTGTTGCCGGTCACAGCTGAAATAAATTGTTTTGTTTTTGCGGTAGAAGCTTCCTGTCATGCTTACTTATTTAGCACTCTGCAAATCACAGTTGTGTGTCTCCCTCTGAGAGTGGTTTGAAATCTATAGCTTTCAGAAAATGTTATCAGGAAAAAAGGCCTCAAGCTTCTTTCTTCTGATTCAGACATTTAACTTTTTACGTTTTGTCTTTTCATCTCCCTCTTCGCTGCATATTAACCTTTATTCCCAATATTGGCATTATGCGCTCTTAATCTTAATTTCTTCATTTTCCTTTTATGTTGTCATCCCTTCCTCTTTATGCCCCTTGTCTCTCCCGCTCTGTCTCTCCTCTCCCTTTTCATCCGATAACATTCTCCCTCTTCTTCTTGCCAATTCAGATCCTGATCAGTGTCCTGCAGCCGCCGCTCACGGAGCAGCACGAGCAGAGAGTGAGGAGTGTGATGGAGTCCCTGGGCCTTCACGCGCCAGCCGAGAGCTGCAGCCCCAGTCTGCCAAGCAACGTCTTGTATCCCTCATCTGTGAAGTGAAACACACTCATTAACACACACGGGCTGACATCCCGTATATGCATATACAGTATATTCACAACAATCTCACACCTTGCAAAAACCTCAAAAACTACACTACACTAAATACTTCTGCATGTATCTGACAAGCATGTATCTGACAAGCTGCACCACATGCACACACACTCTCAGCACACCATGAACGATGCCCATACTATTTCAAACGTCAGCAGAGCATCTTCATTGATTTTCTTTTGCAAAGTATTGAATGTTCTGTGCTGTGCCTTTCACTTAATCTCTTTGTAAGTGTGTTGTACAACACAGGGCCGTTACTGTATTTCAGTCAGTCCGTACTCGAAGGCTAAGTACAGCTGTCGTGCTGATTGACTCTCTTCTTTTCAACCACCCACACACTCTCATATACTCAGTCTGCGCCTGTTCAGCTGGATGTCAGCTTTATTGGCTGCTGTCATATAAAAACAATACTGCCATATCACATTAATAGTAAATAGATACACCTTTAACAAGTGGAACTCGGTCAGCTGTGATTGAAGCCGTAGCTTGTTGTTTTTTTTGTTGTCTTTTTCATTTTACAGTTTTCCATCCTTTTGGTTGTGTTAATGCGTATGACATACGTTATAGCAGGTGTGTGAGGGTTTTTCTTTTTGGAAGTTGAGCCTCAGCTCCTATAATATGTCTATAATAAACTGTGTTGCCAAAATACAGACACTCAGAGCCCGAAGAACAAAAATGTCCCTTCAAGGCCGTTATAACCACAATTTTTGATATCACCGCCATTACAGCTACAACTAAAAAATGCATTGTATTATATCAGGCTTTCACGTTAGAGCCCTGGCTCATAAAATGTAGTTTGTACTATTTTCCACCAGATTGAGCCATTTTCTAATGTTTCCCCTCTGGGGCAAATACACACTATTCTCCTGGTTTCCTGCACTTAAATTAAAATGAGTCAAAATCAATGTTGTTGCTTATCATTGACATCGAGACTGAGAACAAATAAAAAATTCCCCCGAGCATTTAGTTTACAGAAAATAATTCAACAGCAGCTTCATTAACAAACTGACATTTATGAAGATGATTGAATATAATTTAATTGGTAGTTAAGATCAGGGCTGAATTTAGTTAAAAGATTTAAATCATTGAAAGTGGATTAATATCATATTTTATGGCAGTTTTTTGACGTAGACATTTTTGTTCTCTAAGGACAGAAGAGCAACTTTTTTAAAGTGAGGCACAAGGAATAACAAAAAACAAATAGTTATTAATAGTAAATAAATACACCATTAGCAAGTGGAACACTGTCACTGTTGGATTGAAGTAGTACCTTGATACAAAAAAAATTGCATTGCTGTTGACTGTTGACAATACAAACACACACACACACACACACACCTACTTTCTGCTTCATCGCTCCTTAACTATTGTCCTCAGGCATGTAGGAGATGTGTCCATCTGTCTGTCTGACTTTACGGTCAAAACAGGCTGATGTCCCGGCAAACTGATGTTATTATGGCCAATATCATTACACCATCAATTAGTTTCATTGTTCATTTATTGCTACATATCTTTAAATCCTATATACAGAGTGTGTTTTCCGTTCAGCTCTTAAAGCAGCAGATGCTTCTGTTTACATTTCACAGTGTTACAGTGAAAGAATTTACTGAGTGTATTTTGAAAGTAGTTTATATTTACAAGCAGTGTTAAAGAAAAGTTGGATAAACAATGATCTTCAGATATTAATAGATCAAAAAAACATTTGTGTTTTTGTTATAAGCTCCTTTTTACATGATATTATACTCTTAAGCACACTATACCAGAGTTTCTCAATTTTTTTTCCACCAAGGACCCATTACAAGATACAGAATATGCACCTTTATGTTTGTCCCTTGGAATAATTTGACGTAGCCTATTTTTTAGACTTCTATAGTCTTAGTTATGTGAAAGAACAACACAAGAGAAAAGTATTAGAAAGATATTAGACTATTAAACATATTTGCAGATTCTAATAGTTATAGACTTGTTAGATTATAGTAAAATCTATGAATATATATAATAATTGATATATTATTATATTATTTCTTAAACTATGAAGCCTTTTGTAAAAAAAAAAAAAAAGTATTTTTTTTTTTAATATCGTACTTTAAATGAATTAATCTGAAAACTTTTCACCTTGGCAGAGTGCCACGGATCCAACTTTGAGAATCACCGACCTAAAGGACACAATGTGACAGAAAACTTAACTTGGACATTATTGTGTTCCATTAGAATTTTACAACTGCAGAGTGATAGAAGTGGTCAAGGTGAAACCCACCATTAACGTAGCCATTTATTACTGAGAAAGCCTCGTCTATGAGGTCTGTAACGAGACTTAACGCAAAAGTGAAAAGGACGCATTTGACTTTATAGACATGATTCATGGGACGCATGAGAATGAGTAACGATCTACAGAAGTAATTGACCTGGCAGCATTTACCCAGCAGCACCTTCAAAAAGCTGCTGTGTCACAGTTTGTGATGGGGCTTACAGTCCACTGCTGTGTCACAGTTTGTGATGGGGCTTACAGTCCACTGCTGTGTTTGACAGTTCTTGTGAGGTGGCCTTGCTGCTCTGGGGTGCAGCTGGTGGTGCAGCAGGTGGTGCAGCAGGTAGTGATGTGCTTGGGAGTGTTGGGCAAAAGTGTGCAGAACATTTTTGACTGTAGAGGATCATTAACTACAGTGTCCTCTGAGGATGTCTGGATTAGCTTTCAAGTATTCCAGGAAGAAAATAACTTTTAGTTGTGTTGTACTAAAATAAAGACCCCCTTTATTTCTTAGGTGGTGACAGAACAAGTGGTCTAATCGTGTTGATTTTATTCAAAGTAAACACGGGAGTTCTTTCTACAAAAATACCGTAAATACCAATAAAATGCCATTTTATTGGAAAAAATTAATCCAAAAATGTGGCTTGCAAAGTGTCAGCACGTTATCTCAGAGGAAACACGCGAGGGAAACCGAACGCACCCCCGCGCTCCTTCGGTGTCTCTCTTTAAATCATCCGTGCGGAAACAACATCCTCCTCCTCGCTTAGCGCCCGCTGGCTGTCATTCGTCCAACGCGAGCCAGCCGGTGAGATCGTGGCGCTGGCAGAGTGGAGCAGCGAGAGCCGCATGTAAATGAACACCTCCACCTCCGTGTTGCTGTCACCTGAGGACCTACAGCGGAGAATCACATGCTCCGTCCCCTTCAACGCGGCAAGCTGACCTTAAACGTCTCGTGTGGAGATTTATTTTTAATCTTTTTTTAAAAAAAAAAAAAAAGGTTAAACTGCACTACTTTGGAGGAAACGCTGTCCGCTAATCGCCGCCGCCGTTTCTACAACACGGTGAGTAATCCGCGAGTTTTGGGCTTCATCGCTTGGATCACCTGCGCTTGCTGATGAATCTGCCAGCTGCGATTAATCGATTTGTCGAGGAGCGACTTCAAATACTTGGTGAATTCCCAGAAGCGCCCCCCTTTCAGGAAAGCTTATATAAATAATTGTGATGTATTGCGGAGTTGAAGCAGTAGATATGGTCTGACATCACAGCTTCATACTAAACGCTGCTGAGACTTAAGTAAATTAACTATTTCCTGTTGTCTACGGGCAATAGTTAATTTACGCGAGGCTGGAGGAAACCCGGGTCAGGTAGGGTGCATGCACTCAATTAAGCAATCTGTGATTGATGGTCCACATGACGGTCTTTATCCAGGCTGTGCCATCATCATCACCATTACGCATGTCCGTGGCTGTGCCTCTGCATGAATGATAACAGGGAGAGAGACGATGTGTCAGCCCTTGAACCTCAAACATCCCACAGCAGCCTGACAGCCTGAGGGGGGATCTGGATCCACTCCTGCTGCACGTCCAGCTGTCTGATCAGCATCTTGCAGCATCTGACTCCTCTCGAGTCACTTTCACCTCAAAAGCTAGTTGTGCCTCTTGAAATTAATGTCACAGATTTGGTTGGTTAACAGTTTGGACCGTTTCCCGCTCTTGTTTGAAGATTATTTTCCGATTTCTTTACTCCATAGAGAAGTAGAATATCCGATGCATGTTTTCACACCACAGGGAATTCAGAGTGGAGCGCTCTCCACGAGTGTGTAGTATGATTAGATATGCGAGCCTACTTATCTGACAAAGCTGAAAACCTGGATCTCCCACACAGGAAATCAAACTTCAGCCTCTCTGCTACAGGAGGTTGTTGTTGGCAGAGAAGAAAAATCTCCGGCCAAGAGAATTACGTGGGTTTACACTGCTCCATCGAGAATTGCTCCGCCTTCAGACATCCCCAAGGCGATCACGCCTCGCCCAACTCGAGGGCCACATCGACAGGCCAAATCTGAACCAGGCCCTCCCACGTTGGACGCTGACCATCAGTGGGTCAGCTGGAGGGAAATCCATCCAAAGCGTGCTTTTTGCCGAGCAGCTGTGTTGCATTAATGGTCCTACAACACGAGTGCTGAAGTGTGTACTGTATTGTACACCTCAAGTCGGACGGCCGAAGGCAGCAATCGTGTTATGTTAGAGGTTTATCTCTCGGAGGTTCTCAAGCGTAATATGATCTCAAAACGTGAGTGCTTTATCGCCAGAGTTTCCTCTGGCTCTTCTTAAATGATGGTCCTGTATAAACAGGGTTTGCCTGCTTACACTTAATGGATGCGTTTAGACTGATTTCTGTGCTGCCCATGCCACATTAGAGATGATTGATCCGCTCCTAATGTCTTTCCTATGCTACTTCCTAAAGTCTCAGCACTTTGCCCAATTGCACAGAAACATTAGCAGCTGCTGGATATATATGTGTTGACTGCATTAAATCGTGCTGGTGGCAATTTCCTTTTTGCCCATAAATAGCTACATGGCTGACTGCGTGGAAGCTCACAACATGAAATAAATCGACGAGCCGCTGCCATGGCAGAGACGAGGCCCCCTCTTCCTTGGCTGTTATCGAGAAATATTGAGGCTTTCGACCAGCACTTAAGGATATTTAGTGCTGCGTTTCTCAGAAAGCTGGGAAGCTACCCAAAAGGTGTTCTCAGAATGCACAAATTGGCCTTAATCGAACATTGTCTTCACTCAGCTGTCTTCGGGAACGCTTGTTTCTGCTGACTCCGGAAAAAAAAAAAAAGTTGTCTTGCTGTTTTTTTTATTTTTATAAATAAGCGAGACTTAAGTGGCCACAGAGACCACCACTTAAAGCCAAAGGAGCTGCTTTAGCACGCTGGTGGCCCACGTTGTCGGCACTCTGCAGAGGGATAGTGCATGTCTAGGAGCATATGCTTTCATTTTCTGATCTTAAGTGAGATTTTTAAGTGGGCTCATTGAGTCTTAAATTAGGATTCATACGTAAGACGTTTGCCCACTCCCTAGTCCTTCACATTCAAGAATCGGCCGCCTTGTAAAGATGAATTCTGTGCAAAATCAAGTCCCCGGTGCTTATTATCCTCCTTGACTGGCTCTATCTTGCACTTTCTCTCCTATCTGTGAGTCTTTAAGTTGTATTACAGTGACCTTAAAAGGTATGAATGAATGAAATATTCACCAGGAAACTGTTATTTCTCACTTTCACACTCCGCTCATCTCTTGCTCTCCTCTTGCTTCTCACAATCTGACTGTCCCCGCATGCCCTACACCCCCATCCAAGCCCCTCAGCATCCCTCTGATAATATCATGAGGGGAGCCATGCTAAATTATGCATGCATTATGTGAATTATATCTTTAAGCTTTTCATCAACATTGTATTCCCCCTCCCTCCAGTTACTTCTGTTTTTCTGCTAATGTTTTCTTAAAAATTTGCCCTTCATTAAATTTTCATTTGATGAAGCTCTATTTTTAGCCGTTGTATTTATTTCCTCGCTCTCATCCCTCCCCTTTTTTCAAATGTATAAAAAAAAAACACAAAAACCCATCCGCAACTGGATGAAGATGTTGGAGACGACCACTGCTTTGGATGGAGACACCAGGAGAGGAGCGAGAGCAGAGGCAGCGTCTGGCACAGAGATTGTAAATGTTCCTCTGGGGATTATTCAAGTGCCAGACATCAGATGTGGCTTCTTAAAAGGGAACATAAGGAGCCCCTCTTCAAATGCCGGCTCCCCTCTAGGGCTCCATATTGACCACTTATCCCCAGCATGTCTCTGTATTTCACGTATTCCAAAAGTATCACAACGGAGACCCTTTCGAGCAGCTTTGCAAGAAGGAAGAATGGCTTGATGAATAAGAGCTAATTCAGATGAAGGTGAAATCTGAAAGACCGTTCAGTGTTGAGATGTACAATCGTCCCTCTGTAGCCTTAAACATGTTGAAATCACACAACTCTTTAACAATGTCATGTACATCTCTCTGTCTTTTGTTCAGGAGAATGCCTCTCTGCCGACCCCTGCTGACCATGCGGAGTGTGTGTGCGGTGGTCCTGGCGCTCGCCGCTGCCGCCCTCAGCTCTGCAGACTCTGACACGCACAGACTGAGACATGACTCCAACCTGGATATATGTATCCTTCTGCTGTGAGTGTGCAAGAGGCGTGTGTGTGTGTGTGTGTGTGTGTGTGTGTGTGTGTCACTGCTGGAGCGTTTGTGTGTGTTTTTTTTTCCGTTTTTTTTTTTTTTTTTTTTTTTTTGACAGATGGTTGCATGAGAGCATTTATGCGAGTTATGCCAATGTGGTGCGTGTGTCCTCCTGACCTTCTCCTACTAGACAAGCGGCTGTTTGAGACCAAGAGGAAAGATCAACTCAACGCACTGAAAAATCTTGTAGAGCTGAACGACATCAACCAGCAGTACAAGATCATAGACATCATGCTCAAAGGACTCTTCAAGGTAGTGTGTGTGTGTGTGTGTCAGTCATATGCTCAAGCACAGACGAGGCCACTAGTATTAAATAAAATGTTTAAAGCGCCAGCAGCGACTTCCACGAGCTCGACCAGCATGTGCTCTCAGCAGGTTGAATGATGAGAAGGTCCGCAGGCCGACAAGAGAATTCAAAAGCTTCAAATCCAATGATTACATTCATCAGCTTCCTCGCATTCGTTTGAATGTTTATTCAGACTCTGCCGCTCGGCGTGCCGTTCGGCCGGAGCTTTGCTTTGCAGCATGCCTCGTGTTCCCAGAGGACCGTTATCTATGCATCTGAGAGCCTCTCAAGGACAACTCCCGACGTCAACCTTCAGTGGCTGAAATGCATTGTCAGCATTTCTACACCGTGTGTGTGAGAGAGTGCTTAACGGCGTTCCGACGGTCGATGTCTTTTTGTGCTCAGATTGTGTTATGACAAAGTGTCTTCTTTTAAAAGACGGATGTTGTGTGTGTGGACAGATTCTTCTTGACAGAACTGTGCAAGTTGAACTTTATTATCCAATCTACTTATTATAACCTTCTTTCTTCACAACCTGTGGCCCGTTGCACAAAACACCTGAGCTTCAGATTTTTGTTATAAGTCCCAGTTAAGGTTCAAAACCCCCTAAAATGTTCACTTAAGTATTTAAGGTTATCTCTTTATCTTGGATTTAAACTTAAGGAACCAAGTAAGGAAAACACATTAGGTGCCGCTGTAAAAAGCCTTAATGTTTTTCCTTAACTTAGGAAACAAACCTTAAGTAAATCCCTCTGCACTTGAGCACAGAGGGTAAAGTACATAAACTTCGCTATTGAGCTGTTTTTCTCATTCTTAAGGTGTTGGAGGACTCGAGACAAATCCTGGTTACGGCCAACATGCAGCCTGATGACCCTTTCCCAATGGACGACAAGATCAAAGAAGGTCGGATTCACTTTTACACCTCAGCTGTTTCCTCATTTCCAATGTCTCTTGCTCTACATATGAGCTCCTTTATGTATCAGCTTCTTCCACACTCTGATTCTGTCTCCATCGCCTCTGACTGCTTTGTCTTGTGCTCCCGTTTCTAAAATCTCCACCTCGTGTCAGTCTTCTTCATCCTCTTTCAGAGCCAGAGGGTGCCAATAATATCCGATTTAACGTCTTTCTGAATGTCACGAGTACCATCTTGCCTATTTTTCAGGCTTATTCAACCCCACCACCTATTTGAGTGTTCCCTGAACAAAATCAGCCATTGCTTGAGCTGCACTCCTTTTATTTGTCCTATTTATCAGTATGTTCTGTGACTTTTGTCAGCAGAATTGTATCATCAAAATGTCCCTCCTCCTGTCTGCCCCTTTTTAATTAACCTACAACGGTATTGTAAGTTTGGACGACTCCAATTTCAATAACTTAAACTGATAATAAGCTGGTTAGTATCCCACCTCGGTGGCGCTTCCAGTCGATATGATCCAATTTCACCAAAACCGACTTAGTTACATAGTCCAAGAACAGGCGTTCGGGGCTCCTTTTATTATTTAAATACTCTTTTACTTTTTTTTTTGGCTGCATATATTCTGCCATTGTATTATTATTTAACTAACTCGGTTTTTTTTTTTTAAATTCTATTATTCTTATTTTGTCCCCTAATGTTGAAATCAATAAAGACTGTGTTAAAAACTTTTTTTTTTTTTTTAACCTACCTGCTTCTCTCTTTCCTCTGTATAACTCTGTGCAGCTTATTCCCATGTGGTGGAGAATACAGCTTTTTTTGGCGACGTGGCGTTGCGTTTCCCCCGTATTGTCCACCACTACTACGACCGGAACACAGACTGGGACGGTCTGCTGCGCTGGGGGCTGAATTTCTGTAACCAGACCGGGGTTTTCACCGGAGGAGCCCACCAACATGTCCTCACGCTTGTAAGAATAGAAAATCACTTTTCCTGTTCTTACTGTAACTAATGTTACCTGTTGATAACAGTGTTGCCACAATCCACTGATGTCTTCTGCAGCTGCTTTTAACTGGCTGAAGGTTTTTAAAAACACCATTCATTGGATCTAAACAGAAAGTATTGTTGCTTAGAGAAAGCTGTTGAAAATGTGCAATCGGACGACATTTAAGGGCCTTGAAAATATGAGAACTTTGTCAAAATATTTAATTACTTTTTTTGCAGTTTTCTGTACTTTTAAATCCTGAGCAAAGCGTTATACACGATGACGCTTCCTTATTGTCAAGTCTAGATGCAGAATTCAATGCAAGTGCATGATGAAATGACTCCCTTTATCTGCAGGAGAGTATGGTGAGAACATGGAAAACATTTCAATGCAATCTAGTGCACAGTGGTGTAAATGTCACTGGTGCATAGACATGACAGAACCACTATAGTGATTTCAGTGCAATCTGCTGTCCTCCATGCAGCACAATGCTCCCTCAGTGTCCGCTAATACCGCGCTGCTAAATGTGTCGTTTGTCATCCAATTTGTCCACGATGTGTTGAGACTTAAAAGAGCAAAAAAAAAAAAAAGAAGGTGTTTCCTGTTTTTTAATGTGTGGGGTTAATGAACTAAACTCTTGCAGGATTAATCTTTGACTTTAGCAATGTGCCAAGAGGATTATATTGTGGATTAATTCTGAGACCTGAAGCAGCAGCAGTTAGCGTCCTGAAAGTGCATCCAGCCCTCACTTGTGCCTCAGTAACCCCACTCCTAGTTTCTGATCCCGTACTCTCTCATTGCATGTAGCCATAAGGTCTAATGCTAAAATAATTTTTTTAGATATAGATAAGATATAGGACTAAGAAAAAAATGTGGATTTTTGTCTGTAGCTGCTTGGTTCATACTGCTTTTCAGCTGCAGAATAAGCGATGTGACTGTCTCATTTTTGTTCTGTATCTCTTTTTATTGTATTTAGTTTTTTTTATAAATGATAATGAGCCCCCTCCTCTTTTTCTCTATCGTCTGTCTCATCACTCAGATGTCACAGGAGCTGGGAATAACAGAGAAATCCCCAGACTTTATAAACCCGTACCGCACAGAGAGGGACGACGTGAGTATGATGCTCCCATGTTCCACACACACTCCCAAGGACCACTTAACAACGACTAAGTCAGTCACAACCAGTAATAATAGTAACACCGAGACAGATCTTTGCTTTATCATACTGCTTTTAGAGAAAAGTCCCCTGAATAACATTTATCTCTCGGTAAACATCCCCCTCTCATCTGCTCCAGGTGCTTCACACTGCCGAGGCTTTCCAGAAGATCCTGAGAGAGGAGGAGAAGAGGAGGAGGAAAGAAGAGAAGAGGAAAGAAATCAGGAAAGGCCCTCGCATCTCCCGCTCCCGCACCGAGCTATAGCGCTGCACATCAGTGCTTGCGGGGAGCAGAGAAGAGGAGGAAGAACAGTCCACAAGTGGTGGCTTGACTTGTAGACTCCAGTGACGGGGTGAGGAAGGCTGTCATCACTTGTACAAAAGCCAGGTGCTCTGTGGAAAACGAGAGGAACCCTCAAGGTGACACAAAAAAAGTGAAGTGGCAGTGGTTAGTCCGTTTCTGACAAAGGCTTGAATTGCTGTACATGTACAACGATTTGTAATTGGAAAATTGAACGTTGTATAGGAAGTAAATGCGTCTCTGGAATAGGAGTTGATAAGGGAAACTCATTTTTGATAACTTGAGGATTACATAACTGTACTTTGGAATATAATTAATTTTAGTATAATCTTTAAATAAACCCCGCTGTGTTGTGTCTGGTCTAGATTTAATGTGTCTGAATCCAATATGATTCAAAATACGTGTGTTTGCCAAATATAAATTTGTCCTCACCTCATTAAATTTGTCCCGTTTCTGGTTAGGTTAAGCTTGAATTAATGATGGAATACCGTTTTATTTTTGTTAAAAAAAAAAATTTCCTTTAACAGAGATTTGTTAGATATTAGAGGGATGTTTATGAGTAGGCATATGTATGTTCTTATTGCTGCTCAAAGTTTAAAAGACGCATCTGGCGTTTTGTTTGCCTGAAGGACAGTATTGCTTAATTTGTTTTTTTTTTTCATGTCTTTTTTTTTTTAATCTAGTTATTTTATCACCATCCTCTGTGATTTCATTTTTACATATTGGCATTGTTTTTACACCAATATCTGTTTCAGCTTAATGGCCTTTAGTTAATAAGAATTAGAATTATTTTATCCTCTTGGAATTATCTGTCAACCAGAAATCCAGTATATGATATATATTCATCTTGCAGCCCTGCACCTAATTTAATTTTGAGTCTTTTTCTATTTATCTTAGCTGGAAATTGACATATTTTAATGGTGTAGATCTATGGAATTAAGATTGATGTAATTTTGAAATAGTATTATGACTGTTATAAAACCATATGTATATTCAGAGAAAGAATATCATTGCTGCAGAATGAACAAGCCATTTTGTTATCAAATTTAATGAAATAAAGTGACTCTGATATGTACAAAAAAAAAGTGTGTGTGTGCGCGTGCGCGTGTGTGTGTCAGATCAGCCAACAGAGGGCAGGCAGCCTCCAAACTGACTTTCTGACTAAAGTCCAATGTTTTTGTTTGGGTTGAACAGAGCTGACATTTAACTGTTGCTACATTTACACGATAACTACAGTAAATGTAGAAGAAACGGCCTCTTTCTGCAGAACTGAGCGGGACAATGACAACTCTGACTCGGGTAAGATCATCGTTTACTGTCGTGATAGTTGCTGTGTGCGTCATAAATTAGCAACTTGCTAATGCTAACTTGCTATTGTGGAGTTAGTTGACTCGATATTTGTGTGAATCGTCGTTGACTTGCTAACAAACACGAGTTCACAGCTGGCATTTTAGATTAAAAACACTTTTGCTCTTTACATTTGGTCTGTTTTTAGTTTTTAAGGTTTTTCATAACTCTCTAACCTTAGCACTTAGCGTCGGTGGCTAACTCTTATATAACGTTTGCTAACCTTTTCAGCTGTTTTGTTTCTTTCCAGAACTTTCCTGACAGACTGACTTTTCTAGGCTTGTTACATGACACGTGTTGTCTTCATTAGCCTTTGTTATGAGAGTGAACCTGTCAAAGTGACATATCAACAAAAAAAATCTCAGCAAATCACAAGACACTTATGTTTTTGCAATTTTCCACTTGGGGATTAGGAAGAGAAGATGGATCCAGTTGATATGGAGGCGGAGAAGGAAGTAGACGACCCTGAAACCAGATGGACTGAAGAACTCAGGCTGGTCCTCATCGGGAAGACTGGATCTGGCAAGAGTGCGTCAGGAAACACCATCCTGGGCCAGAGACAGTTCCTGTCACAGATCAGTGCCAGCTCCGTCACCCAGATTTGCCAGCTCGGGAGCACTGATCTCACCGAGGAAGAGGAGGACGGTCGCACTGTCACGCGGAGGAGGAGGAGGAGGAGGATGAGGAGAGTCACGGTGGTTGACATGCCGGGGTTTGGGGACACTCACCTGAGTGTGGAGCAGATCCATGCAGAGGTAGCCAAATGTGTGTCTCTCTCGGCCCCTGGGCCACACGCTTTCCTGCTGGTGGTGCCGATAGGCCGATATACAGACGATGAGAACCAGGCTGCCTGCGAGTTGACCAAGATATTTGGGGAGGATGCAGTCCGTCACCACACAGTCGTTCTTTTTACCAGGGGTGATGACCTGGAGGGCATAGGGATTGAAGATTACCTGAGGGAGACTGCACCTGCGGGGCTGAAAGCTCTGATTGACAGGTGTGGAGGCAGGTACCATGTACTCAACAACAGAGACCCCAGCAACTCAGTGCAGGTTAAAGAACTCTTAATGAAGGTGGGCAACATGGTGAAGGAGAATAACGTTGGGTTTTACACCAATACCATGTTTTTAGAAGCAGAGGCTGCCATCAGGGAGGAGCAGAAAAGGATGTTGAGGGAGCGAGGGCAAGCAGAGGGGGAAGAGCAAAAGGGCGGCATGGAAGAACAGGATAGACTTGCAAAACGAAGAAAGTGTGATTTGGAGTTTAACAGAGTAGAGAGCACCGATCACAAGGTGGACCGAGGATCACAAGGGGCCAGGAGGAGGGAGTTGGAGAGAGAAAGGGAAGAGGATTTTAGGGTGGAGAGGTGGACAGAGGAGAGCAGAGGCAAAGTTGAACGATGGAGGGACCAGTTCAGAGGCAGCAGGTCCGTGAGCAGGCGCCAGTCTCTCCGTTCATCCCACATGAGGAGGGAGGCTGCGCTCTCTGCTCAGGTGCTGGAGAGAGTTAAGATCCTGTTGGCTGCTGGAGCCACAGGCCTTGCCGTGGGGGCCGTGTTTGGGGCAGCTGCCCCTTTAGCTGCCGCAGCCGGGGCATCTCTTGTAGGGAACTCGGTTGGTTTTGCCGCAAGTCAGTTAGCTGGGATGTCTGTTGCTGGAGGCACGGGTTTTGGGAACGCTGTCGGGGCCATAGTGGCGGCAGCCTCAGGGAAAACGGCAGTGACTCTGGGGGCAGCAGCAGGTGGAGCTTTGGGTGGTTCTGTCGGAGCCATTGCTAGTTTTGAAGCTGCCAGTCCAAGGGAGGGCGCTCTGGATGCCCTGGGGCAGGTTGGTGTCCTAGGGGCCTGCGCTGTGGGGGTGGCAGCAGGTGTAGGAGGCATGGGAGCTGTGGCTGCTTTAGGCGCAGCTCTGGAGGGAGCAGCACTCTGTGGAGCTGAAACTGCATCGGTAGGGGGCGGGGCAGCAGGTGTGGCCAACGCTTCTGTAGCTCAGAGTAGTTTAGCTTCAGCAGCAGGGCAGCATGCAGTGGCTACTGTAGGAAGTGTAGCTGCAGGTACTGGGACTCCTCACTGTGCTGCAGCCGGAGCAGCTTTAGCTCAGGAGATGGCTGCAAATGCCCCAGTGGCTGTTCGGTCTCCCGGTGTTCTCTGCGGATATACACGCATCATGAGTGCAGTGGCTGAGATAGGCAAGGCAGCAGGCATTGCCCTGGCTGGTCGCCTGGTAGTGAAGGTGGTGAAGGAAAGAGTCAGATGTGGCACCGGAACAACAGAAGCCAAGTACTTAGAGAGGAAGTCATATGAGGTCTACTGGAACAAACTGCCCTAATCCAGTTAGGGAGATCATATTCCTAGTTTATTCCTGGCCTCCTGATTTAGTATCACACTCCAGAGTAGCTTCCCTCAGGGAGAGATATGTCTGTGCCATGGAAATGCACCACATCAAATATGCAATCACAAATTATAATAGATAAAGGAGAGCAGAAATTGGAATTGAAAATATTGGTTGGAACTGTTTGAGGATGGTGAATGTGCTGTCTGAGGACTAATATACTGTAGACAAACACATTTTATCTAAATCAATTTTTATAAGATTGTGATTAATCTCATAGCGTTTTGGTTTTGTTTTTTTTTAATAAAGAAAAAATAAAAAGAGATTTTCTTCTGTGCTGCTGAAAATGTCTCTAACACAGTTCAGCCGTGTGAGCTCTGAATGAAATGACTTCAATTTCATAAAAGATTTCAATTTGACTTGTTTTTTCTTCTAAAGAAGAATCACAGAACTCCGAACAAAAAATAAGAAATGTCCTCAAGCATTATATGTCACTGTTTCCTGTGTAAGATTATTGTGTGGATATAGTCATTCTGACTCATTACAGTGATTGGTGTTGAAAATAAACAAAAACACTAGTGTTATATTTAAATGCTATATTTAAAGCGTTTATACTGACAGTGGGTATTGCAGTGTTTCACATCCTGTAATATTCAAACCGTTTTTGCACTTATGTTTAAACACTAGTTTTGACAAATCTGTTTTCAACTGGTGTTAATATATCAGCAGTTCAGTGTATTCACTTTGTTGCAGTGAAATAAAATTTTAAAAAATGAACTATTTGTCCATGACTGAATATTTGTTTTATATATTTAATATTTTGCCTTGTTTCCTGTTTTCTGTTGTTGTTTCTGCCTGTACCAACAATCAACTATGTCACCTTATGTATAAGAACATTTCTGAAGTACTGTACACTGAAAGGTGACCATGCCTGAGTATATTTTGTGCACATTTTTAAATTCTACTATACCTATACTATAATTCTGCACTATACCTTAGATCTAATGGTCGGATTACACACACACGCGCTAATAATTCAACTGTATTCTTTTATGTGCATCTGTATTAAACCACAAGTATATTAAACAGCTAATATACTGTGTATTTTCTTTCCTAAGTAAAGCGTGAACGCTCGTGAAGACAGGGGGCGCGGTTTATTCAAATGACACAGAAGCTTCTGATGCTTGACGTACTATCAGACCACGGCAAATACGGCCTTCTGATTGGACGGCGGTGACTGGTCTCATGACAACAACAGATAGGTTTCGGCCAATCAGAACCCCCTTTGGGCCACAGAGTCTGTTTGTGAATGACGTAACGAGCGTAAAACAAGATGGCGGCGACTTAAGCGTATATCTGTGTGAGGTACTTTATCGACAGAGAAGTCTGCCTCTCTTGAGGTTCTACTGTTGTTCTCCAGTTCCGGGAAATACGAATCTAATCGACTAGTTTAGGGTGTTGTAGGCGTCCCTGAACGTCTCACAATAGGCTGCGGCTCTTGTTCCTTTCACCCTGCGACCCTCCGGTGACAGCCGGGGAGGCGAGGTGCTCACACACGGGATGGACGGCGGAGAGTACATCTCCACCATGGAGAACATGGACCCGACTTTAGCGGAATTAGGGGACGAATTCACCTTGGGAGACATCGACGGTGAGTAGTGTCGGCACTGTCAACACTGTTAGAAGTTGTTTGTTTCCTAAAGTTAGTGTTGTTGGCCTGTTTCCGCCCAGGTGTGGAGCTCTCATCATGCTGAGGGGCTCTGTTTAGGATGTACGCGAAGGCAGCACAAGACACAGTTTAATATGCAAAGTATTCACGACACAGCTGGTGCTAAAAGCTAAAAAAAAATTAAAAAAATGTACAAAAACATTACAGTTCCTATTGTCTCAGCTAAATGTAGAATGATGTGTGTGTGTGTCTGTTTATTTACTTGAGTCAATTAGATTTATTCCACACCAAAATCACATTGCAATTATACACATCATCTTTTGCAAATTGTGGCTTTTGGAAGCTGTGGTGTGACACATGCTGTGTGACATGGCTTCAGTGGAAAAGCAAAGTTGAGTGAAGTTGTTAGAGTTATTTTCCATGAAGCAGAGGTGAGCTGTCTGTGGGCAGTGAAGGGAAACACAGAACTTGCCCAACAAGCTTTACTGTTTATTTAATGTGAGCCCATAAGATTAACCATGTGGATGTTTTTATCATTTTCACCCAGGAAAAAAAAAGAAAATCATCTTTTCCAAGCTTGTTCTGCAGATTTATTGAGCTGAGTTTGTGGGACAGCATCTTTTGTAAAGACCCAGTTCTGCACTCTGATCCAATGTCTCTCTTATCAAAACAAGTTTCAGCCTTTGGCACATATTGAAAGGACAGGGATTTTGGTGAAACGCTGGCCAGCGCAGAGTCACCAGATTTCCACTAGGGTGGAATTTTACTGAATGCCAAATCACCAGACCGGACTGATGTGTGTGAGTGTGTGTAAGAGATGATGTTGCCAACATTAGCACTACTGCACACAGGCTTATGAAACATGTCAGAAACTCTAGCTGCATTTGGTGTCTGCTGGTGTTGATTAGCTTTTCAAAGAGGGCCCTTGGACAGTGCAGACCCACCCCCCCGGCCACGGTTATGTAATCCCACTTAATCATTGTGTGGGAAAAAAAAACTAAAACAGGAATGTACAGATTGTGCGAGAGAGAAATGACAACTGAGGGTCGACCGATCAATTCACAGCTTCAACAAAGACTCACACTTGAGTATTTTTCTTCACTTCCCACGTCTAATCGATAAATTCAATTTCCCCATCAGGCAGGCAGAAATGTACTCTCGTTACTGAAATTGTAGGCACCATCTCCCCAATGATGTGCTGTGTATTTAACAGCATCACAGCCTCTTTAAAGTCTTAATATAGACAGTGACATGTCTTGCGCTCTCTGTGCAGCAGCTGGTTTACTCCAAAGTTATTAACGTTGTTCTTCTGATGAGCCATGTGCGAGTGTAAGGTCTAAGAGGCCCCTGTAAGGGCTCGTGCAATTGACCCTATATTCATGTAACATTCCTTCTTTCCCAATTATTCTCTTAGCAACTGCGGCTCTGGTTATATAACCTATTTTTCTTTGCGCCTTGCAGCCTAGGAAACTGTCCCCCTTTGATTGATTTACCCTTTGTGTAAGCTTGTCTGGAGCTCTCAGGCGTCAGAGTTGCTTTGTCCTGTCTGTCATCAACAGTCGGCCCCCCCAGGGAGGTGTACAAGTGCATGTTAGTGTGTCTGCCTATGTTATGTGTGAATGAATATATGACACGTGAAGGACTGGCTGGTAAAAGCTCCTGAGCAGAAAGGCTCAGGCAGATGATGCTCCTATGGCGGTGTGTATCTGAAACCGTGTCACTCAACCAGAGCTGTTGCTTGAAGGGTGATTCTGCATATTTTCAACCTTAACTTTTATTTTTCTAGTTTTGCCATTATGAATATCGTTTATGTTCAGATTTTAGGAAGTAGTCGCTGTTTATGACCCTCTAGGCTAGTCATTAGTACCATACACGGAACAAGCATCCTTGGTATTTTGTGACTCTCTATCAAATCACTTTTTATAGTCATGCAATTTTATGACAGAAGAAAAAGAGACTTTTATTGTTCTGTGCTGTAATGATGGACAGTTAGAGGTGACAGGAAGTTGGCTGCTGTTGCTGACATATGAGAACTCTTGATGTTGTAATGTGTGTGTGTGAGGAAGTTTAATGTCTCTACTGTCTCAACCTTCCAGCTTCGTCCACACATTCTGGTATCAGAGCCCTTTTGTGTTGGGTTTTGTGTTTAAAATGCATCGTAAAGATAAAAGACGAGAGTCAACAAAATGATTGTCAGCTTTTTTGAAAGCATGCATCACTGCAGCATGATTGATATTGTGTAGACAGGTTATCAAAATACTGCATTACAGAGCGCCACTCCTTGCCTCCTAATGAAGAAAATGACAAATGCAATCAGTCAATATGATGTCAAAAAGTACAGCGGTGACTCACCGGAATTAACTTCTACATGTTAAGCGGGGCAAACTCGATGTGAACTTGTACTTACACGTCATTAGAATTATACATGTGTAGTCACTGAATGTGGTCTATTGGATTGTCTGCTCTCACTCTGTTGTTCAGTAGGACTTAAGTTCAAGGCCACAGGCTCTGTTTATTGACACTTCATTGACCCTGGTGGCTGAACCGTTATGTACTATCAGTGGTATAGATCAGACGGGGCAGCTTCCACCACGTGGACCCTGCAGCGCAGTTGTCAAAAGTCTTAGCGTTCCAAAGTGCTGTGGAATAAAGAAAAACCCGGAGTGACCAAAGTAATGGACCACAGGCTTCTGTTCTTTGTCAAACTGCTCATCTCATAGCTGTCAAGACATTAAAGTGAACACGAGACGGTAACACCAAATAGGGATGAGCGATGGATTTTCATTTTTTTTCTCATTGTGCACATAGTTTTATACATTCAGTGTTACTGGTGTTTATCCTTGAGGTCCAGTAAACGTTTTAAATGCATTTCCTTCCCATAGACTGTATATAAAGATGACATGACAGCTTCTCAAAAGTGAAGCCGAAGCCCCTCGATCGCCCCCTGGTGGCTGGCTGCAGTACAGCTCATAATCCCCGCCCCCTCTATGTTGAGCCAAACTAATAAATCAAAGTAGTCGTCAAATAAAATGTTCCCAAAAAAATGTTTTCTGTCATTTTAGGTATTTCTCATCATGATGATGTATGTTCAAGTCTCAACTCAGTCTCATGAATGGAGCAGGGAAAATTACTCTGGATTCAGCTATTAGTGCATTTACATTTCAAGTTTTCGGACGTAATGGTTCAAATAAGGGCTATTCACGTTTTCGTACTGGGAAGTTGATTTACCACAACAACAAAACAAAAAAAAGTATACGCTGATTTACAGACGTCAGTGGGCAAAAGTGTTTTTGGGGCCGCCATGACATCACGTGACTGAAGTTGTAATTCCATGGTTTGGCCACTACGAGAATTAGCTTCAAAGCACTTCACCATCACTGCTGCCAGACTCTGGCTCCAGATGTCAGCTCCCGTATACAGGATATTTTTATTTTTGTATAGCTGGAGAAAGTGGAGACGCGTCGTCCGTCTATACAGTCTATGTTCATTCCTCATAAAACATTTGCAAAAACTTAAAATACTAATATTAATGAGGAGAGGATTTATTGCAGGGTTACCAATGTGGGTCTAATAAACTAGAAACTGAGTCTATACTATCATATATATATATATATATATATATATTGTATGTTTATTGTAGAACCACAACAGTTATGTGTCTCTACTGTATTCAAGGAACCATTTATTGAATGCTATTAGCTGGTGTTTAACGTAGTGTACACCAGTGTTTAACACCAGTGTTTAACACCAGTGTTTAACAACAGTGCACATTCACCATCATTATGGTGGCATCCATCCATCAGGTCTCTCAGTGCCGCCGTCTTCTTTACCGGAGTGCTTTGTCACCCTGCTGCCATTGTCTTTCTGGGCCATCAGTAAGATTACTACACACCTTTTTCAAGGCTATCTGTTTAAAGGCCTTTTGCTTCCTGTACAATCTTTTCCGTGGTTTATGGCCAGAACAGTAGCTTCTTTCTGTTTGTGCCAATTCAAGGCCAGTCCATGAAATTCTCCGGGCTTTACTTATCTGTAAGCAATAAACTGCATTTACACATCGAATCCAAATCTACATTAGCGCAACCTTACCACCCTTTAAGCTTAATCGAAGAGTTCTCAAGGACACTTGGGAGAGCAATATATAGATTATTACTTTCTGGTACTGTAATGTTAGGAGTAGCTGAGGCCTGACCTTTAAAGTGAGTCAAGTTATTGTCAGTGATTTAGATTTAGATAATGTTGCAATATGTTGCTCTACAGGTGATCATTCACAGTCTGCTTTTAGTCACACAACACTGAGTGATACTGTACCGTTGTATTATTAAAATGATATTTCTTGGTATTTAGTAATGTGGATATAATGACTAAGTGGGTAAAAGCAATTAACAGAACAGCTAGAACAATTTGGTAAGTTCAGAAGATTGCTCCACTTTACTGATGTGCAGCCTTTAAAACCAGGAAAATGTGCTCGATATATTAGAATTTGAATTGTTATGGTGTTGACATGTAGCTCATGTGCTGTATTCAGCCTATTTTCATGTGTTCTATCATTGAATGAATATCAGAGCTGTATCAAAAGCTTATTTTGATTTCTAAATCAATTCCAGACTAATGTCCATTCTGTTCCTCCATCTCCTCAGAGATGCTGCAGTTTGTCAGCAACCAGGTGGGGGACTTCCCAGACTTGTTTGAGGATCAGATGACCTCAGCAGGCTCTGGACAGAGTGGGGGGGCCGGCACCGCCCCACGACCTGCCGTTCAAACCCCTCCGACCCCTCCAACCCCTCAAACTCCACCAACTCCACCAACTCCACAGACCCCACAGACCCCAACCCCTGCTGTCTACCAGACCTCCACCGTTAACCTCGCCCCCTCCCAGACACTGTCTCCCCATTCTTTACCCCTCACCCCTCCCCTCACTCCCGCACAGACCCCCTCCCCCACCACCGTCTCCTCAGTGCAGGTGCAGGTGACCCGCAGCCCTCCGCTCCTCCAGCCGCGGCCTCAGGTGGTCCAGCCCATCCAGCCTCAGCCCCAACAGACAGCCCAGCCCACCATCCAGGTATCAACCGTCACCACTTTCACACTCCAAAACTGTGTTTGACATTTTACTCATTACTACTACTACTAGTAGAAATACAACTACTAGTTTCAGGAGGAGAAGTTAGTGTTATGGATGTTATATATCGCACTGAAAGCTGTATTCAAGGTTAGGTTGTGTAGCTCTGCGTGGGTCTGACAGGGCTATAAAAGTGCTGCCGTGATGGACGAGCGCTGTAGTTTTGAGTCGGGCTGTTTTCAAGGTGCCTGCCTCTCCAGCTGTGATTTCATTGTCTGTTGTGTAGACGATGTGGATCCATTTTTCTTACTTGTTTGTTTTTTTTTTGGTTTTTTTGCCATCTATATTAAAAAAGCTTATGCAGACAGGAGAAAAATGACGGTCTGTAAAAATATGATATCCAGCATGCCAAACAGCGGTCTCAGCAAAACTGTAGTCAGCCTGACAGATGTAGTTTATTATCTTGAGTGAAATACCTTTTTCCCAAACAATATATCAAACAATGATAGATGAACTTTCTTATGTTGCATCAAACTTTAATAATCTCTGCGGGGAAAATGCATGTTGAGATGAAACTGAATGTAATGTTTTTTATTCACTTGAATGCAGATGCACACCCAGGGCATCCCCATGCAGACCCAGAGCTTCCCAGTCCACACCCTGGTTCAGACCCACAGCCAGACGCCGCTGCCCATCCAGACCCAGGCGGCACAAACTGTGATGATCGCCTCTAACGGCGGACAGTCGCGTTTCATCCAGAGCCCCGTCATCTGCCACCAGAACCATTCTTCTGGTTTCCAAGGTGACTAAGGAGAGGAATAGGAGGGTGTTCTGTTGAATGTATAAATAGCTTTCATGGATTGGTCAATGTGGGGCGATCTATTGAATGTCCTCGGGATGCATGCGGCTTGTTCTACGTGGGATGTAGTAAATGACTATATCGCGAAACCAGAGTACAAATTGTCACGTCATTTCCTTTAAGGTGTTCCGCTTCCCTCGCTCTCTCCTACGCCTCTCTCCCTCTCGACGTGCACGCGAAAGTGAAACGTTTATCTCTGCCTACATTGAGCGGCTTCCCCAACCTTTCCTTCAAAATAAAAGCACACGTTAAATATGAATGAACTTACATCTTGGAAGATTGTTAGAAATATTATATAGAGTTGTAACGGCACAACAGGAAGAATCTCGCTTGGCGTGAACATTCATTAGGTGGTTGTTTGTGCATCTCAAACATTGACTCAAGAAGGAGATAAGCAGGTGATATTTGTCTGCAGTAAAAAACGATCTATTTAAACATCTAGAACACAATCTCAGAATGTGTGATCATTGTTGCTGCATATTTTTTATTTGGGACTCCCTCCAATAACACACTAAGTTGATAAGCATTGACATAACATGCATGATAATTAGAAATGTGTAAAATAAGCAATATGCACTAAATTCCATAATATTCTAGAGCGTAGAAGTGATCTTATTTCTCCCACTTTACAATGCAAACAAAGATTTTCTCTGCTGGTGTAAAACTTTTTTAATTTTTTTTTACAAACTGAAATGAATAACCACGATAGATATTCACCGAACACTATTTGTTCTTCTACGACTTCTGCCTCAAAACTTGCTCGACTTACTCAAAGGTGCCAGCTGGTAGCGGAAGTCATGCAGCACATTCACAGACATCAATACTGCATAAAGTACTCAATTATTATAACATTGCAGGCCACAAAAACGTATTGCAACAGTACATTTGAAATATATAAAAACCGCCTGCATATAAAGAAACAAGGATGCAATTGCAATTTGACCTGTAAGCTGAATAAAAAAGAAAAAAAGTTGTGTATTATTAATTGTCTAAAACAGTTATAAACAGTATTTGATTAAGATTTTCCAAGATGTAACTTCCTTCGAGGTCGCGTCCCTCTGATTCCGCTCCTTTGCATAAAGTTGAGATTTTTCAACTTTATGCAAAGAGCCTGGAGAAAGTGAAAGAAATGTTCAGAAATGGTAATGAAAGATGCCAGCCAGTCGAGAAAAGACGGTCAAACTCCCCCCCACGTTGTTTCGCGGTACTTGTATACACCAGACCCGCGTGGCGTCATCGTCAAGGCCACGCCCACTTCTGGGAGATAGATAACAGGAGATCCTATGGATGTCAATGCAATTTGACGTGTTTTTGGATTATAATTTTGACGTGTTTTTATGCATTTGTTTCTTGTTAAACAAACGTTTGTTTCAGAGACATGACTAATAAGTATTTTGCGTCAAATCTAATGAAGCCTAATAAAACCAGTTTGATCGCCGTCACGCCCCTTCAGTCTTTCCTCGTCCACGTGGTTCCACGCAATGGAATCATCTACACACATTTGATTGAATCACAGAGGTACCGTTGGGCTAAATGTTGTCTGTAAATAACCAACCTGTCAATAGAGAAGGGGCAACGACATCATGGCGCATTGCATTCTGGGTAGCGGTCGCCATGTTTTAGGTCACCCCTCGTTGTTTACGGTGTGCAAAAACATTGCATTGACATCTCGAGGATCTTCTGTTTTCTATCCACCAGAAGGGGACATGGCCTTGGCGATGACGCGATGCCAGTCTGGTCTGTATAGTAGGCATTACGGTAAGAGTATGGAAGAACTGAATTAAAAAAATCATAAAAGCGTCATTCCGGTCTGTCAATAATAAATAAACCAAATGAATAAATATTGAGTAAATAAAATGAATGATCATTTCTTTTAAACTACTGCTCGCAAACTGTATTTCGGAGATAAATAGATTTTTTTTTTTTTATTATTGTGTGAATAATTAGTGAAATTTAATGATAAAGAACCAATCTGACTTCACAATGACACAGAACTGTTTCACTTCAGAACGATAGCAGACCACCTCAGGATGTCACTAACACAACATCGGGACATTCTGACGGGGAATTTCAAAATAAAAGCCCTGTAAAATGCGAGCTGTGTTATCTATAAATTCAGATTAGTTTGCTAGAATTATCACACTGGTAGGATCAAACGCATCTAAGGGTTAAATCAAACAGTTGTGTTATGTTATTTTAGAGGGAGAAAAAATTATATATATATATATATCGTGTATTGCTACATAGCCTAAAAATATGGAGATTTTATTTATAGACCATATCGCCCAGCCCTATACAGTACATTGTCCTTTAAGGGTTACATGTTGCAGCAATGATATCGTTTGCTCTTAGGATCTGCAGTGTATTTTGAATTTCACGAACAAATCATCCATCATCTTGTTTCCCATTCCCAGTCCTCCAACCACAGATGCAGAGCATTATGACGTCGCCACAGCTCCAACCAATGACCATACAGCACCAGCGTGTTCTGACCCCAACCTGTCAGACCATCCAGACTCTTTCCACTGCACCCACAGTTCACACTATGCAGCAGCAGATGCAGCAATTACCTGTGAGTAACCTCCCTGGATGAGTATTCAGTTATTACTGTTAGGAAATGAGTCCAAATGGTAAATGATGTGATTAATAGACGCTATCTGGTAATAAAAGATCAATATTTCAACAAACCTGGCCCAACAATCTTACCCTTATTACTGCAAAAGATGGATTATACACAAATCATTTTAGTTTCATGATGTTTGGTGTAGAGGCCCCGCAGATCTGAGAACCAAAAAACCTTGCGTTGACCTTTTTGGACGTCTTTCCATCAGGTTCTGGTCCAGCAGCCTCAGATTCTGAAGACGGATTCACTGGTTCTGACAACACTCAAATCGGACGGCACGCAGGTGCTGTCGACCATGCAGAGCCCCACTGGGATCACCACCTTGACTACGCCCATCCAGAACACAGCTCTGCAAGTCCCGGTATACAGCTAGCATTAAATATTTTACTATTCGGTTGTTAATAACTGTCCCACACTGAAAACTCACGTACTGCGATTGATTTCCGTCCCCAGACGCTGATGAGCAGCAACATCCTGACAACCGTCCCTGTTATGATGGGAGGAGGAGACAAGCTGCCAATTAAACAGCTACAGCCAGGCTCCGCCCACAGCAATAACGCAGCCAGATCGATCATGGAGCAGAGCCAGATGATGGGAGGAGTGGTAGGCCCAGGGGGGGTGGTGAAGGAGGGCGAGAGGAGGACCACGCACAACATCATCGAGAAGAGGTACCGCTCCTCCATCAACGACAAGATCTTGGAGCTCAGAGACCTGGTCATGGGAAATGACGCGAAGGTTAGTGATTTTAACAGTGGGACAGTGACATTTTAATTTGAACTGTTTTAGTGTTTTTAAATTTGTAAAGGAATCCACTGAGTTCACTCTTTGATCAAATGTGATCCTTCGTGTCGTTCTTCCCAGATGCACAAGTCAGGAGTGCTGAAGAAGGCCATCGACTACATTAAATACCTGCAACAGGTCAACCAGAAGCTACGGCAGGAGAACTTGGCCCTGAAGATGGGCAACCAGAAGAACAGTAAGGGTTTACATTACTCAATGTTATAAGCAGAGCAGATCTGTCTCCACTGAGATTTCATCGAGTCTCTCTCTCTCTCCCTCTCTCTCTCTCTCTCTCTCTCTGTCTCTCTGTCTCTCTCTCTCTCTCTCTCTCTCTCTCTCTCTCTCTCTCTCTCTCTCCCTCTCTCTCTCTCTCTCTCTCTCTCTCCCCCTGTCTCTCTCTATCAGAGCCAGTGATTCGGTCTGAAGATGTGGATATGAAAGAGGAAATAGTGATGATGTCACCTCCAGCCTCGGACTCTGGTTCTGGTTCTCCTCCGCAGTTCTCTCCTTACTGTGTGGACTCAGAGCCAGGCAGCCCCCTGCTGGATCACGATCAGGTAACACATCTTAAGTTTTTAGAGTAGTTGTTATTAAAGAAAATCTTGCTTCTCAATAAAAGGTTTCCATCAATGCACAAAAGGCTTTTATTGTGAAGATTCCTCTGGAGGTGCTGACAGTCTTTCTATGTCTTTCTCTGTCTCTCGATTGAAGATAAAAATAGACTTAAATAGATTTGGCATAATTATGTGACCATGATTTAAATACAGTGTTTCCAAAGCATACTGTAGCAGGACTATTTATTGACTGACATAATTGTGAATTATTATTATTAATTAGTCATTATGAACCTGTTCTCTCGCAGATGAAGAGTGAGCCAGATTCTCCCTCCTCGGTTGGAGTGATGGATGGTTCTCGTCTGCTCCTCTGCGCCCTGACCTTCTTCTGCCTGTCTCTAAACCCTCTGCCATCTTTGTTGGGCTCTGAGGCGTCAGGGAGCCCAGGCCTATCTCCGGGCCACGGGCCGTCTAGAACGCTCGTCTGGTGGTTCCCAACCCACACACAGGACTTTGGTGAGCGGGGCTGACCCCTCGATTTATCCGTGTGGAAGTCATGATTGAATTCGGCACGCAGCAGGATACAGTATTCTAAAATGTGTAATGACCTGACCGCATGTTTCACCTCCTCTCGACCTCCAGCGTCCTGGCTGCGGTGCCTGTTGCCGTGGGTGATGGTGTGGGTGCTGAGTGGGGTGGGAGCCGTGTGGGGCTGTGTGAGGGTGCTCTACCTGTGGGAGCCCGTCACGCCCCTTCACTCGCCAAAATCTGTGGCGTTCTGGAGGCATCGCAAACAAGCCGACCTGCACCTCAACAGGGTGAGTGCAGATCAGAAGTTTCTAAGAAGCCTTAAAAGTGGGGGAGGCGGTTTAAAATTCCATCATAACATTTCTATATTATATATATGAATATATATAATATAACATGTAAGAATATTGTAATTCAACTGGCTCCCCAGCGTAGGCAGTTTTCCGGAAAAGACAAAAAAAGCAACCTCCCACCAGACGAGCACGAAGCTTCACACAGTAAACTATCTGAGTCCTAGTCATTCGTGTCAAACATCATCTCGATCATGAATGTGAGCCCGATGCCGTTATACAGCGTAAATTCTGCCCTGTCAAGACCTTTTAAGATGACATACTGTGAATCCAGGCTCTTACGAGCGACAATATTGGCAAAACGTTTCAGAGATGGAGAGAAAATGTTGCTAATAGTTTAGTATTCTACTAACCGTGGCTGGCATAAGATTTGTTTGTGTTCAGCAAACTTCTCAAGAAAGAGTAAGGTAGCATTTCCAAATATAGGAGAAAGAAAACATCACACACACATTTGATGTGACGGTGTGAATATTGGATCCATTTATTCTTTTCTGCAGTTTTACATTTGATGATTTCTCACTTCACCCAGTTTGCTTTGATTCTCACCGTCTTGATGTCTCAGTTTAGCCTGTTTCCTGCATGGCTTTATTTTTAGCATTTTGTTCAAATTGCGCTCAGATCTAATGACCTTCATCGCCCCCTTCCTTCCTGTCAGTCTTCACCGAATATACTGATTAGCTTTCTCTTTTTTTCCTCTCTCCTGCAGGGAGATTACGCCGCAGCAATGGCCAGTTTAGAAACCTGCCTGTCCGTGTTGACCAGAGCTCTTCCCTCAACAAATCTGGACCTGGTCTGCTCGCTGTCCTGGAACCTGATACGCTACGTCTTGCATCGTCCGACTCCTCTGGGCTGGCTGGTTCACCAGGTTCGGGGGAAGCACGAGGGGGAGGAGGCTCGGACTAGTGCGAAGGACGCAGCGCTGGTTTACCACCGACTGAGCCAGCTGCAACTCACAGGTGAGAGTTGAGAACAAAGTGGGCTGATGCTGTGCACAGGCGGGACAAATACATTAATGACAACAACTCAATATTGCTCCTTACTTTCACTTTGACATGCAGTCATACAGTTTCTCCTCTCGCTCTCCGTAGGAAAGCTTCCTCAGCGTAGCAGCCTGTGGGCTTTGTCCGTATCTCTGAGCGCTGTCAACCTCAGCGAGAGCGCCCAAGGCAAGATGGCCCCCGCCCAGCTCACCCAGATCTATGTCACTGCGGCAACAGCTTTGCGCACCATGCTGGGCCACCACCTCTCCTGTCTGCCCGTAAGACTCTCACACGGTCCATCTTCTGTCTGTGGTCGCTCTGAATATTTACCCACTTTATCTTGATATTATTTCAGTGATATTTGGATGAGTTTTCTTTCCATCATCCGCATCTTTTCCCTCCGTGTCCATCTCCCAGGGTTATCTGTTGAGCTGTGCAGAGAGTGTGGCCAACCAATCGGAGACTAAGCCGATCCCCGACTGCCTGCGCTGGCTCTTCACGCCGCTGGGTAGGCAGTTCTTCCTCAGCTGCGATTGGTCGGTGAAGTCGGAGAGCAGCGACGGGGTGTACACGTCTCAGAGAGACCCAGGTATGACAGAAATGCAGGGGTTGGCCCATACGCTATTTTACTCTTTATGTCCGTCTTTCTTTCTGTCATTATTCTCTTTCTAATTTTAACACCAAACGAACACGGCAGAAAGTTGTGGGTGGTTTCTTGTTAGACTTTCTTTTTTTTTTTTTTTTTTTTTAACCCAAGATGAACTCATACTTTTTAGGGTACATCTAGCTCCTTTTTAAAGTAGTGCTTATCATATCGCTCGATGAACTCTCTATTAAAGGAAATAAAATGGAACTCTTTAATTGTTGGTATTTCTCCAGCTATTCCAGCAATAATACTTAAATCTGAGCCGGCCCTGGAAAATAGCTGGATGGATATAACACTGAATCATATTGGCTGGATTGTCTTATTGATTCATTGTGTTGACCTTCTTTATATACCTTGAATGAATATTGTGATTCTCTGGTTGTGCTGGGCAATCCAGATGTTTAAAAACAGATTCATTTGTCAGGGTTTAAAAGCTATTTACTGAATTTATGTATACATGATTTTTTTTTACATATAATTAATCTTTCTTATCTATGAAGGCAAATACGTACTGGTTATTTGTTCTTGAAGAAAGTTTATGTAAATAACAAATGCTGTGTGCTATGATTCAACTGCTCTTCTCTGTTTCCCTCTTTGATCTTCCTCCAGCTGACCCCATCGCCCAGCTGCACCGCTGTTTCTGCAGGAAGCTTCTGGAGAGAGCCGTTCACACCCTCATCCAGCCGCAGAGCGACTCTGACGCGGGCAAACGCAAGAACGACTCTGGGTAAGGCAGGGCTACCAGCCATGTTTGATGTTTTTGTGACGGTTTGATGTGACTATTGACTAACCCTGGATTTTTGCTTCAGGGAGTTTTCCAGTGCCCTGGAGTTCCTCCAGTTGTTGAACAGCAGCACAGAGGACTCTCCTTCCCCTCCTCCTCCCTTCTCAACTCCTCCCAATCACACCACCACTCCAGGTATGAGTAGCACCGGGAGACCAACCCTGCCCAATCGCAATGAAGCATGAATCACATCGGATGTTTGTGTGGGAAGTCAGATTTCCACCCGTCTTTAGTGAAGTTCAGCCAGAGAGCCATCAGAGTTATTACTGTCCACATGAATGGATTTTCTTTGCTCCATATGCGGACACTGACCAACCAATTTGGCTTTTGAGATAAACTTTTTATTTGCAGGGATTGATTTGTGGTAATAAATGACTTGCATTACATTGCAGGTCATTTAGCAGACGCTAATTAGCTTGACCCCTTCAGAGACGTTATGCACACAAAGCACTTTATATCATCACACAGATGTTGATCCCGCAGGAGACACCGTGCGAAGGATCCTAACCACCACATCATCTCTCATGTTGCAATTAAAGCGTGACAAGGAAAAGCTCTCACGGCTACAAAAGAAAGTTCACCCTTAGACTGGAGCTAGTTTGTCCTTGTTGCCTTCACACGCAATTTTCCTCTCTTCTTCGTGCCAGTTGGAGACCCGGTGAGCCGCTGGTGGGCTTTGGTGTTGAAGGCTGCCGTGCATTGGCTGCAGGGCGATGATGTCGCAGTGAGGTCACTTTTGGCAGAAGCGGAGCGGATGCCGAGGGCTCTACACACTCTCGAGTAAGTGAAGTAAAACTAGTTCAAGGAGGTCTAAATGTGACAAAACACTAAGTCCTACACGACAAAACAGAAACTAGAATAAACGCAGTGAAGGTGACGCAGTCGCTCTACATTCAAGTCTAAATTGTTCAACACTGCGGGAAATCTTTTCAGATGTTAAAATCCGACAAATTGAAGCTAATCTTAATTCAGAGACATGGAAGTAATAACTTTGCACTGTGTATATTCCAAAACATGTAAGATAAACTCTACTGAAGGATTAATAAAGACAATTAAAGCTTATCTCTAAAAGAAACCGTCCTCTCTGTTTCAGCCACCCTCTGCCCAAGGCTGTGCTGCTGCTTTGCAAGGCAGTTCAGATGAGTCTGTCCCCTCTGAAGGGAGAAGGGGCGATAGCCTGCCTGTCCCACTGCGACAGAGCCAGCAGCTACCTGCGCTCCAGCATCTCGGTGCCCCTCGCTCAGACTGGGAACTGGCTGAACAAGGTAGTGAACAAAGAACCCCTCACAGCACTTTAAACACTGTAGATGAAATCAGCTCTGGGTCTGTGGTTAGAGTGCTTGTGATGTTATCTTGGCTGTATGTTTCACATCCAACTATCCGCACGAAAGTTGATGCGTTCAGGAGTTCACCATGCGTACGCGCACATTGCATGCTCAGTTGGGGGCGGGCTGACGTGTGGCTGTGTGTGTGTGTGTGAGTGCGCCGTGCGGGTGGCAGGAGGTGGCTGTGGTGCATTGTAGTTGCATTGCATGATCCTGAAGCCGAGTGCAATGTGTCTGCAGTGCAACACAGAGGCCTCCCCAATCTGCACGCACCCGCTACACACCCCACAGCTTCACCTTAGGCGGCACTGAAAATCATGTTGTTCATTTGAGTTGTTGGCATGCATGTTGGGCGAGACGCACTGGTGTTGATGGGGGGGGATTGTTGTCGGTGGGTTGTGGCTTTGATGCCGTATTTGACTCACACTTACAGTGTCAAATGCTTCCCTTTAAAATGATCGATCAATCAACCATAGTAATGGCAAATATTGAATCTGTTTCTTTCCAAGTGATGCATCTTATGTAAATGCACCAAACAGCATTTTGCCTTCTTTCTCTTCCCGAGGGGGTGGAGCTCCTGATCTGTGACCTTCTGCTGACGCTGAGGACCAGTTTATGGCAGCGGGGAGGCAGCAGTAATGGAGAGCCTGGCCCGGCCCCTGGATCCCAGTTGGCTGGTTTCCAGAGGGACCTCAGCGCGCTCAGAAAGCTGACACAGTGCTACAGACAGGCGCAACACAAGGTAGACCCGTGACTACATCAAGTCTGTGTGTTCAGCACTGTGTACATTATATTCACCATTAGATTCACGTTCACGATTTATTTATTGCTCATGCAGCTGTTTTACATCTCAAAAATATGCACAAAATGCCCATAACAAGACGTTAGATTAGTTATTAAATCGGCTTCCATTGTCTAGCTTCCAGCCAAAGAAACCAAATGATCAATGTTTAATGATATGATATTGAAAAGCAGGCAACTCTCCAAATGTGTAAAGCTGTAACAAGCTTTATACTAAAACTAATAATACCCACAATATGTTGCTGGCACGTCAACAAAAGCTCTGCTGCGCTGATGATAAGCCCAGAAATCAGTGGGGACCTGCTAATCTTGTTCGTGATAAAACTCCATTTACTGAATCAGTCTTGGAAATCAAGTTCTCTCCCGCTCTTACCAGCTGCAGAAATCTCACCGCAGTTTAATATACCATCAATCATACTTGTAAAATTGACTGGAGTAGTCATTACTGTAGCCGGAGGGTCTTTAACAACTCCTGCTTTCACAGCGGTTGTTGATCATTTGCGATGTTTTCACTTGTGCAAGACTGAGACCAAATGAACTGACTCGTATATTATGAGTTTCTGTTGTGAGACCACTGACTGAAATATTCACTCACGGTGCTCTGAGGCGCTTTGTGAGAATGGCGAGATAGTTCTCGTAGACCTCCCTGGTGGTATGCTGTATGTGGGGTGAGGGATCAATGTTTTTCTGCTCAAAAAATCGGTTATAAATACTGGATGATGACAATCTGATTTTTGTTTTGTTTTTCCCCTGCAGGTGTTTCTGCATGAGACCACAGTGAGGCTGATGGCCGGAGCCAGTCCCACAAGGACGCACCAGCTGTTGGAGCACAACCTCCGACGCAGGACTCACAACTCCCTAACAGCCGGTGAGAGAGACTCAAACTCATTTTGAGCACAGACGTCATTGTCGCAAAATCATATAAACACACACACACACACACCAGAAGGAAATGTACACTAACCTGTAGTTTTCTTCTTCTTTTCCTCCCCACTGCTGCTATCAGAAGGTGAGTGCGTCCTGGGCGAGAGGGAGAGGGCTCATGCCATCCTGCTGGCCTGCCGCCACCTGCCCATGCCCCTGCTAACCCCGCCCGGGCATCGCGCCCGCCTGCTGGCCGAGGCCAAGCGCACCCTGGAGCGGGTTGGAGACCGCCGGTCCCTGCAGGACTGTCAGCAGATCCTTCTGCGCCTCAGCGGGGGCACGACCATCGCTGCCTCCTGAACACACACACACACACACACACACACACACACACACACACACACACACACACACACACACACACACATTAGGGCTACTCACAATACAATTATCTCTGTAATTTGCTTTCATACATACAAAGGCGTAAACCAGGCTACTCACCCAACATGTATTCACGCGCTCATCCTAATCGAGGACTATTCTCACACACAGACTGTCACTGTATCCACGCCGCAGCTGGAACACTTAATGCTCCACATTTGCTCCTTTTTGACGCTTGGTGTCATTGTTGCAGCACAATCATGCCACCTTTCGGTCATTAATGGTACCATGCTGGCTTACTGCCTCATTTTTAACAACACTGAGGGAAATCAGGTTAAATATGCCCCGGAGGTAAAAGGGACCATTATTCTAATGGCTGTTTTTAAATTATTGCAATGCAGCAGTGCATTGATTAGCTGTAGGATACCAAGCTGTACAATCATTATTGGCACACTCCTGAGTGCTACAGTAACTGTGTAATGTCTCATTAAACTTGCAAGCTTCAGAGTATTGAAGAACAGGCAGCCGAGGTCCGTTGAGCATGGCTGTGCTGTGAGACGTAGACAGATTGCTTTTAACCATACAGTGCTGAGTAGTGTCTCTTCTTATCTACCTCATACACTGTACAATGCCAGCACTGTACTGTGGAGCAAAGTAGTATAACATTGATGCTTCGATCCAATGCAGCGTCATCCTCCTAACACCCTGCGGAGCTGCTTTATTTCCACTTTTGCATGCAGCAGCGCAGCACTTTAGGTGTTTGACCTGCTGTTGCCTGAAACTGCAAGCTACTGCTCACATGCTCCTCACTGTCGAACAAGTAACAAATTATTGGATTTGCAGAACATCTAATTACCAGATGCAAAACATGGGCAACACACGCTCACACAGTCACACAGATGCATATACACATTACATATTAAATTAATTGCATACAAACTCACAATGTGATTGTATATAGGTTGTATATAAGCAGATAAACAGACGTAGATGAAAGGGGGAGTTCTTACTTCTGCTTGAGAGGAGACGCACATCAAAGAAAGCGCCGTAGCATGTCGAGGTTGGCTCGTAATTGGTTTCCTGTCAGTCTGGATCTGATGGTCCAAGAACTGAGCAGTAGACCCTGAAAGTGATACTCCAACCAAAAATCTTTTTATTATTAAACTGTTGCCTGCTGTTGCCTTGCAATGGGGCTTTCAAAATGGTTTTCCCAGCAGAAAAAAAAGCAGAAAACATCCATAAAAGCGCCTGCTGTCCATCCTTCTAAGCCGCCTTTCGAGCCTACAGGCAGTAAGTGTCAGATACTGAAAAGATGTCGGATGGCGTATCACTTTAAGATGTCAAGTAAAAATGCTCTGAACATAGTGAGGAAAGTGAGGAATGGTATTTCTTGTGACGTCGAACTATGATGTAAAGCTCTCAAGCTAAATGGCCTTGACGTAATGTAAAGAATTATTTTAATATGTTTCATCATATTTGGAATGATGAAGAAGTTGTATCTTTACAAAATCTTCATCGAATTTGCTTTTTATTTGTAATTGTTGACTATAACATGAGAAGACATTTCTGTTTCTGTGCTCTGGTTTTCTTATTTAATGGTTATGTTATATTATTATAAATGCTTTTTCAGGGGGAAGGGAGCAGTTTTGTAGGTATGTTATTGTTTTATTTTCGATAAAAGCAGCCTAGCTGTCAGAAAGAGAATCTCTAATGGGAAGATGTGTATTTTATTGAAGCCTGCATTTAAACAATTAGCCTGATATTTTAGACTCACTCTTTTTTTTTTTTTTTTTTGCTATTTTTAAAATGCAGGCAAAAACACATGTACATGTATGCTATTAGAAATGTCCAGGACTCAGTCTTCCAGGTCAACCCAAGGTGTAAATTAGCAACCTTAAGAGTCCTGAAAATACTTATTTCAGTTTAGATTATCTCTCCTGACTGGTAAAAGTGTGAAAAAAAGAACGCAATGCTCAGCCTGCCACCGGCTATCATAATTATGTTACAATTGTATTTTTTTTGTCTTTCCCCTTTATGTGTGTTATTGTCTTAATTTCTGTGTTCATTTTGATGTTTGTTTTTTAATAAAACAACACATGACAGTGGTTGGTGTGTGTGTGTGATCTTTCCGTAGTAAAAGTATACTGGTCGTGGACGTGTAATATGGGAAGCACAAATAAAAATCAGGAAAAAATGAGAGAGCATGTTTCATCTGAACATGGGTGTGAATGCCAATCTGATAACGATGGCTGCAGTGAGTGTATTAGTTTCCTCTTTCATACTCGAATTCACAGAGAGGTGGCATGTCTGGGTACAAAATGAGTCCCTGCCACTTGGAGGGAGTGGAAAACGGCAAATCACCACAAAGGTGTCTGATGAGTCAGGACAATGCAAATACCAAATGAGAAAATACAAGTGAGAAGTAATGAAGACTGGAGGTAGGCATCATATCATGATTAACCAAAATACACACCATGTGACCTCATTTAAGCTGATATCATATTCATTTTCATTCATGTCTCAATAAGATAAGGTGACCTGACCAACAACAATAGTGCCTCTTTAAACAAGAGTGTTTATTTCATGTGATATGTGTTTACACTCACCGCACAGTCTGAAACAACAAAAATCATTACCTTATCCTAAATGTTTACTGCGTGCGGAACCTTTGAGGCTTTTAACTACGTGTTTCTAGTCGGACATAATTAAAGACGTGCTCCTCAGCAGCAGTAGCCGGAAGTATTGTAGGGTAAACTCACGTGCACAACATGAAGAATTTTAAAAAGAACAACGTTTCCCAAAAGGGCAAATTTAAGCCGGGATCCAAGAAAAGAGAAAACAAATGCATCGTAACGTTTGACGACAAAGACAGACAGTAAGTTTATCCACCGAACATTACAGATGTTAGCTAGCATCTTAGCGTTAGCCGTCACCTACCTAACTTAATATCAAGTTAGCATTAGCTTTCTACCAAATATGTGTGTTACTTTGTAAAACATTGTAACGTTATCCACAATATGTGTCATGTGCAGGTTTTTCCAAAACTTCATAATACTTAAACCAAACTTAAGCTCAATAAATTAAGTTTTTCTGTGTCAAATATTAAACTTTGGAGCACAGTGGTGTTGTTCTACTATCGTATTGTTCCCCTGTTAATGCTTTAAAGCTGATTCTAGTAGTCGTTTTTATTGATTAGTCAATTGACAGAAAAATAATTGGCTACTATTTTGGTGTCATTTTTCAAGTAGAAATAGTTATTTCAACAATTTCCCTCTGGATAAATAAAGTTCTATCTTATCTTAGTGATACAATTCCTATATTCTTGGATTCCAGCCTCTCAAATGGGAGGATTTCCTGCTTTTCTTTCTCATGTATCGTTGTAAGCAAATACTTTTGGGATACTACTAGAATACTGTTTATTTCTTTATTTGTTTTTTTACTTTGAGTAACTTACTTTAACATGAACCTCAAAAAGCCTCACAGACCAATATGTCAATTTAAACATTAAACACAAGGTTTAAGTTTTCTTTTTAACTCACAAAGCCAAGTTGGATTTTGTTATAATTGCTGTCCTATTTATCCTTTATGCTACACAAACCTGCAGAGCGTTAAAAAGATGACTTGTTTCTTGAGTGTCTTCCTCTTCTGCCCTGGCAGGAACTATTTAACCGGTTTCCATAAACGTAAAGTGGAAAGGAGGAAAATAGCCGAGGCAGAAATTCGAAAGAAAATCAAGGAAGAGCAGATCAGAGTCCGAGAAGAAGTAAGTGTAAAGTTAAAGAGTGCAGACTTAAAATCTGTCTTGGTGTGAGCACGTAAAGAAAGGATGTACTGATGATGTGCTTTATTATGTGCTTTCAGAGGCATAAGGAATACATTAAGCTGCTGAAGGAGAGAACAGACGCTCTTGGTGAGTTTAAAGCAACATTCTCGCTGTTTTATTCATTTGTAACACTTGACAATCTGTGTTTATTGCTTCTTCTTTTTTTTTTTCTCCCTTAATCCCATCTCTCAGAGGAGGCTGAAGATGATCTGGAAGATGCGATAACCGGTACAACAGAGTCTGTGCAGTACGATCACCCCAACCACACCGTCACCGTGACAACCATCAGTGAACTTGACCTCACAGGGGCTCGCCTGCTTGAACCCGCAGCAACTGAGGTAAATAGTAAAACCTCAAATTATCTTAATCTAAAATGCATAAAATATCTGGATCAGGCTTAATTATTCCTGTCTGGAAGTAATTAATACTTACATTATTGAGTGATAATGACACTGATGGCAAAAAAAAAAACTCTATTAACACAGAGAGTCTTTGCTTTCAAGGTTAATGAGGAGTGCAAGGGTGAAGAAGAGGTAGAGAAAGTGAAGGAGGAAACAAAACCAATGCCAAGAAAAGCTGGGAATCCAATCATGAACAAAAAGTAAGCTATTCATCATATTAATCTTTCTTTTCATACATTGAATGTTTTGGTCAGATGTCACTTTGGACTCTCACAACTTGTCAGTGAAACACAGTTATACAGCAAAAAGGAGGAAAAATGAAAAATCTTAAATGGTTGATCGACTGATCAGATAACGAATTCACAGGTAACCGGAGTCAGTGGTGACATAACGGCTGTCTTCAGATGTTTCTTCTATTTGTCTGCGCGGCTTCGTCCAGCCCCTCTCACTCCAGCTGCATTTTTTTGTTTTTTCCCTCCCCTGCTGCTACAGAATCCGCTCTCTGACTGCGTCGCTCAACACTTTCACCAGCAAGCCGCAGAAGAGGAAAGGGAAGCAGGAAGGCCGAGTTGGTCGAGGCCGTCACACAGACAAGAAGCAGAGTGTCTCTGAGGGGAAAAACAGAGCCGGGAGGACAACCAAGTGGCGGAGACGTCGACTGACTGGGAAAAAGGTCCATCATCGGGAGTGAAAGACTGTTGGAAAACATAATGTAGGGTTGGAACTGTGAAGAGACTCCTTGTGTCAGAATCCCACAGGTGGACTTTGGAGTATTTATGCTCCTGTGTTTGGGCGGGACGTGTGTACGCTGAGAAGTTTGTAAAACGAACACAAGCGGATGTGGACGCTCAGTGTACGGCGTTGGACCGACTTTTATGACATCACTCAATATTTCCCACTGTATCTGCCTTTTTGAAATCTGCTTTTGTGGTGCTATTTCTTAAATGGTATACAAACTGAACTGTATTTACCTACATTTTCATTAAATAAAAGATTGCTCATAAATGACCTTGTGATGCAGCCACATCGCACAAACTGTCAGTGTGCTACGTGTGGAATTCCTTTTCTTGCTATTGTTTAATAGGAAACCTGACGCTGTCGTCAACATCCTCTCCAGAACATCAGGAAATCAACCCTTAGCTCTGTGTTTCCTCACAGCTCAGCGTTACCTATGTGTGTGATCTAAAGGAGAACCAACCGCTGTGTCTCCTCCAGCTTATTCCTTATTCGAGAACCTTATAGTCCACAGCCAATGCCAATGTATGTTAAACCCCCACCTAACCCGTGTTTATTTATTTACGTTAACCTGAGCCAGCGTGTGCCAGCTGTCACTAGCATGAGCGTTTCACTTCGCTTTCTAAAGCCCATGATATTTAATACAACCGCTCAATAGAGGAACCCGGCAGGCTACTGGCTCCATGATGGCTCTGGCTGCGCATGTGCTTCATGGTCTCCGCTGTGTTAACTGAGAGCCACCATGGCCGTCATGGATGCTTCAGTTTCGCTCATTGTCAGAACAGCCAATCGGATTGATTTGAGGGTTTGGCAGCTCGGGAGGATAGAGAGCATGGGGAAGAGGAGGCATGTGCCCGATGGGGGTCTGATGGGCAGTTTATCCTCGGACTCAGTAGGACAAAGTGGAGCTGACAGCGGAGCCTTTTTTTTCAGGTAATGCTCATCAATTCTTCTCATTTTTATCTAAAAAAATATTTTCATCAACCTACATTTTACTGTCTTAATAGGACTTACATTTCTAGAGGCTGTGGTGGTTGTAAAAGCTGGTAGATTACGTGCAATGGCCTTTTGGTTAGTAGTAATGCTACTCTGGGGGGAGCTTTGATAGTGTTCTGACTGTTGTGTTTCACTGTCCTCCAGTGTGATTAGTTATCGCCTGCCTTCACAGTTCCGCTTCAGATCTTCCATGAACCATGAAATAAAAGATCCTTTTTAGTATTCATTCATAGCTGCTGCTGTGTGCTTACACCTGTCTCCATAACTTAGTGTCACCACCAGACCCAAAAGCAAACAGGGTTTTTTTTTTATCTCAATATAAATAATAGCCTTGGTTTTTAACTATTTCATCTTACACTTTGTTGCGGAAGATGGTCTGAAAATATCAACTTTTAGCATCAGAACATATGTAAGTGAAGTACAAGATCCATTTCTAACAGACGTCTTTATACTCAGAAGTGTTATTTGTGATACTGCTCCTTGCTCCCCTGCGGTTGTTTCCCAGTTTTCTCTGAGGGATGCCATGATTGGGCAGGTTCCCCCTCCAGACTCACCATGCCCCTCTCCAGCGACGAGCCCATCTGCCCCAAGTTCCAGCCCAACATTTTTGACCCCTCCCGCTGCCACGAATGCCTGCGCCAGAGGCACCTGCACGCTGGGGCAGGGGAGAGCGCTGCCGAGGCAGCACCACAGCAGAAATGCACAGCAGAGGCTGGGATTGGGGCTAAAACAGGGGCTGTCACTGGGTTTGGATCAGGGAAAGGAGTGCTGTTAACACCGATCCCATCCCAGGCTGAGGAAAGAGACACCAGCAGCAAGGTAAGAAAGAAGAGAGAAAGAGGGGAGGGAGGGGAACAGAGCAGTTAGGTAACAGGGTAGAGATGGGATGGCAGGAGTAGAATATGTGCAGAGTGATGGGATTAGCTGCACCCGAAGAAAGGTGAACGCATTAGAAGTCACAGGTGAAGTCAGCAAGACACTGGAAAGATGCTAAGTGAAGGGAAACAGAATGAGATACTGCTGTATTGAGGTTCAGAAATAATGCACAACATTTTATATTATTTAGAATAGAAAATTGTCTATTTAAGTAGAGAAAAGCACTTCTCAGTTGACTCAAAAGCCAGTGTTTCTCTGGGGTTTTGTAAAGACATCAAGCCTCTTTTATTTGACATCGTCCACATGTAAACACAGCTCATGAGATCATGTATGAATCTATGTTTGTGAGTAAATTAAAGAAAAGGTCAGAGATGGAGAATGAGAGCAGGGTGGAAGCAGTGGCTCCTATTATAAATTAATGAAGCTGGATCACTTACGGCCCTCTTGGGAATCACTTGTATATATTAGACAGAGGGGCAACGTACAGAAAGCGATGGGAATGTTTCTATACATGTGACTAAACTGTGACAACTCTGCTTTCTTCTATTTATCCTTCTTCCATGTTATACCCACAGTTGCCTGCTTACAGTATTATATTCCAGTACATAAGTTGTACCGGTATAGCTCCACTGTAATAACGCACCTGTAGTTTCCTGGAAGTTGTAGGGATGCCAGTTTCAGACATTTACAGACAGTGAAGTCACAGTTTGAGATCCTTCATAAGACATCTTAAGGCTTAGTGAAGTCTTCACGGCAAGAAAAAAAAGTGATGAAATATTAATGAGGAAAGCCATGATCCAGGTCAAGTTACAGAGGTGTAACCCTAATCGAACAGCAGACTGAGTGTGTGAGTGTGTGTCAGAGAGGACAGAGGGGAAGGACACAGCTAACCCTTTCTTTACTCGAGGAGATGGAGCCGGACAGACAGATGTAGGATTTTTATGTATCTGCATTCGTAAGACAGCGTGCATGTGAAAATCTCTTACCTGTTAAGGGTGTCATATTTGCATTTTGGTAAGCACTGACTTTCTTAGGAGATACAATCATTGTCGAGAGCGACATCAGTCACTCAAAGAGAGATTGAGTTTGCTGCAACATCAGGATTGGCCGTGTCTTACCTTGTCGTCCTATCAGGAGGATTCTGACTGTCTATCGGTGGTGAGCAGCTACTGTGATGTCATCGGAGGCCGTGTGGGTTATGGGGAGAGCTCTTTTTGCATCCTGAGCCCCGACTGTGAGCTTTATATTTGTGACGGGGACGACGACGACAGCACTGACAGGTAGGCGTACTGGATGGTGATAATAAGTCATTTAGGAGAGCTAGAATTGTTCACCATATTTATATTTGTTAGTGTTTTAGTGAGCTAGATTGTCACCACAGTACTAGTTATATTCTCCTTGTATTTGACCTAAAACATTCATGTTGTGTAGTTACTCTATGAAATTCTTACTATACTCATTTAAGTGTACTCTCTCTTCTTCCGTCTTTTGCCTCCTGCTTTTTGTCTCAATCTCTCGCCTTTCCATCTCTACATCTCGTCGTTGTTCTTCTCTTCCACGTAGCTGTCGTGACCAAAGCGACTACCAAGAGTTCAGTGGCTCCGTCAGTGCAGAGGACGAATACCTGCCGATCTGTCGCCGTTCAACCAAACTCGGCATGACCCGGCTCGACCCTCCACCCCATCGGCCCAACCCTCGGGCATGGATGGACGAAGCTCGGAGCAGAGACCATTTCAGTAGTCAATCAGGTACATGAAAGCTGACCTTGTATACTTTTGTCCATTGCTTCATTAATTTCTTGGCAGATGGGATACGCACGAGTCCTGTGCACCAGTAGACCGAGCCGTCAGTAAACCTATGACTTACTGCACTTGACCAATCCATATCCAGTTACAGCCAAAGGTGTTCGTTACTTGTCAATACTGTTTGATGTCACCAGCTGAGGTGTCCCAGAGCAATTATCAGTAATACAATACAGCTCAGTCTGTGTCAGGAAACCTCTGGTAGTTTCTCAGTAGTTGATCTTTGTTGTGTGCATCTCTTATTTCTGTTACCCCTCCTTATTTCTATTTCTGTCACACTGTGTGACTCTTTTCTTCCAGGGTTAAAAGAAGAGAGACAGAAGCGGGAAAGTGGGTACTTCTCCCTGGGCAGGGCAGCGGGTGTCCACTCACTCCGTGATCACAGCCCGTCTTCTCCTTACCGTCATTTTGAGAGAGGACATCCTATCTTCAGCAGCAGAAGCGTAGAGCCCAAAGACACCATCCCCTTCAGAAACCCTAATCTTGGTGTAGCCTCAGAAAGGCAGACGCCGGACGGTCTAAATGACGACCTGCCTGGGGAAATCCTGCCTCCTGACCCTTATGATATTGCTGTTGAGGTCGAGGCACAAGTCGGCCCCCGCTCTCCGAGTCCTACTCCTTTTAAGATAGCGGAGTCGCTGGCCTCAACTGGGCGAAAAGGTCTCAGCAGTTCATATACCCGAGGAAGCCCTTCGTCTCACGTCTCTTCCTTTCAACAGTCAGGACGTTTTGAGTCCTCAAGGCAAGGCTCAGCTCTCCAGTCTCGCTCTACGTCTCCCTCACGTGGAAACCCACCATTCAGACGCAGTGAGTCCACTGCTTCCCTTAGCAGGCATAACTTTGATGGTGGAGGGCGGTCCCATGGGACGGAGCCAGTGTCCAGAAACTCCCTGCAAGGCACATATGGGCAACGTGTTGAGTCAGGAACTCTGCCAAGAAACTTTAAATCATTTTCTGGTTCAGCCAAGTCCCAGTCCACCACAGTTTCTGATTTTAGGAGTGCCTTGAGGAAAACTGAAGCAAGTGGGTCTTTGAGTGGTCGGGGTCGTGACAGCAGAAGCTCATCACCCTCAAGGAGGGACTCTAAACCTTCAGGCCAAATGTCTCTTCGCAAAGCTGAAATCACCACTAGTTCATCTCATGGACGTGGGAGCAATAGTCGTACTTCGCCTCCGTCTACTAGAACTTCTGACAGTCTGCGTGACAGTCACACATACTCACCGCCAAGGAGAAATTACAGCTCGTCTAGCCAATCCCCCCTTCGTAAATCTGAATCAATTATCTCTCTAAACGGACGTAGTCACCGGGGACGCTGTGGCTCCCCCATAAGAGAAGGATACGATATTGAAAGTCAGGCTCTGCTACGTAACCCAACAGCTAAGAATGGAATAAATGATCAAGAACATGAAAGCCCCACCGTGTCGCCATCCAGACGAGGTTATGACACAAGTCCGTCTGTGCTCCGTAAAACTGAATCAAGCGCTGTCGGTGGCAGTCGAGGTCGTGACAGCCGTTGTTCGTCTCCTGGAAGGAGAGGCTATGAATCCCCTACTCAGTATCCACTTAGGAAAAAAGACACCAGTGGTTCTTTACATGGCCGGAGTCGTGAAAGTCGCAACTCCTCCCCTTCAAGGAGAAGCTATGAAGCTCCTTCACAGACCCTGCTGCGCAAGTCTGAAGTAAACAGTTCTGTCAGAGGTCGTGATAGCCACAGTTTGTTGCCCTCAAGGAAAAGCTTTGATGCTCCTGATCAGCGCTCACTGCGGAAAACAGAAACTAGCAGCTCCCTTAACAGCAAAAATCACAGCAGCCGCAACTCCTCTCCCGCTAAAAAAGGTAATAGTGACCCACCAGGCTACTCAATCCTCAGAAATGCCACTAACGGTGATTCTAGCCATTCCTTTCAGAGAAAAAACACTCACCACGACTCAAAATCTGAATCCAATCGCTCACCGCGGACCTGGCGGGAGTCAACTCATTCCCTACGCAGCTCCTCGGTATCTCGCGCTGCTTCACCCTCCAGACGGACCACAAATGGCAGCAGAACATCTTTCGTCACCTTAGAAGACCCCAGGAGCCCCGGCAGCATCAGATCTAGGATTGGTAGACACGGCCAAGAGGATCGCTGCCCCTCCCCTAATGACAAGAGGCCCTCCCACCGCATACGGAGTCCTTCTCCTTCACCTCAGATTCAACTGCGCAGGCACACCTCCTCCCAGAGCTCCATGGAGTCCTCAGAGTCGGGCCAACTGTCGGCGGGGTCCACAGGAAGGAACAGGGAGGAGTATGCCATGCTAGCCGACGTGCCGAAGGTCAAAATGATCCATCAGAGAGAAGGGCCGGGCCACATGGCGCGGCCTCAGACCCCGCAGCCCTCTCGGAGACAGGAGCTCTTTAAACCAGCCAGGTTAGACTCATATCACTCCGCCAGTAAAAGAAAACTTGAAATGCTGTGTTCACAACAAACGCAAAGCAAATTTTCGCCTCGAGTTACTCTTGCAAGTTCCACCCCGGCATCATTTGCGTCTACTAGCATCACTCGAGCTAGACATGCCAGAGAGTAGGAGAGGTTTCCTTCCATGTAGATCCCACCAACGTTTCGTCAACCATGGCCCAAATTAACCGCTATTGCTGCTTTGTACATGTTGTGGAAGTCCTAGATACGTAGGAAAACCAAATGCCACCGTGTCTCTAGGTCCACAGCGTTACCCGGAGGCACACAAAGCTCTGTGAAATTTCTATGAACCCAATATAAATCAATTTTGCTATGATTTCATTGCAATAAACGTATCAAAATGATGCTGTTGAAAATGTTCAACTCACGCGAATACGTGAATTCCGCAGTAATTTTTTGTAGGCGGCCTCGGTCAAAAAACATGTACTGCCCACATCTAAGTATCTCCACCCACGGTTTAAGAACTACCAAAGGTGCAGCATATTTTATATATATTTTATAGAGCACACTTGGCTTTTTAGAGAGGGGCTTAAAGAGACAGGCGCCAAAATGGAGCGTTTCATAAAGAGGGGGAATGCAGGTATATTCAGACAGACAGTTTAAGAAAAATAAAGTGTTTTTTGAACATTAAAGCATGTAGATGTGTTCTAGTAGAAACCCAAATTACAAGTATGAACATGAAAATGTGCATATGTCCCCTTTAAACAGCACGTTAGTTAACATTACATTGTGATACATGTATTTTCATGGTGTTTAATGGTGTAGTTTGCAAACGCCTTGTGGTAAATCTAAATGGCTCTGTAGTTCCACACCCTCAGATTGAATAAATTTGACCAAATCCGACACACTGATGACCTGTTTGTGCTGTTTCAGCCACTCCCTGAGCAAGCATCCCTCCAGAGAGTGGGAAGATACAGGCGACACTGAGAGAGACTGGCACTACGGTGGCAGCGGCTATCTATCTCGAGCTCACTCCTCCACGTCATTGCAGGTAGGTGGGTCTGGACGGAGGACAGTTTTATTAAAGAATGAAAAATGTACGTTTTTTTTTAACTTCGCTGTTTGATTTAACTGTCTAAAACCATGTTTTATTAGAGGAACCTTAATAAAACTAAACATTACCGGGAGAATATTACATGAAGCAATACACTGACTAAAACCCTTATTGGATTTATAAAACTTCAAAGCATAGAGAGAGTGGCAACAGTACAGAAGGGGTTGGGAATTGAGCATTAAAAACCCTGCACAATACAATCCATTGCAGTTGCATTGCAGCTCTGTTGTTTCTACCTGCACAATACAGTATGTTAATGCTTAACCACATCTTCCACATACCATACACCGCATTTGAAAAAGTCTGTGGATACGAAACTCCGGACATTGATTATCTTCATAACTACAAGCTGTTCCTTTCCAGAGGTCTGGCAGTCCCTCAGCAGATGAGGGCAGTTCTTGGAAAGGTAACCAACACCGATCAGAACAAATGCAGGTATGTGATACAGACGGTGTGTTTACAGTAATGTGTGTGTGTTCTCCTGTCTCCCACTGTGCCATACGGAGGGCGAAGTTACAGTGGATTTTCCGATCACTAATATTTGCAATGAACATAATAAACCCATAGCACACATGGTTCAACACAAGTGTATTGCCCCTCTGTCTTATTTCAATATACAGTATCTTTCTGTTACATATTTACTAGACGTGCTGGCAGCTTGTCCTGTGTTCACACTGATCCCGTCTATAACTGTAAAGATGTTATGTACTTGGCACCCTTACCTGCCGGCATATCTACAGTATATCTACAATTTAACTGCCCGGTTGCTGACTGTGAGTCTATATAGACTTCACCTACACCCTACAGGCATTTCATAAGACTGACTGAGCTTTGTCAATTGTGGTCTGCTGGGGCATGTGTTGAAATTCCTGGACTGAAACCAATAGCTACCAAGAGAGGATTTTGGAGGGGGGAGTGCCACTTTGTGTGCAAGCCCAAAATATTTCCAGTCAGAAAAAAAAAAAATCAGCAAGTAAATTCGTTCCGTTGGTTTTTAAAGTTTTGGATTACCAACATTTTTCTGTGTCAAAGACCTCTTAAGGTTTTAGAGAAGTTTGGTCGCGAGGACAGGGAGGGAGTGACACCTCATGTCAAACATTTCTACACGACTTTTAAAAACCTGCTGCGGGTGCAATTACTCGGAGCATTAGTATTCCTCGTGTTGCCGGGGGCCCCGCTCGGACCCCCCCCCCCACCCCTCCAGCCCTCCAGCCCTCCAGCCCTCCAGCCCTCGGAGGTCCCCGGACGCCGGGGTTTATATCCCAGCAGCACCGTGTGGTTAGGTAGGGTACGCTTGTTTTCTCAAAACGATCTTCGCGGATCCGCCCAGGAAGTGGCAGAGAGCGGAGAGAGGCAGCGAGCAGACACAGCAGTGTTGAGTTAGCTGCACACGACTTACCAGCAACTTGAGAAAGTATTACTTTTAAATGCCAAACAGTTTATCTGTGTTTTCTCCGGGTGGATGTACTTTTCCCCCTTAAGACTGGACAGAGACTCCACCGTGGCGGTTCGCTTGATTACGTTAACGTGAGGATGAATGGCGGGGTTTTATCTCATTTCGCATAACGTCGGTGTCCTGCGACAAAGTTAGTTTTTTTTTTTTTACCCGAGAGCTTGAGCCGAGCTGGGGAGTGAACTTTAGAGGAAGAAGCGTGTTTTTCGGGTGTGTTTGTTAGCGGTGACGGTCCTTTTCTTTTATCCGTGTTTGCCCCTCTCTGGACCCGGTCACCATGACGGTAAGTTGCACCTTCAGAGCCGCTTTTTGTTTTCCCTGTCACTCCTTCCTGAATGTATATACACACAACTTATACATATCTTATATTTGTATCCGGCTCAGGAGCTGCTCATTCACAAATCTCGCTGTGGTTTATATGTTGTTTTTTTTAAAAAAATTTTTATTTTTTATTTTTTTAAAGAAATTCTAATGTAGATAACACAAGTTAGTTAGTTTTTAGTGGACTTTTCTGGTGAGTGTTTGGCTGTTTTGTAAGGGTTAGTATATTAAAGATAACGTTAATTGGCCAGACATGCCTCCAATTTACTGCCAGCTCTGTGTGCCCACGTAACGTTGCCCAGTTAAATTCAGATTTGCACATTTCTGTCTAACACACTAATGTGGTACAGTTACATCTGTTTACTGTGTTGTCTACAGTAGCTTGTACTGTGTGTGTCAGTGTTTACAGTCAGCTGTGACACATGTCCCCTGTTTGCACACTGACATACGAATGTTTTTTTTAAAATTATAAAGTAACCTAGTGTGACACAAACCCATGTCATCACAATGAGTGTACACATGTATCATTAGTTCAGAGAGGTAATCTAATTGAACTAAACAGACACAAAGTGAAGAGGAGAGGCATGCGTGCTGTAATAGGCCTAATGGACAAGGCTCAGCAGACAATACTATATACTATTCTATAGTGATGGGAGATCGGAGTCAGGAAGAATGGACATTGTCTCAAACTGTCACCAGTGTTTGACCCTCTTCCCTCTGTCACTGACCTTTGAAACCAGATCACTGATCTGAGAGCACATGACAAGGAGAAGCACTGTGGCATTCGGGTTATTCATAACAGATGCTCTGCAGCCCTTTTTTCTGGGTCCTCCTCCTGTGGCCGCTCCCTGACCTTGCATATGGGCATGTGTTGACTAGATAATATGAATTCATGATGAAGTCTGACACACCATAGCTTGCTCCAGTGGTCTAGTAGTTTGAGTGAAGATCTTATGAGATGCAGCTGTGAGTCCCTAAAACAAGCTTCCTGTACTCAGTCGGCACTAGGGCTGCAATTGTCATTATCCATTAATCTGTCGATTATTTCTCGATTTAGTTGACTGGTGTGTAAGATGTCAGAAAATGGTGAAAAATGCCTATCTGTTTTTCCCAAAGCACAAGATGACACACTCGCTTGTCCTGTTTTGTCCACAACTCAAAAGATATACAGTTTACTGTCATAGAGGAGTAAAGAAACCAGGAAATATCCACATTTAAGAAGCTGGAATCAGGGAATGTTGGCTTTTTTTCTTCTTTTAAAGGATAACTCAACTCGATTAATCAATTATTAAAATAGTTGCCTATTAATTTAATAGTTGACAACTAATCAATGATGCAAGGGAATTTGTATGGAACATCAGGCTTATCAAATTGAGTAATTCACCAATTTCATCTTTATACAGTGTTGTCAATTTACACTATTGGAAGTCATCAGACCTTTAAAATGTGTTAGTTTGGAAAAGATCAGTAGCACAGATTAACTGGTTTATACAGGGTAAAACTGGGTGGTACAGTAGCTTAGAAGAACACAACTGATGCCAGGAAGTGAGTATAAATACAGAAAAGAGCTGGTTAGAGAGGACGGAGCAGAGGGAGAAATCCTATTGGAGTGCAAACGGAGAGGGAGTTGAGCTAAATGATGCAGCGAGAGAATAAAATGAACAATAAGTGTCTGCAGTAGAGAGAAAAAAGTGGAAGGAATGAGACGCCAGTGGGAGATGAGATGACGAATTCAGAAAGAGATTTAAAAGTGAGGAATGTACAAGTTCGTGAAAGAGAGAGATAAGCAAAGTGAGGAATGTACGGGGGAAAAAATGGCCTAATCTTAATCTGGGATCATCACATCTTGAGGTACCTACCGGCGCGTGTTTTCCTCTTCCTGTCATCGCACCACAGGCAAAAACAGGCCTGTTAATGGAAATATTGTAGAGTATGTTCTAATACCGCCCAGGTGGAGCAAGAGGCATGCAATATGTTTCATAGTGTGCAACATTGTTGAGTTATGGACAGAAAAGTGACTGTAGATCTTTCCTCCCATCACTAATGATGCGCTGCTCCAGTTTCTGTTCTTTCCGTCTGTCTGTAGTCTTCAGATGTGTGTCCCATTTGTGTATTTCTATGCAACCATTGCCTTTTTGCATGCATCTGTGGGTATGCACCCTGTGATGTAAACATTGTCTTGTTGGGATACTATATCAACAATATAGAGCTTTGTTGAATGATTGCAATGCATGCATATTATCATCATGTGAAATATCAAGTGCTAAAGCCGTAGATAATTCTGTGATTTAAATGTACGTAGGCCTCGTCATGTGTTCTTAAAAAATAGTTTTCAAATAATTATATGCATAAATTTAAATACAAGCATGTACCAGTAGCAACATGTATTTTAAGAAAAGCAAGTTCTCCACACCACCAACTGGTTTATGTTCTTTGTGGCAAAATATGTCCGCAGCATTGTGTCTGTTTTCTTCATGTACAATGATGCAAAAAAAAAAAAAAAAACTGTGGTGTGTGGTTGCTGCTAATTGCTTGTATAGAGATATAATTATATTGAGTATGCCCCACCCTGCGATATAGCTTGGAGTCGTCTTTGTCCTGTTTTTGTTACTTTTTTCTTCTGTTCCCGTTCAATTTCTCAGATTCTTTCTTTTTTTCTCTCCTGTAAAATCCTGTGAGACTTGCTCGTGAGAAAGGGTTATACAAATAAATGACCTTGACTGACCCAGACAGCAGAGTTCCTTCCTTCCTTTAAAGTTTTTGTATTTGTAAATTTTTTTGTCAAACATTGAGATGAAGGTCGGTGAACTGTGTGCTCTGTGCCTCGCAGCCCGACCTCCTGAACTTCAAGAAGGGATGGATGTCCAAACTGGACGACAGTGGAGAGGTAAGATACAGACGCTGTACGACAAGTCCTACATCTTCCTCTCTCTCCATCTTCACCACCCTCTTCCTTCCTATCCTCGTTCCGAATTAGAAAGGTAGTTTGTAAGCCGATAGCGGCAGATTGTCCTCGTTATCACAGTAATAGCTTGGTGGCTTGGGGGCAGAACAGGTGTTTCCTGTCTTTTGAATGATATGCTTGAGTGAATATTGGGCTTCTCTCTTTGCACATCACATACTGTAGGCCTGCTGTTTAATACGGGGCCTTCCTGTTGCCATTGCTTATTCAGACTAGGGCTGAAAAAATATATCTAATTGTGATTATTTTGACTGGCATTGCAAACGATTCAAGATATTGGAGGGAGCGATCATGTTTGCATCATTATTCTCATTTTCATTGAGAAATATATTAAAATGATCATGGGTGTGAGTTAAAAAAATAATGATAATTATTATTTTTTAAGAGGATCTGTACCGAACAAAGAATTTCTTAAATCTGTAGATTACGATTTGTAGGCCAGGACATTTCTGCACCACCACCACACTTAATTCAGAAGCTATTTTGACACGTATTAAGCCTTTAACAAATATTGCGCCTCCTGGGATTTGCATATTGCGCTTCTTACTCAAGTGGTGGTAATGCTTTATTTGGTGTTACCGTGCCCGATAGTGTCTTGGTATTGTTTTAAAGGTTGTCATATTTGAACCTTTTTAAAGTTGATCTCAGTTCTGTCTTGTATTAATTGATATCTGCTGTGTTTCTTTAGTGGAAGAAGCATTGGTTTGTTTTGACTGATGCTGGACTGAAGTACTACAGAGACTCGAGTGCAGAGGAGGTATGTTTTTTAACTGGACACGTTTGTTGTGTATATGAAATTTTGTAAAATCTATAATCCTAATAATTGATAATGATAATAAGTGATAATAACAACATGTAAAAGAAATGTGTTCCTGTGTTTGCTGTATAGAAAGATGACTTGGACGGGGAGATTGACCTAAAATCCTGTGTGAAGGTGTGTGAGTTCGATGTGGAGAAGAACTATGGGTTTCAGGTCCAGGTGAGTGTCTCTGTTACGGGTCAATCCCTCTCATAGACCTTATGCAACTGATTTTCTTCTTTATATTCCTCGCTTCTTGTCCTCCTTTATCAGAGTTAACCACACCCGCTCTCAATTTCTTCTGCATTTTTTTTTTGTTATTCCGTTATCATGACTTGCATCTCCTCCACCTTTCTCTCTTTCTCCTTTTTATATAATTTCCGTCACTTCTTTGTGTCTCCTTAACCCCGTTTTCTCTTTTGTTCCCCAGACGCGGGAGGCCGCTCACACACTGTCTGCCATGACGGCCGGGATCAGGCGGAATTGGATCGAGGTTTTAAAGAAGTGCATCCGGCCCAGCAGCTCCCCAGACCTCACACAGTAATTACCAGTTTAATCGTTACATATATAACTACAAGCAACTTTAGAAGTGGAGATAATCAGAGGTAAAAAGCATGAAAATTGGATATATTTCAGATTTTGCTCCATTTAAGAAATATATATAATTTCAGACTTTTCACAATGAAGTTACAAGACAGTCAGTTTTGACCTCTTGTGCTTTTTCAGTTAAATGACTAATTACAGACAATGAACTAATTACATTTTTTTTATAATGGATTCATTTTTCTGCTTCACTGCTACCTTTTTTTATAGTTTTGTACTTTGTTTTAGAGAGACAGAGGGAGAGAATTTGAAGCATCACTTTAGCTTGTGAGGGGCATTTGTCACTATTTTTATTTTATTTTAAAAGCTAGTTAAGAAGTTATTTATTAAAAACAACAACAATTAATTGTAACTTCCTGCAGCCGCAGCATTCTTGTATTGCTCACTTGAGGTCTAGCTGCAGCTCAGCTGGATAAATGGAGTCTGATAAGAGGCTCTTTTACCTCAAGAGTTTGAGTCCCTTCATACTTTGTCTGTTGAAGGTGAATCAGAGTTTCATTAGTTAAGCACTAATGTATGTTCTGTTTTCATAATGACTCCCCGGCAGCTGTGCCTCGAGTGTTCATGTTGAGGCTTTGTATCCTGTATTCATCAACCTTGCTCACTTAGTAATCAACTATTTCTTTATTTGATTGAAAAAGGCTTCATGAGGTTAGGGGAAAAAAATAAATAGTTAATTTATTTTGATATCCTTGATTTTTCATTTGTGTCTAATCTTCTCTAGATTACCTGACGGCAGCAGTGACAAGGAAAACTCCCATTCTCGCTTTCTGCTGTCTTCCCGTCGGCCATCATCACGTCATGCCGACGTTCCGTCAGAAGGGCCGACCTCCCTTCCTCCAGTTCACCGTAGGTTCGACTATGTCGAGCTGTCCCCTGTCCCTGCCTCGTCCAGCCCTCTCCCAGCCGGTCAGAGAGAAGCAGCGGAGGGGCAGGGGAGGGAGCACAGCCAGTGGCAGGAGGAGAGGAACACGAGCAGCCAGTGGGAGGCCGTGCTGTCCAGGAAGGGAACCGGCGTGGGCTCGAACCAAAGGCTACGCACGGAGGATGACATCGAGAAAAAGTGGGCTGAGTTTGAACGCATGCCGTTAAAGGAGATGAGCTCCTTACCACCAATGGGATCACGGTCTTCCAGCCAGTCAGCCAATGAGGCGCTGCAGAGGGAGGTAGTGCGTGGAGATGATTTTCCAATTTGCAACTTCAATAAAATGCAAATGAACTCATCTGTCCGGATGAAGTAAACTATTCCCGTTTCTGCCTGTTAACACTTGAGTCACTATTTTTCTGAGCTGCTCTTCAGCAGTGTTTTCCATCTAAAGTATGCGGTGGAATATTTAAAAACACAAATTGATAATTAGCCTGAGAAGATTGCAGATGGTGATATGGGAAACACTGCTGGAACTCATCTGTCCTGTCTCTGTGTGTTGTGATGTGCATCTTTGGTTTGAACCTGCAGTCTCTACACATGACTTGCAGACCGCTGCACCACAAGGCTCGCTGTGGAGCTCTGCTAAACGCTGAGATCTCATCATACTCTTCATTTATTGTAAAAAACAAGCGCTCTTAAGGTCATGCTAAAGAGAAGTGTTTGTGCATTTATTCTTTAATTACACTATTATTACAATTTAATGAAAGCTGAATGCTTCCTTTGTGTTTGAGTTTCTTCTGCAGCTTTAATCTAATCAGGCTTTGAAAGGTCAGCAGTGATTTGGGGTCAAAGTTCAAATAATTAGAACTTTGAGCACCAACAACAATAAAATCCAAAACCTGCAAAATGCCCAAAGCAGCAGTGGAGCGAGAGTTGGCATCATTAGTCTGTCCATTTAAAAAAAAACTCAAGCTGGTGCAAAGTGGTTCTGCCTGCGATCGTGTGTAGAGCATGTGTTGGCAGTGGGACACTCATTAGGTTAAAAATGTTAATTAAGTTTATACTGTTTACAAGTGAGTGAGTATGAATGAATTATTCCTACTGTTGGTTAAGCACAGTCGTACCTCACATTTGCAAACATCCCAAAATTTCACTGCCAACACCAGCGTCTGTACCATCTCATGTAAACATGCTGATCACATATTATATTGAAAATGTTCCGTCCGCCACACCTGTCGCTCAGTGGGCTTTACCTCCGTCTTTCTCTTTTTCTCAGGTGGCGTCACTGAGGCAGCAGCTAGGGCAACTACAAGGAGGCGGAGGGGGAGGAGGGGGGAGATGGGGAGGAGGTATGAGGGGTGGCTGTGGCCCTGAGGCGCCCTGCGGACGTAGCCTAGTGACCATGGAGCGTGCTCATCGACAGGCGCTGGAGGAGCTGCAGAGGCAGCACGACCGCCAGATCAAGGAGCTAGAGAGCGAGAAGGACAGGCTGCTGCTGGAGGAGACGCGGGACACCGCACGAGGTCAGCAGGCCAGACATCAAGACCAAAAATAATAATTGTGTAGTTGTGAAGGCAACTTTGATTTCACGAGGAAATGTTACAGTGTCACGTTTTATTTATACTGAGCCATAACATTTAGGTCGTATGATCATTTTGTCAGAAATGGGTCGGGGGTCAAAGGTCAGATAGAGTTCACTGTTTAACTTTAAGTAGGAATTAATCGGTTGTTATTGTGGGTTATTTTTCTTGTCAAACTATGAGAACTTGGCAACAAATGTCCAGCAGGGCTTTTATACTCTTCTGTAATGCCACCATTCCACTTCTGTATAAGGGTGTTAAATGTCGGTGAATTATATAAATGTACTTTAATCTTTGAATATACTAAGTATATTGATTCTACACGTATTTGAAATTGATATAATTCACATCTAAGCATTCTGTACAGATCCAGTCTTTTCTAGGTCACTGTCAACATGTTTTGTATTCACACTGAACTTTTTTTTCTTGATTTCTGAGCTTCACCAATCAGGAAAATCCGTTATCAGCTACCAGGAGATGACGCATAAGTTATGTCACGCTTGTGTGTTTCAGTAATGGAGGCTTTGAAGAAGAAACACAAAGACGAGCTGGAGAGAGAGGTGGAGAGGGTCAAAAGGCTAGGCAGTGGGGGGCTAGATTCACACACTTTGCGAGCCCAGCAACAGTAAGTAACTTCAAATTCATTTTTGCCAGCTTGCTAGAGATTTACACTTTGCCACCAAGACACTCGGAGCCACAGGAAAACTGTCTCATATCAACCTTAATGTCAGTTATCATGACACGGATAACGTTTGCATGTGTTTTAAGTGAGAATCTTAAAAGTGCATGCAGAAACCTGAGAATCTAAAGTTTGCAAACTGCTTTGTACAATCCCCCCTGTCTTGTGCAAGCCTTTACTTCATACTGCCTTGAAAATAAGTTCTTGGTTGAAGCCTGGCCCTCAGTCTCAGTAAGCACGGGCCAACACTGGTAATTTATGTGAATAGCTCTCTTGTGCTTTTAAGTGGGAGTTTGCCGGCCACAAAAGGGTTTTCTGTTAAATAAAAGGTAGAATTTGCAGACTCCACAACAATCCAGGATTCCTTGTCTAAGCAAGGCCATTACCGCAGCGGCCACTGGGTCCTGTTAGGCACTTAAGGAATGTAGAAGAATTTGGTCATGGATTAGTTTTCCTTTGTAAGCTTCACAAGGCCTTTGACACAAGGCTGTCTCAGTGGCTGCTACTGGAACCTGCATTTTAGGGCTTATCTGTGTTGCCTACTCTGCGTTTCTCCGCTCTCTGCATGCTCTTCCTTATTTCTGTGGTTATTGGTCATGACCAGTGAAAATGTTTTAAAACCACAGTAGGAAACACTTGCGTCATGAAAATGGAACAAAAATGTTGCTGTTATTAAATGTAATCAATACTGTGTAATGATGTTATACTTTTACTCTGGAGGTATTCGGTAACAGCAGAGCACAATGAAGGTTTCTTACAAGATTAGCTTTGGTTGTCTGTGCATGATCGAAGCAGTGCTGTGACTTCATCTATTTTTATGTTAAATACATATTTATTCCTTTTTAATTGTTTCTTGTTTCTTTGTAATTTTGCTGCGCTTAAAGTAAAAAACAAGCAGGTAATGTGACTCACGTTCTGTCGTAATTTGAGCCTCCATTATGGCAGTTGTTATTTCTTACTTCTGCAGTTTAGTTCACTGTGGACCCAAAATGAACCCATGCATCTATTTCTGCAGGGCAGAAACTCAGGCCTTGCAGAGAGAGCTGGCTGGTCTGTCCGAGCGCTATTCTCAGAAATGTCTGGACGTAAACCGAGCTGAGCAGAACAACGCTGAAAGAGAGAGGGAGATCAGCCGCAAGGAGAGGGACATGGAGCAGCTGAAGAAAGAGAACCAGGTGAGTTATCAACAGATTACTCACAGGTGATGGAGCAATCTTCTCATGTATAATTCAAAACTCTGCGTGTGTGTTTGTCTGCAGCTAATCTCACTTACTACTGGACCCATCAGTCTTATTAGTTTTGTGCACATTTATAACTGTATGCTCAAGGACCTCTTGTGGTTGGGGTGATGTCACAATGTTTGAAAAACCTATTTCATTGTTTTATGCCGTCGTTGACTGCTGACTCCTCGCTGCTCTTAAGCGGTCGCTAGTGATCAACAACTGCTTCAGTAACAAAAGGCTTTTCCGGCAATCTGCTAGACTAAACAGAAGCCGTATTTAGTCTGTTGCACGCCACTTGTTGGCCTTTGTCGTGGCTCAAAAGCTGACATCCGAAGAAAAGTTTTGTCTCATTCTGAACCTAAGCATCCGCAGATTAATTCCATTCCAGATATGTTACGATCCACATATATATACACAAAACTCACTGAGAGATTGCATATATCTGTGCACTACCCAAGCTCAAAATAAGGTTGCTGACAAACTGCAGTTCTTTGATGGTACTGTAAAAGAGGAAGCATCGAGTCTGTCGTCTCTGTACATGACTAGTGATCCATTATCTGCAAATGCAGGGAAACCAACCAACCATGCATTCATAAAGACAACATCTTTTTTCTGTGCAGGACTTAAAGGCCCGTTTGACGGAGGAGATGAGTCGCACACGATCTTCCAGCAAATATCAGAGCTCAGACGACAACAAGGACGGGACGCCCTGTGAACTAGAGGTAGCTGCTCTTATATTGTATACTGGGTCTGTGTCGCACAGCTTTTTGTGACTTCCTGAACTGACGGCAACACCTATCAGATGTGCACAAGTGTGAAAGTATCACCCGCTGCATTAAAAGATGATGTGTGTTTTTTGCAAATGTCGACAGTAACAATGAGTTGCCTAAAATATGCAGTTAGCTCTGACTGTCTACAGTTAGTCTAAGAACAAGTAATACGTTCACTTCTACTAAGTCAAATATACAGTAGATAAAAAAATATATATATATATAGTTACTGGATTTAGATTACTCAGTGATTGCACAGAGGTAACTGTGTAGCCATGCACATTTAATTTAGCTAATCTACGCTATAGTGATGTATTTTCAGTTACTTAAAAAACACATTTTGTGTGTATATGTGTGTGCGGCAAGCGGGAGAACAAACTGTTTTTTGAGCGCAGTGAAAATGTTGTTTTTGAAAGGCTAAATGCCAACACGTATAGATTGAAGCAGAATATTTGGTTAGATAAAAACATGTGAATTTGGGAAATGATTACATCTTTTTTTTCAATGCATTTTGACTTTTGGACTTATTGAAAATGTTTGGATCACACAGGTTGGAAACATCCTACGCAGCCACCACTGGAATCTCATTCTAATACTAATAATATTAGTTTAGCCTAATCTTTATCTGCAACTGTGCAGAAATACCAGCTTTAAACAGAACGAATAGACACGCAAAACAAACGTCGATGTTATGAGTGAAGCTTTCTTTTCGGGTAAAGCCCTAAACGATACTCTTAAAAGGAGCATCAGTCTCAGAAATAGGTCACCCTGCTATCCAAAACAATGATACTGACGAGTCAGCCAGCCTCAGAGAGTCTTTATAAAGCAACGTTTTAAGTATCAAAAATGTAGCAGTTCATTTATTCTCTTTCTGGTGACCAAACCAGTGTTGCAATTTTGAGAATACGAACAGAATGTCACGATAAACAGCAATTGGCCAAAAGCCCCAGTTATGTACAATATAAATTACAGAGAGTCCCCACTGTGTTTAGGATTTAGGGACATTAAAAATAAGTTTTGTGTGAATTGTTTTTTTTTTTCTTTCTGGCAGCAAATGACAACCACGCTGTTGTTTTGTTGTTGTTTTTCTGCCAGGTTCTTCTCAGGGTGAAAGAAAACGAGATTGAGTACTTGCACAAGGAGATCAGCTGCTTAAGGAACGAGCTGCAGTTCCTTAACACGGTACTCTGTCTGCCTGTCTGTCTGCATGTCTGTCTGCCTGTCTGTGTCTTTCCTACACTATTAGATATACAACGTGCAATGTTAATCCTCACATAACAGATGTAACGCTCTCAATTTTTAACACCCGTTTGTCCAAAATAAGCCGTGGAGGAAATGGCATTAGGAGTGTTGTTATGTAGATAATTTGCAGAATCAGAAATCACAACTAGCCAAGAATGCAATCAGTGTATCTCTTATACTATATGGAAGGAAAAAAAACAAGTGTAGTATGCTTATACAGAAAGTATCCATGTTACTTTCATAGTGGATGTGATGTCACGCTAAGAGCTGGCTGATGTAGTAATAGATGAGGCCGATTGAGGAACTTAAGCCTGTGTACTCCTCTCTGCAGGAGAAACGTCTGGCCTGTGAACGATACACGGAGGTGCACGAGAAGCTGAGTGGGATGAAGGGCCGGAGCGAGCGAGAGATCCAGAGTCTGAAGGAGCACTTGAGGCTGGCCATGGCTGCTCTGCAGGAGGGGCAGAAGCTGGGTAACAGCCTGGATCACTGAGCGTGCGGCTGGTACTAATGCTCTGGCAGACTCGCTGACGGGTAGGATGTAAAACGGGCAGGGAAACGATTCCCTGTCTCTATGGAGATTTTGAGAGGCAGATATCTGTTGAAATCTGCACAGTTTTTTTTTTGTATTTCATTCTTTCTGTTTGTTTATTGTTTTGCAGACATGTCTGCATCCAGGTGACTGAATCGAAGACGGAAACGCAGAGGAGATGATAGTTGGACCATGATAGTGCCTTTAGTTTTCAATCATTCTGCCAATGAGCAGCATAGAGCTATTAGCTGGTTTTATTACACTGGGCCACACATGATATATAAAACTGCACTTTTTATTTTTTATTTTAGCTTTTGCTTGCTTTGAGTACAAGCATGTATGAGTGCGCATTTGGTCTGAAAACTGGAATATTTGTTGAGTGACATGTTTTTTTTTTTTTGTTTTTTTTTTATCAGGTATTGTAGATAAAGAGTTCATACTGTATGAGCTTTTTTTTTTTTTTTTTTTTTTGATAATCTTGTCATTGCCTCTGTGTCTTCTGCATGATAAAGCAACACAGTTACATTAGAGCTACTGTCATCTCAATTTTCTATGTTGTACAGCTTTTGAGTCGTGTTTACTCTGTGAAAAAGGCACGCATTGCTTTAGAAATGGGAGCTTTATCATTTGCTCTTGTTTTTTTTTTCTACCTGGAAAGAAGTGTGCTCATGTAGTATTGTGTTTGTCTATATGAAATTCTGAAAAAATATATCTGGTTTAATACAGGACAAGACAGCAACGGTTTAAAATTCCTGGCTGGCTGAATCGGAAGTTGATCTATGATTGTATAGAAGCAAATTCAGGCTCAACTTTCTTTGGGGATGCTTGTAAAAGCTGTTGAATGAATGTTGTCCCACGTCACAAATGTCTTTATTTTTTAAGGCTGAGAAGCAGGAACTCTCAAGCTTCCAGTCTCCCCTGATCATTGTTGGCATTTATGTGCCACCACATAACAAATGACAGGTGTTGCATCGATGAGCCAATTTTATTTTTTTTTTTATTGACAGTATGAATTGTGATAAAATGACTTATCTACCTGCCTTTTGCAAATATTTTCATATTTAAAGTACTGTAGAGCCCGTATCATCTTTGTAAATTATACACAATTTTTGCAATCAATAAAAAAAGTTCAACAGAAACACTTCTGTACTATACTTGACATTTCAATGATGCTGTACACCTTCTTCGGCAGACGAGACACACAGACATGCTTGTTTCGGTTCTTTATTTTATACCAGTAGACTATTACCACACATACAGTCCCAATCAATGCAAAGGAAGACCTTTTTTACAGCAGACAGTTCGACTCGTCATAGGAAATGGAAGGTGTTTCTACATTAACAGTGGCTTTGTTCTCTCTACTAAGAAACTGAAATCAAAGCAACTAAATGGAATTCAGCCATCATTTATTTCATTATTTACACCTGTGCTTTTCATAATGTGACAATGTCTTCTGTGAAAAAGACCTATTACGCATTGTAGTTCTAGAAATATACAAAAAAGCTGCATGATGCAATGCAATAGCCCTGCAATACAATACCTAAAAATGTTTGGTTGAGTTTGTGCGTAGACACAATCAGGTGCATTGTGGTGTCGTATTTTTAAAACGACATTGAAATGTATTTCTAGTATTTAGTCCACCTCGTTTACATTTTTGAATGAACATAAATATTGGAACCAATTCTAAGTGTAATGCAGTTCTATAGAGCAGCATGCATTACTTTGTAGCAGAATGTCTCTAAATCATTGTCAACAAGAATGAAATGTGATTTCTTAAAGTACTTATTTTACCGGCCTGTCGTGCACCCTCCGGTCCACCAGGTGGCGCCACGCGCTTTCTCAAAACGACAACGTCGAATAAGTAAAACCGGAAACGCTGTAACGACAGCAGTCATGGCGTCGACAGCGGCGACCCGAGCTGCAGCTGGTGCTGCTAGAGTTGTGAAACCAATTTTTAGCCGGGACCTGGACGAAGCTAAGCGCAGGGTCCGGGAGCTGTACCGAGCCTGGTACCGGGAGGTGCCGACCACAGGTATGTCGGTCCGCCGAGGCGGCTCAAAGGCGGGAGAAGGAGGCAGCGTCAAGGTCGTGTCTGTGGAGCTCCAGCAGAACATTAGCCGCTAGCAAACAACACATAACCACAACACAACACTTTACAGACGCTAACCAGCCTCATGTGTTCCCTGAGATTTAAAATAAATAACTGAGTAAACTTCAGTAAATTGAATAATGAGGAAACCACGAAATGCGTTCATACCTTGCTATATGTACTTCTTCCGACATTTATCCAGTTTCTAAGAGAAATAACAGGGTTAACACCTGAATTGGCAGGAAAATAGTTTTTTGTTATTGACCTATATATGTTGGAAAATACTACACTGATGCTGGTTTTAAGTAAAGTGCATTCCTTCATACCTGTCAGGTGTTTTGTGGGTTCGTACTTTAAGATGGTCCATCCTTCTTTATAATAATAATAATTATTATTTATTAAACAAATTACTCATGTCACACTTTGACAATAAATATACCAGGGGGCAACTGCAGAAGGTGAGAAAAATCTGTTTTAAAAAATGAAAGAAAAAAGGAAAATTTAAGGCTTAATAAAAAAATGTTTTGTGTTTGTGTTTTCATTTCCTCAAAATAAAATGATTATGATTGAACTCCTTCCACACAGCTTGGATATTAATAATGAATGTGTGCATTAAGAATGCATCGCAGTAGAGTGCAGTGGCACCGGTGCACTTAAGTCTGACCACGGGACTGTCCTGGTTATCCAACACACCTTTCTTCTTTTTCTGAAGAAAAACATAAACAGCATCCAGACCTCAGGATCTGTACAAAGTGCCTCACTCTCGTTTAAGAAATACAAAGAATGACATTAAAAATGAGTTCCTGGATGAAGATGATGTGGTGGAAACAGAGTGACGTTCAGTTTGTATCTCTCTCTACAGTGGCAACGTTTCAGCTGGACATCACGACGCGTCAGGGAAGAGACAAAGTGAGGGAGTTGTTCGACAAAAACAAGCTCGTCAACGACCCCCGTGTGATCGACATGTTGGTCATTAAGGTAAAAACAGCCAGCCACTGATCTGTGAACTGCATCAACCATAAACATTGTCATTTCATAATTGAAGCAACTCATAATTCTGTCCTTGGAGTCAGCTTTTTTTAGGCAGTTTCATTATAGAATCGATTATTCCACCAGCTCGTCCATCGATTAATAGAACAATCAGGATTAAAGATACTTTTGCTTTATTAAGCAACAACAGTAGAAAATGAAACTGAACAACTAATTGTTTTTTTTTTAGAAAAATCTAAATTTTTATTCACCGTTGATGAGCTGCACCATAAACCTGACGGGGGTGGGGGTAAACGAAGCCTTGATTTTTAGTAATGAAGATTCTCGAGGAATCGTTTCAGCCCTGTTTCATAGGCTTCACAGTTCCTCATCTCAGTGTTGGTGGATCCAAAATCCCATCACGGTTGAATGAATAAAAATGTTTGTATGTAATTTAATCCCCAGGGGAAAATGGAACTCCAGGAAACGATCCACATCTGGAAGCAGAAGACCCACATTATGCGCTATTTTCACGAGACCGAGGAACGTTGTGGCACTGACTTCCTGTCCAAATTCTACCACGGTCATGACCCATGAACTGTGCGGCTGTCTGCTGACCTCCGACCCCTCCTTGCTTGTGTCCAGATGTTCCCCTTTATTGTAAATACACTCTTAACACCCACATACCTGTTGTGTCTTTTATTCAGAAGTTTATCTTAAAGGGAACAGTTTTGTGAACAGTTTCTTATTATTGCAAGGAGATGAGACACGTGGTGGACGTGTCTGTTCACAACAATGTCTTTTGGTGATTGTGAGTTGAAGTGTAAGTCTATTTAAAAGAGATGTTGACCTCTCCAAACTAAAACTATAAGTGTACATTGTGATTTATTCAGTTGTCCATACAGATTAGTACTTGATTGGTGGTTCATTCAGAGTAGTGTTAATGACAGCCTTGTGTCATGAGCCGCTCATGCTCTCGTCATGGTGTTGGACAGAGACACATTTGCACCAAAGTCCACTGAACATGTGCTGCAGTTTACATTTGTAATTGTCTTTTATGAACTCTAGTAGTGCATGTAAATACAGTATGAGGCGCTCAGCCTTCAGTGTGGATGGAGGAGACTTTAGATTGTAGCAGCGGGACGTCCAGGAAGGACCCGTCACCCTGGACGAGCGGCCGAGGAACGACACGTCGACAGCGTTTGATGCTGATTGATTGAGTCATTTTGAATGCGGAACTGCGACGCCACACTGCTCTCTTTGTCTAATAATAATTCTTATTAGCCGGCTGTCAGCACAATTTTTCCACAAATACAAAAACTTGAGAAGGTGAAATAAAGGACACATGATGCAGTCAGAATGGATTTTCATACTTTCTCTTGCGATATGTGAAGTTGCAGCTTACATTAAAATGCCATAACCTTTAGCAGCCACATATTCTGAGAAAATAAAACTGGTTGAATATATATATATATATATATAACCATAAAAAAATATGGCAACAAATAAAACAAGAAAAATCAAAACGTTAAAACAATTCAATAAATACTGTACAGCATGAAATATTAACAGTCTCCCTACACTAACTTGGTGATGAGCAGTAAGAACACTATTAGTGGCTTTATGACAACAAAATGCATGTGTCCGCGGGATGACACCAAATGAATATACTGGACTTGGAAGAGTTATAAGAGTTCTGCATACTGTAAACACATTTACATGTTTGTTCAAGATCATTGTGCTTCACTGTCGGCAATAAACTGCAATACAAAGTTTCTCTTCTTGCCATCAAGTCCAAACAATCGTAAAACATTCAATTAAATATCAAAGACTTCCCAAAAAATGCGCCTTAAATAATTTAAATAAGCAATTTCATTGTACAAACATAATATAAACCATAACAATACAAACAAAACCACCTACAATTGTTTTTTACGGAAAAGAAATCTCAGGTAATGTAAATTAAATTCATACTCCAAACAAGATGTATATACAGCTCCAAATGAATCCTCAGTGTCTCTTTACTGCAGAACTGTCCTCCAACGTTTGTCCCTTTCGTCCTCATACGTGAGTCCCTTTAGTTGCACTGCTTCCTGTGACGTAGGGCGTGGTGGATCATCACTAAACAAAGCAACACGGTTAAGAGAGGTTTGTCAATTACGCAGTACTCAAGTGATCTCAAATGTCTCGCACGTATGTCTTTCTCACCTGGTGTTTGAAGGACAAACCCCTGAAGAACTTGTTGACCTCGAACGCGCTGGGTTTAGCGGGTTCCCCAGGCTTGCTGCTCTCCTCTAGTCTGACTATTTGTCCTTTGGTGATAGCAGCTCGGAGGCTCATGCTCTTGACTATCTGAGCGCCAGGCTCTGAGCCGGGCGTGGGCCGGGAGGACACGGTGATGTAGGAGGCGTCTTTCTGACGCTCCTGGTAACTCACTGTCGGACACAAAGTAGGAGAAAATAGGAGGCAGAACATTCATATTACTGTGTAATTATGTTGGCATCTTTTATCATCTACTACTGAAATACTTTTCAAGACAGCTGTTTGGTAATCAGACATTTTGGATAGGGAATGATAAAGATTATGATACAAAATCTATGCATAAAAGAAACAGCTCACCCCAAAATAATAATTAAAAACAATTCCCTGCTACCTGTAGTTCTGTTTATTAATCTGGATTGTTTTGGTGTGAGTTGTGTTGGAGATATCGTCCGTACACACGTCTGCCTTCTCTCAATATAATGGAACTACATGGCACTCGGCTTGTAAAAAATACATTTGAAAAACTCAACAGCAACGTCTCTTTCCAAAAATCATAACCTGGTTACTCAAGATAATCCACAGTTTGTTGTGAGCAGTTACATGTAGGGACTATTTTCTTGCCGAGTGAAAATACATCTGGATCCATTATATTGAGAGAAGGCAGACGTCTCTACGGACGATATCTCCAACACAAAAAGTCTAGATTGAGGTGAACTGTGCCTTTAAAGCAGATGTTGTTCTGCAGTAGACTTGAACTTTAACCTGCGGAGGTGACTGCGGTGTCCGTGGTACTGGTGAGCTCCAGCAGGATCTTGGGATGTGCAGGGTGCAACAGGAAGAGTTTTCGGATGAGTGGCTCCGCTGCAGCTACACCTGGTGCCACCTACACAGCCAGAGTGGACAGGTGAGGGTTTCATTTACGCCTCAAAGACAAAAACATACAACAGTGGTTCCAACCTTATTCCTCTTGTGACCTCTGAAAAGAAAACTATGTCAATCGTGCGACCCCTCATCTCTGAGGTGGCCTCTTCAACCAAAGACTGATTTCTCGGGTTGTTTCGTTTTGTTAAATTATTATTGATCAGGGAAGAAAACCTGAACAATTATTGTTTTCCCAAATCTGTTAGGAGTAAACAGATGTATCTTGGTTCTGACCCCCAAGTTGGGAATATATAAGCTGTGCACATGAGTAAATGGTAAAGTGCTTTTCCAATCTTTTTGATCACTTAAAGCACTTTACAACACATCAGCATTCACACACATTCAGAGGCGACTGTACAAGGTGCCACATGCTCAGTGATTACCATCCACACACACTCACACACTGTTGGCCATTGGGAGCAATTCGGAGTTCAGTATCTTGCCCAAGGACACTTTGATGTGCTGACTGCAGAGGCCCGGGATCGAACCACCGACCCTCCGGCTGGTGGACGACCACTACACCACCACATGAGTCATACACAGCCGGGTCTTTCTGTTTTTATATAATCGTTTCTATTAACAGACCAGAATTGATTTGCCTCAATAATGTTCTCGTTCTCGACGGCAGACTCACCGTTGTCTTGGTAACCTTCTTCGGTGCTTTGATTGGATCGCTGGCCCAGAAGAGGAAAGCTGATTGGCCAGTTGAGGTGGAGATTGCAGAAGTTTCCAGAACTAGACGAGGACACACAAACTCTGCTGACCAGAGAAGATGCCCATTTTCTCCATCAATAACCTGCGCCTGAGGGAGAGAAAACCGCTTGAATTAGAGCAGACAGAGGTGAGGTAAATATCCTCAAGACTAGATGGGTTTTTTTCTGTCGACTCAATATTCCCACAGAACTGCAGTTTCACCACAGCATGTCAGCCCTCGCATTAACTGATGTGTGGAAGGAGTGTTTGTTTTTTACCTTCATGATGCCGTTTGCTGAATGCTGAATGAAAAGATCAAGGACTCCGTCATCGTTGAAGTGTCCCGGGGCTGGTTGGCTGCAACAGGCGAAGAAATATTTGAGGGAAATGTCATAAACTCAAATGACACACAACTTCCTTTGTTTTCAGGATTTCAAAAAAAGTTTAAAGAGTGTTGTCATGTTGGGATTTAGTGAGGAACTTTAAAGACCTCAGATTAAGCCTCTGTATTTGTCCCGTCATAATAGTAATATTGTTGGCAGTATATGTAATATATAATATATTTCTATAATCTGTAGATAAAATACCTTCCATAAATACAAAACAAGATATATACATTCTTTTGGAATTAATTTACAAATAAATTAGGAGACAAACTGTCCGCTTGGACAAACTGTCCGTCATTTTCAGATAGCTCGTGGTCACGTGCTGACGGCGTAATTTCCGCATTTCAAAGTAAGAGCTTTAAATCTTTCTATGTGCTTTTATTTTATTTATTTTTTTAAATAATCAGCGATATGTAATGTGCATTCATTATTGTATTATGTTAATGTGTGTTTCTATGTATATCATCTAGCATTTAGCATTCTAGCATTCTTATACAAAAAAAAAAGAAAGTTAAAAAAACAAACTCGCAAGCGACAAATTGAGACCGACTAATGCCTTTTTGATTCATAAAAAAAAAAAAAAAAAAAAACTGGATTCACAAATGCCTGTTCTAAAGTTATAAATGTTGGGAAGATATTCACAAATGTGTTTCATTTATTTGTAAATTAATTAAATTATTTTCTTTTATTTTCTTTCTTTAGTTATCTTTTTACTTCTGTATTATTTTGTGTATTTGCATATAAGTTTTTATATTTGCTAAATATTTAAATGTCTGAGGAAGGTGTTTTGTACAGTTCACAGATTCCACATTCTGTCCCGTATCGTCGATCGTTCACACGAACAACATTGAGACCAACATGTTGCTCAGCCAGTGGGGACACAGGTCATAGTGCTACGCCAGGCTTCACCTGTGAATGGAAGGTGAGTTGAAGGTCCATTCTTTACGTATGTCCTTCTGTCTGAGCAACGACAGTTTGCTGGAGCCGTACACCAGCACCCAGTCGCTTCTGGTGGAGTTGAGGTTGGAAACGGTGTCCAGGCTGTTTTGATTGTTGCCAAAACCGGCCACAAGAGGGAGCAGGAACTCTACGTGCTCAGACCCTCTGCAGAGAAGACAAACAAATGTGGGATTTGAATTTATATCAGTCGCAAATTAAACCAGTCACCCTGTATACAACCCAGGAACCTGAACCCCGTGTTTCCCCAGTAATTTATCAAATTGTATGACAACATGATGAATATTGTAAATATGTAAAAGTATTTCTACCATCTATTTGTACCAAACAATATATGGATCATTTATTCAATTCCATTCCTAAAAGTGAAAATGTTAAAAACACTAATCTGACTTTTTTTTTTTACTGTGGCTGGTACATTTATGATATTTAACGTGTTCGCATGTAACCAACTATAGCTTAAAAATTCTGCTTGATTCCAGAGATCCCTATTCCAGGTAAATTGTAGAAAAAGATGCTTCTTAATGTTTGAATCTACAAGATAGTGTGACTCAAGACAATGAAAAAATACAAACAGTTTGCAATTCTAAAGTGCGTGAATCCAAAAGATTCGAGGATCAAAAATGTTTTAATATTCAATTAGGATTTACAAGTCTGAGCGAGTCAGAGCCACGTGCCGGTCACAGCTCACCTGTAAATGTGTATGAAGGAGGAGTTGGTTTTCTTCAGTCCCTCCCACCCGGGATCCTTCTTTATAAGTGCCTGAGTTATAGGCATCTTACCTGTGGCGCGAATGTAGATATCACGCAGAGAGATGGCCTCTACATTACCTGAGGAAGACATTGACACAAAGCCTTGTAAACCTGCAGTTAAAATAATTCATATGTAATGTAAATGACCTAAATCAGTTACCTCAGAATGCCACCAACAGCCTTAACTAATGCCCACCGCCCGAACACACACGGTTTATCTTTATGCACACATTGCTGGTTGATTCCTTTACCTAGTCCAAAGAGGATGTAGTATGACCCTTGTTGTGTCTCATGCAGCAAAGGACCAATCAGCTTTCCTTGTCCGGTGAGGTTGAAGGGCACGGGATGTCCGAGCTTCGCCCCCGTCAGCCCAGAGATCAACGTCAGGGAAAGATCCAACGTCTGAAAATGAGTACAGCAGAGAAAGGGTGTGTAGTCAAACTGAAAGGTGTGGAAACCTAATGATGTGAACTTCCAGCTCGTGATCACATAAAGACGAAGGCGGCTACCTCATCAGCAGGCAGGGTGGCTATGAGCAGATCTGGGACCGAGTCGCCCTGGAGGTCTGGAAGTAACACCGCCTGGGATTCAATGTTCTTAAGCAGGACCGACCACAAGTTCTTCCCTGGGGGGAGAAGAGGAAATAACTTTCAGGCATAACCAGACAAAAGACAATATAAGAACAAATGCAAAAGCTGTGTAGTCGTGGTTACTTCTTGCTGAGTCCTGTGACCAGGAAACAGACAGACTGACGGAAATCTATGTAGCTTGGCTCGTCTCCTAACCTGTGGTGCCATTGACGGCCATGACGATGGATTTGCCGATGAGGAGGACCACAGGGGACGGCTGGGCGCTGTACTGCAGACCACACTGGATGTACACGGACTCCCGCATGACTTTCTTCCACAGCACCTGACCGCTGAGCGCAGACAGAGCCACCGCGCTGTAAACTACGGGGAAGAAAGAACCTCCTTGATGAAATAAACCAGGAAAACACAACATTTAGAACAATCTGAAAGGTTAAAGAAGGAGGGAGAGGGTACTATACTTTTGTTCCCTTGTGTCAGATGGGTGTCATTGGTCCATTCAGTAACACCTAGAAACACGTCCGCCACTGAATCACCATCAACATCCCACAACGCCAGCGCCGGTGGCGTGACACCTGGACAGAGGAAGCACGTTAAAGCGAACACCAGCCGCAGCACAATCCTTCTCAGTGTTCGACTCAAGCTTCAACGTGCACCGGTGGGAAAACATGTGTGAATCAGATCCTGAAGATCCTAAGACATCATATGCTAAAATACTGGTAAAAAAAAGAAGAACATTTGTGTGGTCATTAAAGACACAATCCTATCAAGTTTGTATTTATTGCTCCTCGACAAGGCTTTCATAGTGCATGCTGAAGCAGAACATGATGCTCACGATCCTGCATAATTATAGTTTACTAATTAATGGGTGAGCCAGCGTTGTCTAGCCACAGAGACTCCTAAATAAGTATTTATAAAGTGAGCATTATAATCATGGGCTGGATTATGAGACAATGGGCCCCTGGACACAGATATGAAAAAGGCCCGGCCACGCAAGACACACATGCTTTAGAGTTGTTTAGGCCCTTTGTTGTTGTTGTTTTGTGTCTCTTTGTGGTCACGTTGTGTCTCTTTGTAGTTGCGGGGTTCACACACAAAATTCAAGGACTTTTCAAGGACTTTCCAAACCCTATTCACGGAAATGTAAGGGTGCAACACTTCATTTGTGTTGCAGCACTGAGAATGTGTGTGAGGAGAACCAGCAGCTTTTTAAGAAAACCATTATTATTATATATACTACTATAATAAAGTTGTAATTTTAATGAGCTGTGCAGAGTCGAGCGACGGCTTCTGCTGGGGTACGGCAACACCGCTTGGACAAACCTCATACTCATACTACAAGCGGTAGTAGTAAAAAATGTTTTATGATTATGGTTATCTTATGAATTTTTCAGGGCTTTGCTTTGTAGTCTTTCTGTGTCTCTTTGTAGTCGTTTTATGTTTCTTTGGGGTCATTTTGAGTCTTTGTTTGGGCAGGACGTGTCTCTTTGAGTGACATTTTGTAGGTGAAGGCCAGGGGGGCCCCTGACACTTTGGGCCCCTGGGCTTGTGCCCGGTTGGTGATCCGTCCCTGGTTATAAGTGTTGTAAGGCAGGTGTGTGTAGTTTAGGCAAAGGATGTGTAGTGATGTATCAGACATTTCTCTCTTTACCTCCAGCATCTCCCAGTGCTCTCTCCCACTGCGGCCTCTTTTCCAGTTCTCCCTTCTGGCACGGAATCAGAAAAGCACACAGCAGCACGAGCAATGCGGCGCAGACCAGGGGCACCAGGAAAAACGCACTCCGGATGGCATTCTTCATCCTCATCCTCTTTTCTTCCGCATCAGTACTATGGACCCCTAACCCCGCACCCCCCAAAGGCCCGGGCCCTCCTCTGTCCTCTCCACCCCTGTCCCTGCCAGAGTCCCTGTGGCTCCAGTACTGCATGCCTTTCATGTCGTCTCTGTCCTGCCTGGATTTGCTGGGGAGTCGTTCTCTCCACTCGTCCTCCTCTTCCTCCTCGTCCTCCTGTGCCTCATCTTCGGCCCCCACGAGTCTTCCAGACCTGCCGCCACGCAGCTTTGAGGAGCCCGTGCCAAGGCAGCCGTCCCTGCCAAGGCCATTCCGGGGATAGTTGAGCACGAGGTCATCCTCTTCGCTGTCGTCCTCGCTGTCTGCTTGGGTGAGAGGGTCGTACTCCCCAAGCTCCGAGCCCTTCTTCCCTGCAGAGACGCATATTATTGATGCACAATAACTATTACGTTCACTCACAATACTGATGCATTATAGATGGATCCTTCCTTTACTCTGGCTGCCAATGTTTTTCTTCCTCTGCAGGTAAATGTATTATGTCCAGTACCGCATTTTACTCAAGTACTCTCCTTTAGGACTCATATCACATTTTTTATATTAGGAATTCCATGTAATTAATGCAATTATAAAGTATTTTATGTATATCTTAATCTATTTTGGCACATACAACTATACACAAGGCAACATGCTTTATATACTGTAGTTTACTTTATTACAGAGGAAAAAGAAAAGTTACTGTTTCTATTATCTCATCTGTAAACCACTACTACATCCACTACTAATACTAAGCCAATAATAAATCTTGTAATAAATGTTTACATACATTTTTAAGTATAAATAAATTATTGTAGCCTGCCCATAACTGAATACATAAAAAAATATATAGCAAAATATTAAAACTAAATACTATAACAAATACTATCACAATAATCAGCGCATCACTAGCTGTTGAGTCACGTTAATACATACATACATTAAAATATTTTTGCCTGACGTCAGATGTTATATGTGTTATCATGCTTTGCTTGTTTACTCTGCAGCAGGTCCGTTTATGTGGTTACCATTAGCTAGCAGCTAGCTGTGAGGCAGGACACAGCACACACGGTTTGTCAGAAAGATGTCAACACGCTGCTCTATAAATACAGACATCTTGAATAACATCCTTAGTGGAAACATGTCCATGTATCTGGGTTGATGTGGAACAAATAGGTTACTAACTGTGGGACAAATCGGCGCATGAAATGAATCAATTGCTTATACGTTTAAGAGGAGCAGGACAGACCACGCAGTCCTGACTGACAATGGTTTCAGGACAATATCTGCAAATGTCTGTTTTCGTGTGTTTTTCTGTCTAGTATACGTGTCGCGCATCTTACCGGGTAATTTGAGCGCACGGGACAGTGCTGCAGCCATTTCTCCTCAAACGGATCCGAGAGACAGCGACGCGAGGCAGAGGTGATGATCAGATACACGCAGGGCATTTACACAGCAGGTCTGAGCTGCGCCTGCCCAACTGCATCCTGGGACTTGGAGTGTTTCGTGCCATTTTAATAGTCAGCTTCTTTTTTTTTTTTTCTTTTTTTTTTGCGGTTGAACTCTTGTGCACAATACCAGAAATAATAACATTAAAAACGAAGCATTACATATTGTTCCTGGCCAAAGTACTCAGCCCTCACAATGTTATATTACAACGTATTTTTACTTCTCAAGTGGCAGTTTTAGCACACAGCATTCCTGTAAATTACTTTCTTTTTTTTTTACTGATGTGTGCTTTGCATCAGAGGTATATTACCGTAGTTCAACGATAATAATCTACAATATGTGTGACATGTATAGACATGTATAGACCTCTTCAGTCAAAATTATTATTTTTTTTACATTTAAGGGTTCGGGGAAGGTCCTAGACCCACGAGGCATCTCACAAAGTAGGCGAGTCACCTCAGCAAGCAGACCTATGCCCCTTCAAAAATTCTTCTCGTTTTGTTTACGAGGACACGGGCGTCACCCCGCGTCGTTATTTTCCTTACTCATCAGTTTAAGGCATGACCAGTCAAACGTCGAAGACGGGCATAGTCATAGTGCCCAGATGTTCTCTGTTAGGGTGTCAACTATGGCTCATTGCAAACACTTTATTTTCTATTCCATCAACCGTTGCTTGTGTATGTAAAATAATAGTTTGTGCAAATGAAATGTTTTGAAGACTATAAACTGTATTTATTGTGCAAAACCACGGTGCTTATGTGACAATTTCGCGCGAAGGCTCATGGGTACTGACGCATGTATGCCATTTGCACTTTGTCAAGAGTAATCGATCGCAGATCGTTCGTTTATTACGGGCGAGTGGTTACGTAGTAGAGTCTGTTTGTTTCAACAGTACTTCCACATTTTTTGTTATTTTTTAACTACATGGTCAACAAACGATGATAATTAAAAAGATTACAATTCATCGCCAGTTCCAGAAAGCCGGTTTGCATCGTTTGCGTTCTGTCCCAAGTCGTCTTCCGTAGCCGCAGCTAAAATCTGCTCATGCACGCACGCGCTGTGAGGCATTGTGAGAAAATGGCAGACGTCTCTTTGGATGAAGTGATACGACAGCGCGGTATTAACATCAAGGCACCAGCTAAACGGTATTAAAACTATAAATGCACGGATTAATGTTTGCCTGTTAAGGACTGGGTAGATTGTAGTAACAGTTATACAAGCATAGCGTGAATCGTTGGTAGTTAGTGCGCTGCCGTAAGCTAACGTTAGCCTATTACAGCAAACGGCGAGAACGTCGTAAACGCTAGCTAAGCTACGTTGTGTATATTAGCTGTAGGCCTTTACGTCTAAAGCCAGTCGTCGTTCATTTAGAGAAATACGAGTATATTCAACCAAACTCAATGTTTAAGCAAACTAAAATGTATAAGTCTCAACTACACAAACTTGAGTCATCGCTGCGATACGTTTGCTTATGTTCTAGCTTCACGCGTCACGCTTAGCTATTAGCATGCTAATATTGATGTTTGCAGCAAAGTAGGTTTTGGTTTCCACTTATTTACCAAATGTGTCGCTGGAATCACTGGGATGATGGCTTGTTCTTACTTATTAATCTTATCGCTACACCACTATTATGTGAGAAAGTTTAAAAGAAAAACTATTCTCATATTGTTCTTTGCTAATATCAGGGCCCAGTACGACCACCATTAAATGCGTTGGCCCTTTGTGTCTGTGTGAAAACCACAATTATTAAAGTATTACATTTAACTTTGCTGATGTAAGTCTTACTGTTAAGTATTTAACACGTATGTGAGTTTTTATGAACTTTAGAAATGTGCACTGTCTTCACAATCTTAGTGGGTGTTGCAGTATTATTGATGAAATTTAAAGAAACTTTCGTTTTTCTTTGTGTCAGACCCATGTTTGGACGGGGTGCAGGGGGGGTTGGCAAGAGTTTTGATGCTCGACAGAAGATTGGGGCTAATGATGTCAGACAGCGGCTTGGACCAGGAGCAGGTAAGGGCATTATTGCCTAAATTCACATGCCTTTATATTTAGTAAAAGCCAACTGAAGTTTTGTGTTTTGGGGATTAATACTAAATTCATGCTCAATCTTGATCCTGTTTTCCCTCAGGTTTTCAAGTGAAGGATGCCAGAGAAAAGCTGGGTCAGAAGGATGCTCGCTTTAAAATCCGTGGTAGGGGAGGAGGAGGAGCAGCAGGAGGAGTACAGGATGCTCGTCAGATGATCAACTCACGCAAACAGGGGCCACATCCGTTCAGTGTCCCTGAACAGACAATGCAAAAGATGGCAGTAACACACCATCTGCAGGGCCAGAGACTTGTGCCACAGATACAGATACACACCAGCAACAATCTTGCCGGTCTGAACTCAAGGCAGTTTTCCCCAGATGTACAAGGATTGGGGTTGAGGGGCAGTGCACCGCCACAGCTAAGCAATAATAAGAGAATGATGGATGCTCGAGATAGACTGAGCCTCAAGAGGAGCATTGGAGGGACACAGACACAGGCAGCTGTTGCACTGCCCCTAAAAATTACCAAGACCATCCAGGTGAGGTTTAAATAAGTTACTTTGTTCTTAGGTCAGTGACACAGCCTGCATGTATGTTGAAGTGTAAAAGCACACTGACAATTCTTGCTTTACTTTAATATTCTTCTTTTTACAGCAACGTACAGGAGGGGTAGGAATGTCCGGTGGAATACGTGCAGCTACACAGGTAGAACGTTTTTTCTTAGCACGTTTAATCATGACAGGTTGAGAGTATTGTTATGATTTAAAATGCATTGTCTCTTGTATAAGGGCCAATATTGTAAAACATGGTATTGAAATCGTTTTTGTCTCCCACAGCCTCTATCAAATGAGCATGATGGCCCCCACAGCAAACAAATAAAGATCACTACAGCTAATCATATGCTCCAATCTCGGGTAAGCGCTTCATAACAGCTGACCTGATCTGCACAGAGACTCTAACACTTAATTAAGTTATTGCACAAGTGTCTGTCTCCTGCATTAAGTTAAACTCCTCATTTCCATTCCTTTATTTCATACAGCCTGGTACAATGGGTTCCACATTCTCCATGTCAGCCCCAATCACCAAGGTGGTTAAAAATGATGCTTACACAGCCCCACGTCCTCCTGTCCCTGTGGCTCCCACCCGGCCCAACACCAACATGGCTGCTAGCCGGCCCCCCGCTGCAGCCTTACAACCAGTCTCCAGGACTCTCCAGCAAAGCACAGCAGAAACCAGCACAGCTGCTCCTGCTCCCCCTCAGGTAAACATTCCTGCTTGTATCTCTAGACCTTTTGTAGCTTGACCCCACCTGAATGTATTATTCAGTGTAATTTACATTTACGTTCGATACAAGTCAGAAACATTTCAGATTGAACCAAACCAACCAAGTCAAGGTTGATTTGAAATGTTATAAAGCCAGTTAATTAGAATTTGCGACCCTGAGAGCTCTTTGTTGTTTTGGATTGTTAAACTTAAAATGCCTCTGATTTATTTATCAAAGACTCACTTAGCTAACAGTACATTTTCCTCTATGGAGCAGTTCTCAGATTTAAACATTTTTGTGAACAATGATATTAATTTCAAACATATTGGAGATAAACTCTTAAGTAACTTCTAAAATCAAAGACATGTATGTTACAAAAATGTTTTAAAATCTTTTTTTGATGATTTAATAATATTATGGATCCTGTTCCCTACTCTATAGTTACTCCATTACATTTGGCTTTACCTTATCACACATCTTTTTATGTCAGCCATTTTTATTGCATATGCTTGATCCTGAGGTGTTTGTTCTATTTCTTTCTAGCCTGCTTTCAGTCCTTTGGAGGGGACCAAAATAACAGTGAACAACCTGCACCCCCGGGTCACTGAGGAAGACATAGTTGTGAGTAAACCACAGTGATTGCCAATAACCTTTTTGTTGCGTTTGCTATTCAGATATGTGCTGTAGTGCTATGATGATGACTCATTCAGTGCGTGTTTGTTTTGTGTCTGTCCGTCCACAGGAACTATTCTGTGTGTGTGGGGCGTTGAAGCGAGCACGGCTGGTGAAGGTGGGCGTGGCTGAAGTGGTGTTTGTGCGTAAAGAGGACGCCGTGAGCGCATACAGGAAGTACAACAATCGCTGCCTGGATGGTGAGTGCCAGGAGCGAGGATGCACACATCAGATAGCTCTCTGGGTTGGTAGAGTTTGGGTGTGTCTATTTTTTCCTTATCTTATCTTCTTGTCCTCCCCCAGGTCAACCCATGAAGTGTAACCTTCATATTCAGGGAAATGTCATCACTTCTGATCAGCCCATTCTATTGTAAGTGAGCCTGCAGGGCTTCAATCCTTCATTTCACATTAATCTGTAGTTAACTGTTTACATGCACATACTTTATTTATCATATTTGCTATGAGCTGTAATTCGCCCCTACACTGAGTGACTGCAAGTCATGTTAACCACTCACTTCTTTTAAGTATAAAGAATAGTGACATTGCTTGAATTCAATTTGCAAATACTTAAGCAGCGACTATCCAGGCATTCTTTTGTTTACTATCTTATTTATAAGCATTTGTATCTGGCAAGCTATTTAGTGGTACATTGAGCTGCATTTTGATGCAGTTACTCGGAATATATTTTGTAATTTTAGATTATTCAGTCTAATCAATGGATATAGTGTTTCAAATTGACCACTCGCAACACGTTTTGATAAAAAATAAATGATGTAATTAAGTTCAGCTTCACATAGAAATATTGAACGGCATTGGCTGTTGCTGTGTTTATGACTTGGACGATCCACTAGTATCTATCTATCTATAGTCTAAGAATGTATTGCTTTTTGCATGGAAACTCATTTTTTTTGTTTAAAAAAAAAACAAGATATGATGTGCAGAAGTTGTAGGTTTTATTGAACAAAGAGAGGTGGGGCCCAGTTCATTGTTTTATGCCTTTTTGTGATCTTGTGACATTCTCTCCTCGACTCCTCCAGGAGGCTCAGTGACACTCCAGGCGCAGGCAGCGGCACAAAGAAAGAAGGTCTGCCCCCCTCTTTGACTCGCCCCGCCGGTCAGCGAGCCTCCTCTCAGCCTACTCCAGAGGTTGACCCTCAGACCATCCTCAAAGCTCTGTTCAAGTCCACTGCACAGTCCACCTCCACCACCGAGCCCCCCAGCTCACAGGCCACTGCCTTTCGCATCAAGATATAGCTCATGTCTAGTGTGAATACACTGTCTGTTCATAAACATATTACTGCATTCTCAGTGTTTGCATACAAACTGTGGTTTTCACCATGACCACAGGCAGCCCACATTCTCTCACATGAAACAGATTTTTACACATTTGTTATACATGACTTCTCTGAACGGGAAATTTGTGGCTACGCAAAATCGTGTTTTTGGTTTTGTGGTATCCAAATTTTACCTGTTTGTTTCTAAGATGGATTAGTGGAGGAAAGTGTGATTTGTTGTTATAGTCCAATGTGGTTGGGGATGCCAAATCAAACTGGATGTAGAGATTCGTTTTATTCTTTTGTCAATTCAATACCAGCCCATTTTGATAGGTTGCGTTTTTTTAATGCTCCAGTTTATCTCCACCCCCCCCCACCTCCCCCAAAAAAGGTAAAAAACCCCAAATTGACAGACATTACGCAGCATGGTTATATTGAGGGATACTTTTTGTTAAGGCTCTGTACATCCACACAGGTGTGTTCAGTTAAATTGTCTACCTTTTTTTTCAGATTTTCTAAATAAAATGGAATATAGACCAAACGAAAATAAAAGACAACACAGCACAGCACATGTTTGATTGAGCAGGACAAGAAGGTCGTCAGCAAATCCTCGCCACAACTTTACTTAACTTCAAAATAAAAAAAAAAAGGTCTTCTTGGCTAAAATGACTGAAAACACCTGTGTGAGAAAATCTCAGATGGTCAGAAATCATATCATTTCAGTGAACCAGTTTTCAAACAGTCGTATTATGTTTTTGTTTTGTTTTTACCATCTTTATAGCATCCAGATTCTTGTGTTTCTTTTTGTGACTGGTTTTACTTGGTTGTCCAGTTTTGAAGCGGTATATGTTTCATTCTTCCTAGTATACATTACACTTGATCTATGTTCGAAGACTGTAAATTACTTTCTGTTGCTTTCTTGGCATGTCAGTCGAGACTGGAGCGGTCAGACCTGTCTGTGAAATGTTGCCATTAAATATTTAGCTTTGTAGATGTTGTCTGAGATTCGTCTTTCCTGCCTGCCATGTGGTAATGATACATGATGATACTGACGTACAGCATTTACTACCTTAATCGTCACATTTAGATTGTTGGCTACATTTTGCTTTCACATTAAACTCATAAACATCTAAAACCCAACAGCCAAAAGTTATATAAAAATCATTTTGATGCTGGAATTTTCTATATCTTTTGTGCTCAAAATTAAACTAAATAGTTAAATATTTTACCTGGGGGATAAAAATACATCTTTAAACAATTAACCTCACTCATGTAATGTAGTTTTAGCAGATGTCTTACTTGTTTTTGTACAATATTTATAGCTGTGGTGAAAATGGTATTTTAGTATTTAGTTTGTATGTAGGATAAACTAAAAGTAAAAAACCTTTTTTCTGTAAAATGGCTGTATTTGGAAAATCTTGAAATATATCACTGGTAAAAGAAAGAAGGAAAAAATGGCATTGATTTGTATTTACTTTTTTTAAATTTAATTTATTTTATTTTTTTAAAGAAAAACACATTTACTGCGTACTTGCTTTTAGTTGCACTTCCGGTGTAAAAGGTCATTTCAAAATGGCGCCGTCCAAGAGGAAACATGCCAGTAACCAGCCCTGTGTTATTCCCGGAGGATTTACAGGTATTTATTAACAACATTGAGGATATTAACTTCAGCTTTTCGCTTTCCCACCGATGTGTCACCGGACAGGACGTTTTCCGGTCGTTTTACACGGTTTGGTTGGTTATTGAACGGTAGCTCTGTCACCCGTCGAGCAGGCGGACTGTGCTGAGATGTGTTTATTAAGTAAGTTTATTATTAAGTAAGTTTATTATTAAGTAAGTTTCTTTCCCTCTGTGTCTCCTCGCAGTGCTGTCTTTACAGTTTCGTCCCGACAGCGTTGCACAGCACGAGCTGTACGTGAAGGAGCACAAAGTACGAGCGGAGAAGACTTCACACAGACCCATGGACCGGACTCTGTTTGTGCTCAACATCCCCCCGTACTGCTCAGAGGTGCTGTAGATGATGTGTTAATAATGTAAATCATTTCTAATCATAATCCCAGACATGCTGGTTGTCATTGCTGCCCTGCTGTCTGTGTTTCAGGCTGTGGTCAACCAGCTGTTCTCGCAGTTTGGCTGTGTTCAGTCCGTGGAGCTGCGGGACCATCCGGGTTCTTCCCTGGAGTCTGGCCCCAAGATGTCCAGGTTCTTCAGACCAGCTGAAAAACAGGTGTGCCTGCCTCGAGCTCTTTCCTCTGTAAACACCACGAGCAAACAGTATATATTCAGGTCCTTATTTAACCTCTTGTGTCTCTGTCTGCCCCTCCCAGTGTTTCAAAGTGGGCTACATTGTGTTCCAAAACGCCTCCAGTTTAGCAGCAGCTAAATCACACCCTCATGATGTGGCTTTGGTGGTGTGCACTGAGCAGCATCCAGTGAGGACAGGAGCCCAGAGTGAGTGACGCTACAGGGACCATTGTAGGGCTTATTATCCATGAATGGGCCCATTTATATTTCTAGATTAGCCGTTTGGTCTATAGCATGTTGAAAATAGGGGGACATGTCCATCCCGGTTTCTCAAAGTCATAAGTTGATGCCTATGAATGTCATGTTTTGTCTGTCCGACAGCCAAAGATATTCAGTTAAATGATACAAAACAGAGAAAAGCGGGAACTCTCCCTTTTTAATGAGGCTGAAAACAGCATTTTCTGCCATTTTTGGATAAAAAGTTACCGTAAGGATTAATCGATTTTCAAAATATTTGGCAATTCTTTTTCTTTTAAACGACTAATCCCTTTATCGGCCAATCCTTGCAGCTGTAATGCGATCAGATTTTATTTTAGTTATGCTTATTTTACACAATTTTATGGCTGTTTTGTGTTTCTTTCCATTTAGTTTTTTAAATATGAATCCTTGTTGATCAAACATATTCTAACTCAGAACAAATCCGTCTCATGAGTCATTCTTGTTATGTGTTGCTCTTTCTTACGCCAGAATGGATTCAGCAATACACAGAGTCTTTTATTCACCCGGACAAACTGCAAAAAACAGTCGACTTCTTTATGGAAAACTACGACAAGCGGAAAGAGGAGGTGAGAATCCTGCAGGTCTTCCTCCAGCGCCACACGCCCGTCTAGTCCAAGATGTGACTTCAACATGTTTTTGCTTTCTCTTAGGAAGCGGACAGGCAGAAGAAGGAGGCCGAGCAGCATCAAGAGGATGAAGAGGGCTGGGTGAAAGTCACAAGAGGACCCAAGGGCACCAAGGCCCGCCCCCACAGTGAGGCAGCCAACAAGAGGACTCTCCAGAAAGAGATGAGGAAGAAGAAGAGGAAGGAGCTCATGAACTTCTACACCTGGCAGCACAGAAACACACAGAAAGAACGTAAGTTGACAATTTAGGTTTATTCTTCACCTGCAGACAAGGATAAGAGAAACTATCAAGTTTTGTTCAAGAAAATGCCTTTTGTTATGGCTAACTATATTCCTTTTTTCTTTTCAGATATTGCTGAACTAAGGAAAAAGTTTGAGGAGGATAAACAGAGAATAGCTCTTCTGAGGGCACAGAGGAAGTTCAAACCTTACTGAGTCAACTGTCCCCATTTTCCATTCCTCATGTGTGTTTTAGCTACATTATAACCCGGAGCATTTTTATGTCAATAAACTATTATTCTGACTGATTTATGTTCATCGTTATTGAATTACCAGCACCTCACAAGAGACTGACTATTAGGGAAATCATTGGTGTTGGTAGAAAACATTTGATTAAAGGTGACATGCAGGACCCAGTACCAATGGCAATTTCCATAAAATGACAACTAAGTACCATGAAGAAAAAATAAACTAGCTTTGGAAACACTTTGAACCAATGTTTTGGCCTTGATTTTCCCCAAAAAGTGAAGTAGCCATAACTAAAGCGCAACTCAGAGTTGACTCTCACTCATTTGTCCCTGCTGGATCCTGTACAGTCAAAATGGCGGTGAAGATAACAAAAACTGACTTATTGGTATCGTGCCCAACTTTAGTGGATAAGATCTCGTATGGAATAAATCTGCAGATGCTCCGGTTCAAAATCAGGACCAAACTTCTCTATGGATGATGTTTCTAAACCACGACTGTGGCCTGCAGCAGACCAGGTACGGCTTATTTTTAGACAAGTCAATTGCAGGAAATTGCCTTTGCTACCGAGCAGTCAATGACTTCATAAAAACAGTCCATAGTTTTCAAAAATTGTGAATTTTCAACCACGAGGTGTCTCAGCATACAGTCATGAGTAAAAAGAAAATCTTGTGATGGATTAGTGACAGACACACACAGCTTTTGATTTTATAATCAAATTGCAAAGTACAAAAACAAGTTTGAACGCACACCACAGATGATGAAATGTTTTTATTGAGATTGTTCACAGTCAACTTGTTTTTCACAAACTTGCTGCGCTTCTGGCTTCTGTCGCTTTCTGATGCACGACCATATAGTGAACATCAGGATCAATAGCAGGGCAGCAGCAACAACACAGAGAACATACACCGTCACCTGGAGCACTGAGGAACAGAGAAAAAAACCACTTAATTCAAGTATTGCCATTGGTCCATCCATCACCTGGTCACTACAGTCTTGCACTGAGCAGAACGTACTCATCTTCTGTTGCACACACGGACTGTCCTCCGGTTCAGTGTTGTTCTGTCCCAGCAGCAGCAGCGGCCCTAAAGAGACCAGCTGCACCTGGTCCGACTCCGCCTCTCTTCTCTGTCTCTCACCCTCAGATGCTGTGGGAGGAAGACGGGCAAAAGTTTGCCACATACACACACACACCTACCTACACCCCATATACACACACACACCCCATATATACACACAGCACATCCTGTAATATACTCACACATGATGGCGCAACGCTGTGCACAGTCAACATCGTCTGTGCAGATTTCCACCCAGCAGTGGAAGTACATCTGAGTGAGAGATTACACATGCTTGCAGAGATGCACTTTTTTTATTTATTTTTATTACTAAAATATGCAGATGTGATGGGCTTACTTCCTCCACACTTGGCTGGCCTGTATGAGGGTCTAAGAAGGCAAAGGTCTTGACATCAAACCTCCGGACTTGAGAGTGGGGGGTGGTCTTCCCCTGGTTGGTCACAGGGACAGAGCTTCTCATGTTGTCCAAAGGGTTGGGACATCTACCCGGGAGGAGAAATAATTGTCAGCTGTTCGGTAGCCTATGCTCGTAACTTCAATATCTCAGGGGGATCAAGAGAAATACTCATGGGGTGGCGAGAGGGTGTCATAGAGACTTTAAGGGATGCATATATGCAGATTTATTTGTTTGGAAAAACCCCAAAATTAAGATTTTAACTCAAAAATATTGTGGCACATAAGGAAAGCAATGAGTCGAAATTAAAAAAAAAAAAAGTGGCATTATAAAACTCAGTACATTGTTTTATTGCCAAATATTCACACTTTTCATTGAAGATAAGCGTATCACTTGTGGCCAGAATCCTCATAAAATGATATGCGTTAATTTACTATTTTTAAACATGTTAATCTAAACTATTGCGTCATATTTCACAGCTCTACCCTGCATGCCCCTCAAAAGGCTGCCTCTGAAATTGCCTCCACCTCACCCGTCGTAGAGAAGCGTCCACACAGAGTGTCTAGACGCAGGGTAGGCAAAGCAATCCCGCACACGCAGGGAAAGTGTGGGGTCTAGCGACGGCTGGGCGATGGAGATCTCCACATATGCAGCTTTGCGCAGCGGCAAGGTCAGTGGAAGCTGGTCCTCAGGGAAGAAGGCTGTGAAGGATGCATCTAGAGAAACACATCATCGCTAAAAAGCTTTAGTTCTTGACACAATGCAAAAAAAAAAACAGCCATGCTACTCTCCAGATTTATTACCCGTCGCTATTCTCATCTGCACGCCGACGGTTCCCAGTGCAACCACAGGCGGTGGGTTGGTGACTGCAAGCGAGGACTGCATGTCTGCTGTACGCTTTAAATCTGATGCCTCATATTTACACTGCACCTGGAGACTAAAATCAGTCATCACATCAGTACATCCATTACCACCAGAATATGTTGTGTAAAAACAGGTAATCATGGATAGGAGCAAGTCATACAGACTTTAGTTTTTTTTTTTTTTTAGCCCCTTTTGTCGTTTCGTGTCCCTTTGTAGTTGTTACGCATCTAGTGGAGTCTAGTCAAAGTTTATTATAGCCCAATATCACAAAGCATGCCTCCAAGGGCTGAACATAAAATATACATGTACAATAACATCCCGTCTGCGGTGCCTTTATGGTCATTTTGAGTCTCTTTGTAGTCATTGAGTCTCTTTGTGGTTCTTTCCCCCTTTTCATAGTCTCTTTGTTTTCTTTATACAAATGTTTTGGTCTCTGTAGTCATTTTATGTTTCTTTGTGGTTATCTTGAGTGTCTTCCTGGTTGGTACGAGTCTCTTTGAGTGACATTGTGTAGGTAAAGGTCTGTGCCTGTGCCCAGTAGGCCCGTTTAGCAATCCGACCATGCCCGTAATCACTCAGCGCCATAAGCTTTACAGTGGTGTAAAGAGGATGTAAAAAAAACCCTCACCTAAATGGAGGATGATTAGTTACACTTTTAGTATGCAGCTCCTCCACTACTACCTCATAGATCACCATGTCTCCATCTACCTAAAAGTCAGGCAGAGAAGAAAGGATTCAGACTCAAGAAAACATCAACTAAAAAAGACGCTTTAATGACGCCTGACATAATTCAAAGTGGACCAGAGGAACAGCACATACAGTATATTCTTTTGTCAAAATAATAGATATCTTAAGTTGGACTCAAACTGGCGAGTGGCATTACCGTCATCTTTGCACCACATTCCATGAGTCCAATCTTGAAGATAGCCACGTCTGGAGTGGTGGCCACAGGGACACACTGTGGCTGATCCTTCACTGTGAGGCTGCTGGAATCAACGGGCTGCTCCGTGTCCGTGACCTTTACTGAGAACACAAAGTGTCCATCCAGAGAGCAGGCTGGAGGGACACACAGGAGCAGGTCGGCTTTTTAAAAAAACACCTGAACAAGCATGTTCACCACATGTTCTTATTTGGAGGAAATGTCACGGATGAATCCATTACCCCCCCCATCACATAATCACTTCCACGCAAACTTTACACTCCTGGACAAATGCCAATCTTACCATTGAGCCTGTAGTAGCAGGTTGAATCACCAGCGTCATAGCAGCACATCAGCTTGTTGCAGGCCTCACTGGAAATGCTTTCGTCGCCACAGTCCACTCGTAGAGCTCTTTCCATGTCACAATTCCCAGGTGACGCTGGAGAAGAGCATAGAAATAAAAGATAAAAACTGCCACAGAAAATTGCATCATGCCAAAACCAGGTAAAGGACAGGCGTCATCGTCCACAAATTATTCAGAACTGTCGACCAGGCTCCATCGTGGGTTGATGGAAACTGGTGAAAACTGAACACTTTATACATAGAAGACGCAACTGTGTCAATGAGCTTATTGTGCTCGTCGGCTGTCTCCACTCACGTGTTGGGATATGTTTAGTCTTCTCACGGCGTCTCTTTATCAGAGGACAGCTAATGTTTACCCGGAACCATCGATCCTCTCCCGTCAGCTGTACGTGCAGATGGACGACCACTTTGCTGCCCTGAGGATCAAAAGTCATCACAACGTGGATATTAAGAAGCCATGCACGCCTTTCTGCATTTACACACGCACACAAGACGCACAGTGCATGTAAGGAAGAGGATTAATCGCCACATGCCAAAAATGTATTTGAATAAGTATAATAAACTCAGAACTCAAATACATTTTTAATATTTGGCCCTAATTCTCTTGTGCATGTGTGTATTCCCTCTCTGTAGACTTCTCGATGTTTAGAAAATAGAAAGCACATTTGCATATGGAGTTTGACGCTGGCAACTTTCAGGTAGACATTTTTTATTCAAATAAATGTTTCACTATTTGCACCAATCAATAGTGTCTTATTGCTTGCAGCTATTGCGGGAAAGGTGTTACAATTGTTCTTAGTCAAGGAGAGGAGCTTGCTTTTTATGTAAGAGAAGCACAATGTCCAGCACCACCACCCCAATAACTTTAATTTACCTCAACCTGTGCATAGCAGCTGTCATATCTGCTGTAGAAGGCGAGGCTCTGGTTTCTCTCTCTGCCCAGTCTGACTCCACAGGGGCCCTCAGACTGAGGCACTGGGATCGTGGTCCCGGTCATGTCTAAGAAAACAAATAAAGCACAAACAATACTGATGGATTCAATGCAAATGTTGAGAGATTTTGAAATTAAACGATCGAGTAAGCTCTTAACAATTTCCAACCATGTTTGCAATCCATCTCAGGGGTTGGACATAAGAGTACTGCAGCAAAGAAGGCGATCTCACCTTTAACATGCACATTGCTTTTGACCAGAGGACCGAAAGCAGCTCGTATCCTGCGATCAGAGCAGGTGACTCTGGGAAGCACGAGCTGCTCAGGTGTTTTCTTCACCTGGACAGTTGAAAAACACCAACAGTGCTGAGCCATTACGGCAAAAAATAAAGTAATCAAACAAAGTTTCTCACAATGATCATTCATCTCCTTATGATTTAGATGTTTTGACTTGTGAGGTTTTGGTCTCCAACATATAACGTGGCGTCTTTGACTCGAGAAAGGGGTCACGTGACTGTTAATTAGGGTTAATTGGTTTGAAGCTTGTTGCTCTGCCAGAGCGCGAGCGCTTCACTACATGGAGGTATGTGCTTGTTGTCGTTCATGTCACAAACTAGTTGAAGTGATGTCACAGTGGTCCACGCGCGCGCCCTGAGAGTTATGTTATGTCGAACCTCTTACATTTGGAAAATAAAATAAATTCATGTCAGTAGATAAACTTTACTCAGAGATGTTTGTCTGAAGACGTCCGTTATCAATATGATTCTTTAAAAAAAAAAAAAAAGTTTTATTATTAGTATTATTTATATTACTTTCTGATGTAGCCAAAAAAAAAATCTCATTAATTAAAATGATATGGCTGATTGTACATTCATTAAAAAAAATAATTTAAAAATTAGAGAGAGAGAGAGCTGCCGGGTTAAAGCTGCTTTGAAAAGTAAGTCAGAATGAGCTGGTAATTAATTTTCTAAAAAAGGTCAATGTTTAAATAATACATATCATGCTGAGCAAATGCTCGGTATCCTCAGGGAGCCATGAAATGAAATCATTGCGTAACTCCGAGGCCTTGCTCCCCTCACCACCTCTCCCTGTGGCACCTCGTGTACCCATCTAATTATTACATAGGCAATCTTCAACCTTTTATTCCCTGCTGCGTCCTGTCAGGCCTTCACATGAGTGTCCTTGTATGTTGTCCGCACACATCTGGGATTACTATAAAAACTCCACTAATTCTTCCAAGTAGATTCATTTACCAACCATTTATCTTATAGCTGTTATAGCCCCATAGCTTTCATTTACTTTATAAATCATTATTTCAATGTTATGGGTATTAGATGGTTTCACTCGATGATGAGGATGAGGATGAGGATGTTGCCTTTTACGTAGACTCATATCCTCGGAAGAATATAATGAATGTCTATGCAACTGTGATGCCAGAGGACATGGATAACTCATGTGGATGTCAACACTGTGTCAGATGTCACACAATGATCTAATGGGCAGGCTTCAGCATGACACAGCACTTTGAGCTCTAACGATGGTTAATGTCCCACTCTGCGGTCAATCACGAGTTGTCGTAGCGTGTCGTGACGTCGAGCCAGTGAGCATCGTTTCTGGGGCATCCCCCGTCGGCCAGGCTTTAGCACGGGAAGCAGGAGAGCAAGAAGACGTCTCCCAAACATGGCTTTGAATCGGAATCACTCGCAAAACGGCGGTGTTTTGATAAACAACGGAGAAAGGTATGCGTGTCGTGTCGTGTCCACGAGGTTGCATTTATTTGGCAGCTAGCTGTGGCCTCTCTGCTGGGCTTGTTTACCTTCTACTTTCCAGTGCGTAGTCAACATAATGCTAATCCGACCGTTAGCCTCGCGCTAGCCTCGCGCTAGCTGGCCTGGTTCACGTTAGCTTAAGTAGCTAACACATCTGATGCATTATTGACGTCTGCGTCAGCTTTGTGTGTCATTTCGGGGCAATTCAAATATAGCGTTAACTGAACTAACTAACTAAACGTGGGTAATATAATATTGACCGACTTTATAGCATCCGTGTATCTTGACAGTTTAACTGTTAAGCTAGATGGCTAATAGCGTTAGCCGACGAGCACAACAGGAAGTAGCGGTAGCTTCGTTTCAGTGTTGACATAACACATATTCAATATATTGTGCTAAGTGGGCTCATTTATTGATTTCACATTTTGATCTTTTTGTCATTTATCTTATCTTACATTTTAAATACTACATGTCTTCAAATGTAACTTATCTAATCCTCGTATGTTAAAGCCCACAATCGGGTTCCATTTTCCTAAAGAGCTGATTGGTATTTAATGAATTCTTGCTGCACCCTCAAGATATGATTGTGTTAAAGGCTCCACGTTGACTAATTCAGATGTCTTTACAAGTTACGGGAATACATGTATGTATGTGTGTGTGTGATTTCTTTTTACTTGCTTGTAACAGCCAGAAATGAACATGTGAAAAAAACAGCTGATTATACTGTAATGTTGTGTAAAGGGTGTTAGCTGCATGCTGGGAAACAGAGTATATGTGCATGTGAACATTGTTTGAGACTACTATAACCTAATTGTATCTGTAGACCTTTTTATAGTGGCTGTAACAGGGTACTTTATCTTCACCTGCTTTTACTTTTCAGTGTTTTAAGGGAATGTAAGAATGTGGAGCTGTCATTCAGCGACTTCAGCGGCAAGACAGACCTTCTTAGGGGGACCAAGAAGGGCACCATTTACCTCACACCATACAGGGTACAACTAAAATGACGTAAAACACATGTAACATACTATTGCTGCTGCTGTCTTCTTGATTGGAGAATTGGCAGTGTCCATCTCATACTTCTTGTTGTAACTCTCCCCACACACGCTCTTGTCTCTTCCCTCATTCTTTGGCGTAGTTGCTGTTTGTGTCCAGTAACACCAAGGATTGCATGGGTTCCGCCATGTTCCCCTATTATCTGATGAAGGGCTGCAGCATTGAGCAGCCAGTCTTTGCCGCCAACTACATTAAAGGGGCCGTGTCTGCTGAGCCTGGTGGTAGGTTGCCTTTTTGTTTTTACTCATAACCACTATGTATGAATTCATTTTGTTTCATATATGGTCATATTCATATTGCAAAATATGATAGATATTAGGTCGTTATCTTAGACAAAATAAAGGGACTGCACAATAAAACAAAAGTGTAGCTTTCTGTATTTGTTCTAAACGGTGTTGGCTCATCAGGTGGCTGGGAGGGCCAGGCCAGTTTCAAGATGTCATTCACCAGTGGAGGAGCCATAGAGGTGGGACAGCATCTCTTCAAACTGGCCACAAATGGTTTGTATGCTAGTTTCCTTAATCACAGTCCCATGTTTTACAATGCTAAATATTAATTTAATACTCCTTAAAGGTTCTTTATACGGGAATTCACAGCACATCTTTGATTGAGGGATAGCCTCCGCATCCATAATCTTTGGAAATTCCAGTTTATTTGTTGCAAAAATAACCTTTTTTCTTTTGCTGTGTTTCAGCTTCTCGCGCTGCTCCTGCACAAAACGGCGCTGCCTCTTACGGCTATCCTTCACCTGGAATGATGAATGGCTACGGCCCACCTCCACCTGCTCCTCACGGCTATACTTACACACCCCCTCCCCAGGAAAATGGATTCTACCAGGGCCCCCCCCCTGCTGCTGGCAACATGGGCTACCCCCATCCAACGGCTGCTGCAGGTACAAAATTCAGTAATTTGTGATATGATCTCTGTATGTGCTTTTAAGTTGGTCAAACAGTAGGTGTACATAACTAAAATAATATTAACTCATGGTCTACTTAATAGGTTTTTTCTTTAGATCTCTTTCTTTAAAATTTTTGTTATTTCACTCTCGCAGTCAATACCTGTAAATAGGGCTTCAACAAACCGTTATTTTCATTATCGATTTTTCTGCCGGTTATGTTCTGGATTAATGGTTTGGTCTATAAAATGTAAGAAAATTATGAAAATATCCACCCCAGTTTCTCAAAGTCCAAGGTGATGCTTTTTTTTAAATGTCTTGTTTTGTCAAAAAGGCCCAAACATGTTCAGTTTAATATTATATATATTTAAAAAAAAAAAAGAGAAAAGCAAATCTCTATATTTGAAAGGGTGAAAATGCCTTATTCTGATATATTTGCATGAAAATGTACTCTTAACAATGGCAATTGGCGATTTTTATTTTTCTTCTTCTGTCGAGCGACTAATCAATTAGTTGACTAATAGATACAGCTCTAAATATTATATTCATTATTAGTGTATAATCACCTGAAACTAAGAATTGTTGTTTTTTTGTTTGCTTAGAATGAGCCCTTTAATATCTACATAGGGAGCGTGTATGTACTCTTAAGATGTGTACATACTTTCATAGTTTTTAGCCTGTGCACACATTTTTTGATTTTATATACACATTTTTCATCAAATGTCCTCAATTAAAAAAAAAAAAAAAAAATCTGTCTAGAGGCTAAATAATGCTGCAATTTCTCTCTCTCTCCCTTTTTAGTGTTTTGTTTTTTTCTCTTGTTAGGCTTGTTTTTGTTTTTTTTTTTTTTTTTTGCTATGTAACTAATTGCCCAAACAGACTGTAACCTTCTTTGACCTTCAAACTCCATCTCTGTTTTTTCTGTTGTCTTTCTGTGTTCCAGGAATGTACCCATCTGGTTTCGACTACATGGCCCCACCTCCCCCCTACCCTGGGCCACCCCAAAATTGGGCTGCACCCCCCCAGAACTGGGCAGCAGCACCACAACCACCTCAAGGTCTCTTTCTCTGTCTCTCTCCTTCTCTGTCTCTCTCCTTCTCTCTTATTTATGATCTCTGCATGTCTGTGTCACTGCACCCGTCAGATCTGATCCGTCTGCCTCAAAGTGAATCACTTCGTAGCACGCCACCTAAAAAGAGGTGCTGATGTCTCATCAACTACACATCAAAATTACACAGATTTAAAGTATCTCTCCTTTACCTCTCCTTCCCCATTCTCTTTTCTAGCCCCTTGTGGCTTCCAGTGAAAACAGGCTCACCCTGCACATGGGAGTTGGGATGTTTGCCTCTCCTCAGGGTGTGCCTGTGGGTTTTGTCTCAATGATTCCTGGAGCTGTCAGTTGTTGTGCTTCACATGACAAATGTCGCATCAGCTCTCCTTGCAGTGTTTGGAGCTTTAGCATCTGTGCCTAAATATTTTCAGCAGTCATCACTGTTCGTCTTAATGTCTTTGTCACATCTAATTTTATGCACAGGTAACTCAAAGGCGGCTGAAGCAGCAGGCAGTGCGTATTACAATCCCAGCAATCCACACAATGTCTACATGCCCATGGTAAGCGGCTTTGCTTTTCTTCTCCTCCGTTAAAGTTGTGTCAAAGGGACATCTTTAACGGCGCTTTTACTAAGTTTGTTTCTTTTTCTTTATTCCCACGCAGGAGCGGCCTCCACCATATGCACCTTATCCAAACTCTCCTGAGAAGAAAAGTAACTGAAGCTCAGGCACCATCACTTCTACGACACTCCTCCCTCTTCCTCTGTATCTTAAATACATTCTAAAGCAAGCAGTAAGGTTGATGGATACCTACTCGGTTGTAGAACACGGGAAAGAAAATGCAAGTTAATAGATGGTTCAAAAATTCACCAATGAATTAATGATATTTTGGATACTGGAATAGCTTACGAAATCAATCGCATCTTTTAAATACACATTTACCTTTTACTTAAGTTCATCTAAAAATGATTGACAACTTGTAACTCTAGCTAGACTCATTAACATTCTCAGTGATGGGATTTATTTCTGTCTAATTCTCGAGCATGTAGGTAAGGGCACCAAAACTGTCCTTAAGAGCTGGAAGGAGGAGGCAGTATGGGGAATGTATTTTTTAAGACAGATTTATTACCAAAACATTTTGTAGCAATTTCTTGATTGCAGTTCCTGTAGTTATTAACAATAGCAACTCCTAATTATAAAAGTATTTTTACAGTATCATTGAAGGTACTGTGTGTGTGTGTTTCCTATACAGTTTTGCGTTGAGTAGTTGTCCTTATACAAAACCGGGACTGGGTTGAATAGTGTTTAGTGATGCGTTATATGATTGATTCTCATACGATGACTAGAAAATAAATTGTGAGTTAAAGTTCCCCTAACATATGACCAACGTGATCCTGCACTACATCGGTTACATTAGTCAAAGTAATTCCATTCATTCTCTCCATCATTTTAACATGCGTTCTAGGTTTTTGTTCTGAAAAGGAGAAGTACATTGTTTTGAAAGAAAGGGGATCAGATAGATTTCTTGCATAACAAGTCTATGTATGTGCAATATTTCAATCTCTCATAACAAGGTTAAAGGTGACAAGCTGGGGTTACCTGAATGACCCCGCGCCCTACTCCCGGCTTCTATTGTATTCATGTATGCAAAGCCAAGCTGAAACCAGAACTCTCTTTGTGTAATTACACTAGTTTGTGGTTACAGGGCCACAGCGGTATATTAAGGGCCCGTCGGTGTTTTGCCTGCTGTCGAATCTTCTGAATTGAAACCATTTATTTCCAGATTAAAGTGGGCTGAGGCGCCGACAGGCCGTGTAATCTCAGTGTACATCAGTTAACAGCTGTCTGAAGGTCTATTTGCACACCAGTTGAAGTGGATAAAGGATTTTTTTTTGTTTTGTTTGGTTTTTAGTTTGCTTGACTTAATCAAATGTCTGTATATTAATATCTCTCTTGCAGTTCTTATTCCTTCTGCTGAATTTTGTCTGTCAATTTAAATCTAATAAATGAGTCATTTATTGAATTTTGATATTTTTGTCATTTATCTCATCCTAAATTTTGATTACTGAATGTCTTCAAATGAAACCTTTTTATAACCCTCATAACTGGGTTAAATATTTAATTGACATTTACTGAATTCGTCCTGCGTTCGGATTTTGTTTTTAAAATTCAATCGACATTACGCAAATGAAATCCCTTTACAACAACGTTTAATTTGATCATTTATTATGTTGCACATATACTTAGGTTAGCTGCTTATTGCTTTCTGTTATGCTCCATTAAAATGTATTGGTAATTATTTTTCAAATTAAAGACTCAACGTTTACTTATTCAGAAGTTATGTAAACCTACAAGTGTGTGTCCCAGTTAGCGTTTTAACAATAAAGAAATAAATACATCTAGAATTATCTGCACTCTAACATATTTATTATGTTATGAAACACTATCAAATCTGAACATTATATTCACTCATCACAGGTAAATCACACAGTACAGATGTATCGCATAACACCGTTTCAAGAGTTGTAATAAATAAAGATGGCGTTGTCATGCACTAAAACACAAAATATTCACGACACGCAAATGCTTTCTGGATGAACATATAATCACAGAGTTTATAACAACACCTATAGCTAGCTAATTTCACAGCTGTCTAACCATAAAGACCGATAAAAACTAGTTCTACTTTATGGCTCAACTCCTATTTCTTTCCAGTTCCTTACGCAGGAAAATGAAGTGTGCTTTTTACTCCCATGTATCTAATGTTCTATAATTCTATACATTTCTCTGTGGCTGTCACGACATTGTAAACTAGATAAAAGATGTGCAAAGCCCTACTGTGTGTTCTTTAGGGAGTTCTACAGGGAATGTAGGACAAACATGTAATTCTAAAAGAAATGAAAAAAGCATGTATTTCAATACAGATAATATTCAATTATTCACTAAGACAACTTTCTGTTTCACACAAGCCAGTGGCAGTAGCATAGCAGTTTATCTAAAGGTAGTTTCTTTAAGCTGTATTTTCCCTCGGCGGAGAGAACTGAACAGCAGTGATGCAAATCTTTAAAATGAGAAAAAGCTGATGTTGAATTCTAAATTGTCCCATTGCCTGAATACCTAACTTAAGTGTAGCTACTGTACGTGTGACAAGCAGAAGATCAGATGGGTAAAGGCAACATGGGTAATCTCTATCCGTCCATTTGGGGTCAAAGGTCTATCAAGTCCCCATATTGCTCTTACCAATCAAATACTGTTAGAGCTACAGGATTGTCATCAGTGAAAGTGTAATTGAGGTTGAATGAAGGATTCAGCATGAGATCAGATCTGACCGACCGGCTCCTACGGCTCTTCCTGTAGAAACCACACCTCGTTGCGGCGTCCGTAAGGCTTGAGCGGTGGGTCGTAGCTACAGCAGAAGTACTGCTTGCGCTGAAAGGGGGCCGTCTCACCCAGGGTGCGTGTCAAACGCAAGGCCTCTGCTCGGTACTCACTTTCCCCTGCGAAGCCTCCAAACTGCCTGCGAAACGCACAAAAAAAAAAAGGGGAAGTTCACCCCACAATCTAAAATGCACATTTGTCGTCTCACCTGTAGTGCTGTCTATCAATCTAAATAGCTTCAGTGCGAGTTGTGTTGGAGATCAGCCGTAGAAATGTCTGCCTTCTCTCCAATATAATGGAACTAGATGGCACTCGCTCAAGATAATCCACAGAGCTTGTTGTGAGCAGTTCTATGTAGGAACTTTTTTTTTTCTACCGAATTACACCCACCAGTGAGTGGGCACGAGTCTCTCGTCCATGAGTGGATCCAGCCTTCCTTCTGCGCGGGGATACGGTTGGTGGGAGTGGTTTGGTAGAAAGAAAAACTGTGTGTGTTCTTGAGTAATCGGGTTGTGATTTCTGGAAAGAATGTCCTTTTTTTTTTTTTTTGTCGCTTTGAGCACCTCAAGCCGAGTGCCACCTAGTTCCAATGTATTGGAGAAAAGGCAGACATCTCTACGGCCGATGCAACTCACACTGAACACAATAGTGTGAACTTTTTACTGGGTGTGCTGTCTTATTGGAATGCGACAGGGAACACATGCAGCAGCCAAACCTGCCTTAGAACGTGCTCGACTATGAAAGCCATAACATATTAACTAAGACCTCCAAAAATGAAATAGCTGTTAGTAAATTTGGGTCCAAAATTTGGACAAAATCACAGTGGAAACTCATAAGACTTGAACTCATCTCAAAACGACATCCATAAAACTCTCTTAAATATCGGAGATATGCTAAGAATTCCTTGTATACATAACACTTTCAGTGACACGTACAGAGCGTAGACAGTCATGCCGGGCCGATCCTCAATCGCGATGGCACTGTCTGTGGGAGTCGGGGGGCATTGCTGGTAGCTGGTGGGGACACGGATGGCGACCACCAAACGGCGAGACAGAACCCCGTCATTCCGCGGATACACTGTGATGATGATGGGAGCCGCTGTACCCATGGCCACACCTTAGAGGATGAAGTGTGAGACAGAGAGTGAGTTTAAAAAGCAGGGAGCACAGAGGAGAGAAGCGCCACTATCCTCCCTAAAGCAAACAACCCACATCTAAAGGTCAGGGTTTGTGTGCAAATTTCACCTCTATGAATAGCAAGCAAACTAAATGGTTCTGCACCGAGGCCTTGTTTTCAGACATTTTATTAAACGTCTGATTTATCCTCCAATAAGCCATTTCAAGTGAGCCAGTTTATACTCTAACAATAGTTTGTTTATTCAAAATGAACTATATATACAGACATATATATATATATATATTTATGTTTATATATGTATTAATGTAACTGCATAAAATTGGAAAACTGAGAAAAGATTGTTATATTTTTGATCCTTTTGTAAACTGCAGGACTGGCCACTCACTTGATAAAGAGCCATCATTTTGTATTTTAATGACTTACCTTCAATTACTAGTCCAATGAGTTTCTTCTCTGCTGCCTTAATCAGATTATGAACATCTTACTTTTACATTACATGAATCCGTACTCTTGGTTCATACTTCACCTGTGTCTGTGATAAGACTTATAAGCTTGAAAGAGGAACAGGAAAGACAAGGAGGCAGTTGAGGAGCCACATTAGGTCCGGTAACATATCTTAGCACAGTTTGATTGATTGATTGATTTTACGATTGGCTTACCTTGGTCATTGCTCCCGCCGATGTACATGAGCAGCTTCCTCACCAGCTCCCCCGTCACTTGGTCAAAGGTTCGCCCCTCCGAGGAGACAACAGCGTATTTGGCACCATCGTACCGCCGCACCTCAAAGCTAACGCCATCCTGTGGAAAAGGAAATCAGGGTTCAAGCATCAGCAGGCAAACCACAGCTGCACATTAAGGCATTCACAAATGCAGAAATTGCTTTTTTGCTCCCACCCCCCCCCCCCCCCCCCCCACACACACACACACACACAGCCATCCCTAGTTCTCTTTGCTGCTGCATGCGAGAGGTTAAGCTGAGATATGATTCACCTCTGACACACTGATGTTGACAATCTGCTCCCAAGGACGAAAGCCGTGAACTGGCGGGGGTTAACACTTGGAGGGTTCAGTGTGTGTGTGTGTGTTTGTGTACGTGTGACTGCACACATGTGGGTGTGTGAAACCAATGTGAGCAGCCAAATAATGAGATGCAGATGAAATGTATTTACACTGATTTGATTTAGTTTCTTCTGCTCTGCAGGGTTCAGTCATCCTACAGAGAATAATGGGCAAGAGATGTCTTACATAACAGCGCACAGGGAAACACACACAAAACTCGCCCCCACCCCCAGACTCGCCGCGTCAAAATGATGCAACAGTTTTGCATTAAATATGATTAAGTGGGGCTAATGTGGAGCACAGTCACTCAGCTATGCTGCTGCTGAGCAATAACTTTAATAGGTTTTGAAGGAATCTGTCCACTGCAGAGAATGTGATGCAGGTTTCAAATACAGCTGCTCATTCTGCTAATGTGATTATACTGTTTATAGCTCCGTGTTTGTATGCATGACATTTGGGAATTTAATGTCATTGTGATTTTGTTCTCCTTACAGTGTTTACCATCTCTCTATAATAAGCAGCTGGCTGTTGTCAAACATACAGTTCATTATTTTGCAGATGATGTGGGTTTTTTTTCTTCAAATTGCAGCAAAAAAAGGCAACAAAGGAAATACACTCTAGGCATCGTTTCCACTGCATACGCTCATTCTTACGTGGGCTTCTCATGCATCTTTTCTCGTTCCTGAGGGAAAACAAAAATATCATGCAAATGATTTTGTCTTTGTCTTGTATATAACCGAAGGAGAGATGTCGGCCATATTATCTTCCCAGAGAATTCACTGCTGTTTCTTTTCTTTTTCCTATGTTTTTCATTTTGTAGCATAAATGGACTACAACTGCATTTAGTTGTGCTACTCTGTGTTGCAGAACGACAAATAAATGACCTTTGAATTTCTAAATCATGGTCTTCCAATTGCTATATTGGTGTTACTAACAACTTTCATCCACCTTATTCTTATTCAAAACCCACCCCCGTGGTAAAGAGAAGTCCTGTAATCAGACAATACAGCCATATTCATTCCTCAGAACACACAAGATAACACTGTGTTATCATTAAGCTCTAACTTGTGACAGGTACCCAGGCTCCTGCTTAGTAATTACACGCGTTGTGCTCTGTACGTCTTGTCAGCGGGACCACCATTAACATTGGGTATGGGTGACACACCGAGAAAGCGGAGCCCGACTTCAGTTGAGCAGTGTAATTATTTTGTCTGTGGCTGTGTCTGTTTAGCTGCCATCTTATACAATGATAATTACTCTGTGCCAGAGGAGAGCGCATGAGGGTATTATCAACACTGTGACTGTTAAATTGCCATTTCATGTCTGTCAACATTCATTAGCAAACTTCTAGCTGAGCTCCACCTATATGTTGCTGTTATTCCGGCGCAAATGTGTGTGGGTATGTACAAATGTGTGTGTCCTGCCAACTCCCCTGTGTTCTGTATCCGTTTTAATTAAGAGTGTTGGGTGTCAGAGTCAGGAGGACGCTGCACAGATCAGGTGACGAGCTCTGATTTCAATACCCGCTGTGTAAAGTCAGTCAGGTCCAGAGATTGGATGATCTTTAAGCTCGGCCTGTTAATGAACACTTAGGAGAAGTGTGGGTACTGTGGTGACCTTTGACATCACGCTGCATTTGGGTCAGGAATATAAATCATCACTACTTATAATCATATTCGTCCACTTTTCAAATGTATAGTCTGACATAGTTTAACTGCAGTTATTTGTACACATACTGCTGTCTTAAACAGGCTTTTTTGGATTTTCAGCTTCAGACAATGGATGTTAGTCTGCCGTGTCAGAACAGATCTGCTTTCCTTGTGTGTGTGTGTGTGTGTGTGTGTGTGCACGCGGTTGTGGTTAAATGTGTCACTTTGGGTCATTTGATTCCCTGCCTCTCTGGACAGTTTGGCTGGAAGTCCTCTTTGTCTCAGTCTGTGTGCCTTTGTTAGCTGCTATTCAGAGATAAACCCCATGCCAGCCGTAACATTACATGGCTTTGTGCGCATTTACAGTAGTGCACTGTGGGTCAACAGGGCATGAGAGAAGAACCTCGAAAAGGGCTGTTGGGCAATGCCTCAGTAAACAACACACATCAGTGAGTTTACTGGAATCCATCCAAAGCGTGCATACATTAAATGTAGGCAAACACAGTATATACATGAACATAACAAGGGGTGGGGGTGGGCTGTTGACACGGAAAGGGCATGCCCTCCCTCCTCTGTGACCTCGGTTGTCCATGGTCAGTGTACACAAGTCTGTATATGTGAGCTCATGGGTTAACCACGGACACACGTCTGATCTGCATCCTCTTCCAAGGCAGGCACACACATGCGTCTACAATGTCATGATGGAAAAAAAGCAAAACAAAACTGAGGTTACACAAAACTCAGCATCACCATCTGTATGCACCCCTGCCTGGCTGATTGGCAGAGGACCTCTGGCTGGTTTGCCCCTTTGCCCCACACTGTGCGGCTCAGCAGGCATCTTTATAGGTCACAAGCAATTAACTGCCAGGCTGTCAGTTAATGTTACAGGGGTTGTGACAACAGCAGGAGCACACACTGCAAAGTCAATGACCATTTTAAACCCAATAGCCATAACACAACCTAGTTAATGTGAAGAGCTGGATAACACATGAGGAGGAACCTCGCACCTTTGCTGTGCTGTAGGATTTAATTGCGTAATCAGCCATGGAGACAGAATGTGCAGAAAAGATGTCAGAGTGACGAAGTTGTGTCTGACAGACAGGTGTCCGCTTCCTTACCTTCGTCTCACTGCTGAGCAGTTTATATTCCGTCTCCTCGGTGTTTCCGAAGAGCGAATTCTTCATCATGCCAAACATGTCGGCCAGGTCACCTCTCCTCTCTCCGCTCCGTTGGTTTGGTGTCTGTCCTCCTTTTCCGTCCTTCTTGCTTTTCTGCAGACAACTTTCTCCCCGACAGCTCCCTTGTGTGGTCGTCCAACTCCTAACAAATAAAAAATAAAAACCTAGATAAACAGGAGGTAACAGTGTAAATATGCTCGAACGCACAAATGATGCGCGCCTCTGTTCCAGCGAGCACAGATCTCTCAACAGATGCTTTTTTTTTTCCTCCTCCCCCTTTCGGAGACAGAAGTTACTTGGAGATGCTCCTCGCCTAGGAATGAACAAATCAGCCTCCACTCTGACGGGTGGAGTGTCTCCGCCCTCCTCCGCTTAGTCTTTCCTCTTACCAGCTTGACGCGCACTTATATCACGACCGCACACTCATAAACCTTTAAATTCACTTACAGTGGGCCATCAAGCTGGCAGCATGGGGTTAATACCCCGTGGCGTATTACCCCCAGATGGGTCTAGGTCGCTGCTGAAAATACATAAACTAATTCCCCGGTATGAGATGCAGCATCATAACTGTAGGGAGTCACCTCCTCCAAATCCCCCCTTCCCAAAAACAGAGTAACCTTCAGTGCCACTCAGCTTTTGTTAGGGGTTCTCTCTCATTCGGTTTGTCATGGCTGTCTGCTCCAGGATGCATACAAACAGTGGGGAGTGGAGAAGCACATTTACATCCTGCTTTTTGTGCAATACAAAATTTGACACAAGCCGTTGGTTTGTCAGTATGCATTGGACTTTCTTTCCAGGACTGCGTGTGCGTGTGTGTCTGTGTGTGTGTGTGTGTGTGTGTGTGTGTTCTTACTCCCTGTGTCACTGTGCGTTGCTTTGCTTCAGGGTTGGTCTATTTAAATTCACACTGAAGGCAATGTTAGTCACCACTGGAGAGTAAGAGGAAACAGGAAGGGCAGATTTAATGAAAAAAAAGAAGTGAGATGGACAACACTGGGCCAGAGCAGCTGAGGTACTGTATGAGGAGGCTTAGGATGGAGGGAAACGGTAACAGAGAGAAGAGACACGATTCCATCCAAGCTGGCACTGCAGCATACTGTACACATACTGTACTGGGTGGACATCACTGGGACACCATAATATAATATAGTTCATTTGAATGTTTATGTGATTACATAATTTTTTTGAGATTCAACTCTATTACATTTTGTGATATTCTTTCAGTTTTTCTGTCGCGGCAGTTTCCCTGTTTGGCAGATACTGTGATGATTTTTGAGACCATGACAGGACCCTGGACGCTAAATGTGCTCACCTGCACTACAGACCACAGACTCAACAATGCCCACGGAGTAGAGTCAGTCTCAGCCAATGTTGCCAAAGCTGGTGTTTATTGCAGGGCTGTTGTATAGTTTTGCATTAGACTTTTTGTATGTTCCTGTTTGTTGTCCACCCCAACACACACTTGTGCAAAAGCGCTAGAGTTGAAGGCAGCTGCCAGAAAATCAGTGTACGCCTCAGTGGATGGGTCTAATGGGACAAACTGTAAATAATTCAACAAACAACTGAGCAAATTTCTGACCATAATAACTTAAAATAAAGACACCAAGCCCATGTGACTTCATGTCATGTTAAATATTCTCAATGACTTCTGTTGATCAACATTTGATTAGTAAGTCTGATGCATATTCACTTTTTCCCGTCTCCTTAAGTGCATTTACATGCAGCAATTGATGGATTTTACTACACCAATTTAATTAATACGTGAGCAGGTTGTTTGTTAATGTGTTATAATGTGTGGTCAACACCTCAGTATTTTTTTATTGTATTATTATATATATGTATTTTTTTTCTTTTCTGTATTTAGATATTTCTTATCCCGCCTGTTAATTACTTTATTTAGATATCACCTCTATGCCCATTACTTTTAATTGCTAATGATGACGCCAATGCTACATGCATAATTGAAAGAAAGTATAAAAAATGTGTCTTGAATGCTCAAGTGAAATGTATGTGAAATATAACCACTTAAAAAAAAGCCAATAAAGCTAATGTGTGGTCAAGTTTTTTAAATAACTGAGAAAAGGTAACAGTGACTAATATTTAAATTATTTAATGTGACAGCTGAATCAAAATGAAAATGTACTTACAGTCAATTTGAATGGTTGTCAGAACACAAACATAAGCAGGTGTGGACAAGAAGTAAGGTACAGTATATTTACAGCTAAACAGATTTTTTTTAATCATAGCGTATATTCTGAGATTATCCTCATATTGAACATTGGTAGAACAACACAACAGGAATAAATCGAGTTCTCTCAAAGCAGTCCATAACGGCACAATCTCCAGTCTGCCATACTCCAAACATTTATCCCTTTGCATTTTACTTTTCATGTGGTGAATTGTATGAGACCAGATGAACCAGCCACAGACGAGTCAGTTCCAGAGAGTGTCAAGATTTTCTTCCAATGTCCTCATTTCTCCCAGCCTTTACCTCCTGGCTGAGTTGGCAACCTGAGCCCCACGAGGGCAGCCACTTCTTCTCGGCTGCGATCGCCCTTGTCATGGTAAAGTTTGTGCAGGGCCAGGTGGGTCCTGGTAGACCCCAGCAAACACAGGTATGTGTGCGAGTCATGGTGTGCCTCCTGCTGGGCACGGCAGTGCCTTTCTCCTGTTACCTATGAGAGGGGGAAAAGAAAGAACATTTTTAGTAAAGATCAAATCATGAACCGGATCGTAACATAATTAGCCAACATCACATTTTTGCTCTATTCACTTAATCAGTTACCATAGAGTGAAAAGAAATGAACATCTATGAAGAAAAGCCAGAGGATCTAGCTGGTGGACAACATGGAGTTAGCAATGACTATGTAACAAATGTGCCTATACATCGCAAGCTTTTTCTGCCAGAAAGTTTTCTTCCTTCATCAACCATAACAGCTACATGGACCGTAAGCATTTGGTCCTGTCCCTATAGAGTCTCACATATACATTACAAATGCCTTGGAGTCTTTTGGGAGCTTGGACAAATATACAGTGACAAGCAATAGTTGCTCCAAGCTATTGTGCTTCAGTGACTGCACATGCATTTGACCAGCATGGTGAGCCATGTTCTCCCAAGTATAAATAATACAAGCTTAAAGCCTATATATGCTTAAAAACACTAACCCTTTATTTGAACAAGCAGCTCTACTGTGTTTTGGGTGAACAGGGAAACAAGCACTCAGATGGACTGTTTGTTGACAGACTGTTTAATGCTATATGTTTAATGTAAGAGTAACTATAGTAATTAGTAATAGTAATTCATTAAAAATAAATACATGAATGTGGTTATGCAAAAGGAATTGTAAACAAATCTGGTGCTTATTACAGAAAACAACGTTTAAACATAGCTACACGTATCTATTTCTCCCCGCGGATGAGTACAAATTCCTTAATTATACTAAAATCTACTGAACCTTCCTTCAAGATTTATATTAAATACCCTTTAGAAGATGCTGTTCATATGTTAGGTTTGGGTTCACGTTAACGCAGAGATCAATAAACAATTAATTTATCAATCATACACATATATGATATAATCATAGCAGCAGGCACTCAGGTGAGCGTAGGGATCTGTTAGGAACTCATATATGCAGCTCATTTATCATCACAGAGCTATGCTAAGGCTCGTTAGATGCTAGCTAATGTTAGCATGTCCTCCAGTCACCTTGTACTAAACTGTCACTTAAATATATAACAAATATAACAAAGTAGGCAAAAACAAAACTGCAGTGTCACATTAAGTGTTTGCTCTTTTCCCACGTTTGAACACGACGAAAGCGCGAACATTATGTTCACTTAACTAGCTAGTAAATCGGTAACGTTTCCACTCGGTTAGCAGGTTAGCTTAAGCTAGCATGCAGTTTGTAATGGCAGTTTGCTAACTTGGCTAACGTTAGCTCAAACGCAGTTGGTGGGAAACTCGCCTTATTCTTACGAAACTGGTCCATGACATAGTTGTAGGCCAGTGACCGCTTATAAGTCGGTCCTTGGATGGCGCGTAGTTCTTTCAGTATTCCTCTGCAGACTCGTATGGGGGATGACAGCGCCGCCATCTCTGAACGGTGTTGTGAAGGAAGCCAGACGAACTCAATCCAACACCGCACAGTCGATCACACGGCTGTAAACCGACCACAAGGCGGCGACATGTCCCACGAAGTAGTTCCACTCATGTGACGCTTCTGTCCCAACGAACATTTCCCTGCAGCAGTTCTAAGGTAACGGGGATTTAATGTGCACATAGTTCATTTGTAAGATAATGTAGAAATGTGCAGATTCTGCTCTTTTGTGTATTTGTCGTCCAATGTTCGTCGAACTTCCTGGTCCACTCCTCCGCCAGAGCTCCGCCGACCCAGCCCTGCTGTAGGAGCACCGGTTCACATCTAATGAAAACCCTTCATGAAGGAAAAACAGCTAACGTCCCCCCCCCTCAAGCTAAAAGTGTTGAAAGTGCTGTAACAGTTACTCTACTTTAACTACAGTCACTGTCACTCACAGGTGCAACAGTATGTAGGCCTAATTAGGAAAAGAAGATGTAAGCTCATCAAATTCCCTGGATAAATAGAGTGTGAAAATAACATTAACTGTGATATGTATCGCCATAATTGTTCTTTATCCATTTATTGTATTTTCTATTTCAGGTTCACAAATGTTGTCTCAAGCTCGGGGGGAAAGGTCAACCAGAGACTGTTTAATGGACCGAGGAACCTCAGTGCTGCCTGTTTTGGTGTGACCATCCAAGATTGAGGTTTGAGGAAAGCTGCAACAACTGTTTGTCCTCGGCCACATTCGAAGCCTCCTTCTCATGGATTCCACCTTTTATTGTGTGAGAATAATCAATATGTAAACTGTTACAATGAGCCTTATTGTGTCCTTATTTAGATGTAATATGTAATATGTGATATGTAAGATGTTATTGAATTAAGTAACTTAGTGGCCAATCTACTGTGAAATAAGAAGCAATATTTGTAAACTGTGAAGCGGAAGAGTACACCACCTAAAAGGGTGACAGAAGATCTGATTGGAGCAGAGAAGCGCTGAGAGGCGTGGCCTAAGTGCCAACAAGGGGCCAATAGGACCTGGCCCCAGCCAACCAATGGGAGAAGACTATACCTGAAAGACAGCGGGTATAAAATATGTAGTAAACTAGAGATCTGTGAGACAGAGAAACTACTTAAATGTGGTCTGTGGACAGTGACATGGTCCTCAGCTGAGGACTTTTGTAATGCTACCATATCATCATGGAATAAATACAGTTAACATAAAGAGAAGTTTTCTGAAATTGATTTCTATGCGTCTCTATTTCAAATTATAAGAACACAACAATTGTAAGGTCATTTCTCAATGTGCTTGTGCACAAATCGAATACTGAAGAGTACTTGCCTGAAATGTTGCGCTCCTCACTCAGCCGCACACAGGCCACCTGTCATTGTAAATACGATTGGGCTTGAGTTTGATTGCGAGTGAAGTAATTACTGTCTGATAAACGGGTCAGCAGAGGAGAGACAGTGGGGACTGTAGAGAGTTGTAATCATATTTTCTTCCAGGATCTGTCGGCATCTCTCTGTCTCCTTCTGTCTCTTTCCTCCCTTTTACTGTGAATAACAACTTTAACATAGATGGAACCAAACTATACATGCACTGTGGCGTGGGCTGTGGGAACACATTGAAAACAACTTATTCCCTGAAGAGAATAAAACAAGAGTGTGGCTCACATCACTCTCTTTTAGAGCACACGCGTCTATCAGGCACACAATGTCGTGTCTTGTCTTTGTGGGCATTTCAAAAATATATTTCAGTACATATGGTCATTTGGTCCTTTCTGATCACAGAAACAGGGAACAATATTTAACTAATGTGGAGATGCACTGCAGTCTTTACCTTTTTTTAATTTTTTTTTTATTTGTTGAAGGGTGCTTTTGACCACCTATCTTTGTGTGCTACTAGCTTTGATTTGGACACTCGAGCGCGGCCATCTGTCACCATAGCAACACTGAGTTTAGCTGAGGGCAAAATGCAGAGGAAAGGATCAGTCTGTTTTCACAACGCCACAGACGTGAACCAAAATTCCTCTTAATGCTTTGTCCGATGTTGCGCACGGAGTGTATTGCATATAGATAACAGTGCTCTGTCACTCAGAGATGGTAAACACAACCCTTTACATTTCACTTATTAATTCAATCGTGCAGTTGGAATGACGCTGCAGAAGGGATTTGCCCCAAGAGGTTATAATGTGAGGCGTTGCACCTAATGCAGGTCACAGGTCATCAGACTGGTTTGTCCAACATTATATTATTCCCAGTGTTTCCAGTTATTTGAACTTGTGTATTGATGATTGACTCTAGGGGGAGCCAGTCTCTTATCAGTTTCACACACCGATTTGGTTCCTCGACATTTGTTGGAAGGCACCCCTCTCCCCCTCCTC
>CALSCE010009415.1:4240479-4253087 GCA_943593645.1 Bovichtus variegatus | reverse complement strand
CACACACACACACACACACACACACACACACACGCATGCAGACACTTTGTCCATCTATCCATCATAGGTGCATCGACGATTGACCCCTTTTCTCTGATTAACTTTCCCATCATTTGGCTGACAGCACTTTGGATTTATTCAGCGCGTGTGTATGTGTGTGAACGCACGCCGCACAGTCAAGGTTACGGGCTCCGTACCTGCCAAACCCACCTGAGACCTGCTCCCATAACCCGGGACCATTACCCATTCTGCTCTGTGCTCTCGGCACACATGTGACCCCTGTAGCCTATCTACAGATGGGCACTTAAGCCCAGGTAGTGTGTCAAAGCTGTCACAGCTGTCACGCTTCAAAATGGACGTCTCGGGTGCAAACTCTGCCTCTGACACATGGCTCGCCGCTGCCTCGTTACTGTAACGATCATAAAAACAGTACAGTGTTTACGAAGAGGTGAAACTTGCTTTTCGCTGTAATGATCTTGACAGTGTGTGTAGAGGGAGGCAGAAGCAAAATGGACGGTGTTGTGAACGTTATGTCCCACGTAGCTGGAAAACTGTAGTTGATTTGAGTATAGTTATGTGAAGGTTGGTGGCAGAGTGAGTGTCCCGATGCACCGAAACATCACTTCAGGCAAATATGGAGGTGATTTGTTGGTGATAATGACGGGACACGTCTTTCAGGTTCTGGATTAACGCTGCAATTAACGATTACTTTCATTATCGATTTAATCTGCCGATTATTTTATGGATTAATCGATTTAATCGCCCTATAAAGGTCAGAAAATTCTGGACAATGTCCATCCCAGTTTATCAAAGTCCAAGGTGATGTCTTTAAATGTCTATTGTCAGTCCAAAACCTAAATATATTCAGTTAAATATGATATAAAATCGAGCAAAGCATAAACCATATTTGAGAGGCCATTTTTGCACGAAAAATGACTTTTAACGATTTAATCCATTATCAATATAGACGATTCTTTTTCTGTTGATGGTGCAGCTCTGTTCTGGATCACGAACCCTCTCACTGACGAGAAAGACGAGAATGTATTTTTTCGGCTTTTTCCAAGGAAAGCAACATCCTATTCTGCGTATTGCTCAATTAACGGCGTGATTGACATCGTAGTTAATGTTTGTTAATGTTTGTTAATGTCTCCTTTAGTGTTATTCTAAGATTTAAAGTGTACCCTCATTCTGAATGAATGATGTTTGTGTAAATATGGCCACCAAAATTTATTGGTGACCAGGGCACAACCGCATATTTCAAGCCTGCTGTCAATTTTTAGTGTTTGAAAACCGCTCGATGCCAGAGGCTTACGTGAAAAAGAAGTCTGCCAAAAGTCTCCAAACAGAGCTTAAGAGATTTCATAGGCACCGTGTTTGCAGTCGTCATTGATAAACAGGCCAGGAGAGGAGACAGCAGGGGCTAAGGAGATTCATAATCCTATCCCCTCTTCCTACTGATTCTCTCTCTGTCTCTCCTTCTCCCCATGTGCTACCTAATGAGACGACAATACAGCTCCTGTGTCTGGCTCTGAGCACTGCATCTGCCTTAATGAAACCGGCAATAACACTCTATTAGATATCTTATCTTCAAGTAACTTCCACTCTATGCCGTCGAGGGATTGCCGCGTTCCAAAGCAACATCAGAAGTCAAAACCAAAACATGTAAAGACGATTTGAGCTGATGAAAGCGGGGTAGGAGTTAAAAGATTCACGTTTGCGCGAGTCTGCACGACGACCTCGTCCATCATCTTGTTAAATGAGCGAATGGGTCTGCGGAGCTCCATCTGACGCTCGTAACTTTCTGCAAGCGTGCGTCTGAATCCTGTTCAACCATTAGAGAGCGAGCAGGGAGCCTATGTGGGGCGACTTAAAAAAGTACATCACGATTTTATTGGCAGCACATTCACTTGAAGCGAGCGGAATATGGGTCATGATCTGATATAAAAAGGCTATTCAATAATTCATCGGAGCTGATTAAGAGGACTTGTATCGACGCAGACACTGTCCATGAGAAGCGATGGGAGTGGGCTACACAGAGTGTGTACAGCAAAGCAACATTTAGGCCCCTTTTGTGGGATTAGTAGAAGCTAAGAAACGAGGTAGAGCAGCCTGGGCGTTTCACATGTGAGCAGCGTCGGCCTCCTTTGATGTTTTTAATCTACCGTACGTTCACCCCTTCTGTTTCATGAAGCGGCGCGCGAACACGTGACGAGTCCGTGATTACGTGTCGCTGCGAGTGTGTCCATGTTGTGCGAGTTTGTGCGAGGGCCCATCAATCTATTAAATATGAAAAGTACAATCTGTTACCCCGCAGAGACTGTTTTATTATTCATTGACATATTTCAATTAATCATTAATTTACCTAAAGTATGGCACACACTCCTCACTTTAGACTCATATGGACTCCATGTGGGGAGTGTGTTCATGGCGTATGAGTTATGTATAATCTGGATTAATAGAAGCTATTTATTATTCTTCTGATCTAGCACGTACTGTAGTTGGGCGGTTTTTTGGGGATGAAGGCAGAGACAATTTAGTACTACAGCAAATTTGGAGGAAATGTATTATTTATCAAACTGGGCTGGATTCTCCTCAAATCAGACTGTTTTATCCCCTGCACACACACACACACACACACGCACACACACACACACACACACACACGCACAGTTCACTAAAGAGAGTTGTGAGATGCATTTAAACAAATTACGGAGGGAGACTCATTGTTTTTATAGAGCAGAAATAGCCTTCACGCTGTATTCAGATCGAGTTGGGCATTTTAAAATCCCCTCATTTAATCATTATTAATTCTAAGGGGAGCAGGTCAGAGGTCGCTCACCGTGCCGAAGCACAGTATGGTTTTTTATTAGAGTCTAAGTGACTGCGACCCGCTTCTAACCCTCTGTCCTCCCTGTTCCCTTTGCAATAACAGACTGGCGGACGTCAGAAAAACAAGCGACGCCAAACATCTCTTTGGAGGAGTGAAGGGGAGAACCGAAGTGAAGCTGCTCCTGTGGAGTACAATTACCTCGGAATTGCTGCTTTACCCTCTTGACCCGTCGAGGATTTTACCTAAAACTGCTGTGAGTTCCCCTCCAGGCGCCAACTCTTTGTTCGCAATCGACACTGAAAGGATTATGATGTGGCGACGAGATTAATGCTCAGCAACGCCCCCCACGTTTTCTAAAATCTCACCTCTCCATTCATGAACATCTGCATTCGCTTCAACTAACCCCACACGCCTAATGAGGTCGTCCTGGTAGAGAGGTGTCATTCAATTAATCACGGAGAACATTTATTTTATTTTATAAGTGCCGCTGGTTAGAGCAGATAAACTACTTGGACATGATGAATTTCAGGAAACGTTTTACTGCTTTCGTTGTGTTTCGAGCCTTTAAAAAAAAAAAATAAATACAAAAAACAATTCAGATCTTTTTTTTTTTTTTTTGCTGCTTTTTCTAGATCTACCAATCAATAAGCATGTTGTCTTTTCTCTTCTCTTGTTGATTGTAGTTTAGCCTCCCTCAGTCTGAGGCTATGAGAGGGAGAGAGGAGTCCCAGGCCGCACCATCATGCTACTTCTGAGACGCAGGGATGAGACTTTGGCTGGCGAAACACAAGGTAAGACAATATTGATGCATGAGGCATCTCCACAACTCGAGCTGCTCTTAGTTTCCTCGCCTTGTCCCTGCAGAGCACCGTTGAAAACATCCCATCTTATCTCACCTGTGTGTGTGTGTGTGTGTGTGTCAGCTTCCCTAAGTGCGCGCCTTTCGTAAAGCTCAGTGATGGATGGTCTAAAACTTCTAAAGGCTTTTTTGCTTTGTATCTCACGGCAGGATTACTTGAGGGTCAGGATAATGGTTCAAGGTGGAGCCTACAGATGAATGGTTTAATCCTGGCTTTTTAGCACAGTGTGCACTTTGATCAGCGGCATGTGTCGGCGCGTGTACGTTCAACCCCGACCCGGCCCCTATCGATTATCGGCTTAATTTGCATGGCTCTACAGGCATTGATCAGGCAATTAAAGGATTTGTTGAATGAGATTTTTGTGTCAGAAGCGTGTGACCGTTTGTGTTTGTGCTCGATTGTACCGTATGAAGGAGGGAGAGAGAGTATGTTTTGTGTGATAAGATAAAAGAAGACCTAATTCTCTCTCGGTCCCAGGACCGAATTACACAGAGCAAATGTGTTTGCCACAAGGGCCCATGAGAGGCCATTATCATATCAGCACATTCCATCGTTTTCTCATAAATCCATCTCCACGTTGCTTTTTTTCTTCTTTTTTAATTGCTCCTAAGTTTTACCACCTTTTTTCGTCTCTCTCTCCTTATTATTCCTCTCCCTCCCCCCCTCCTCTTTTTGTCCCTTCCCAATGCGCTGTTAATCGGCCGTGCCGTCTAAGTGACTGAGCCCCGTTGCAGAGGAGCAAGATTGAGCAACTAAACTTGTTCTGGGTTTTGTTTTTTATGATGGGATGCACTGGTTGCTGTGGACTGCTGTGCACACGCTGTGCGAGCACACTACAGAGGTTGCCATTACACAGCTACTCCTTTTACTTCAGGCCTCAGCCAGCAGCAGAGCGACGGTGCAGTAATGAAGTGACTCGGCCCTCCGTCGTTGGCTCAAAGTCACACAGCTGCCTCGGCTAATGCTGACGCTGCACATTGCTCTACTATTGCCTTACGTCATGAAACATTACCATACAGATGAATTAACAGTGGTGGTGAATCTCATTAACAACACCACCCTACCTTCATTGAAAAAAAATTCATACTCACAGTTTCAGATTATTAGTGTGTTAGGCCTATTATGCAAGACCGGGGTGCTTCCTGCTCTTACATAAACTGTTTGGAATGCGCACTGTTTGGAATAATAGTTAAAATTAGGACATATTAGAATAATAATAGTCTCATGAGTTTAAAAAAAAAAAAAAAAAAAAAAAGCTTTATCTCCAGCCCTTGTGTGCCGAACCTAAATGGGATTTTGGCCCCTCATTATATCACCACCACTCAGTGCCATTAATTAAGTGCAGCATGGCTCATTTTTCAGTCAAATCCAATTAACAACAGACTGTTATTTAGACTCTGAGAGCCCACGTCATTATTCATAGCCAGTGCACAGAACTGGTAGAATACTATTAAGGCTACACTCTTAGATGTGTGAAATAAAGTATGAAGTATTTTCGGATCACCTTTCTCCTGTCTGCTGAAAGTAATTAGTGGCAGATTTCTGTATCGGGGTGTAACAGTGAGATAAATGAGGACCTCTTGGGTATATCTGTCTTCCTCCTCCTATAGTGTTTTTTAAAGTCTGGTGTCGCGTTCTTCTGCTGGATAGGCCACTATGTTTTTGTGCTTATTTTGGGAGAATATTCATAACTGACATCCTTCTTCTTTTCCTGCCTTTTTCTTATTTTATGGAAAGGTTGTGGAAAGAGAATCTTTTTTTTTTTTTTTTTTTTTTTTTCCTTCGCCTGTTTCTCTAAATTAGAGCAAATTCAAGATTCGAGGAGTAAGGAGGCTTTTGTTGAAGAAAAGGACAGGAGAAGATAAACAAGGAGAGGGGGAAAAAAAAGGCAGGAAGTGTGTGTTTGTGGGGCTGTGCAGTGCTGTGCTGCTGTCTATTCTGTTTTGTCACCATATGCAAAATTACACAGCCGTGTGTGGGCACCTCTCATTAATTCACTAACTCATTCTTATTCAAAGAAACTTTTCAGGCATGGCAAACTCGCCCCGGCACGTTTCTCTTTGTAATGAATTCCGATCATATTGTTACACCTAGGCTTCACTGATGTTCAATTATCTTGTAATTGAATAAACTTGTACGATACAGCAGCAGGGTGAATGCGAGTCTCTGGCGGGTTATTTATCTCAGAGTAATGCTTTCATTTAATATTAATTGAATCTGGACCGTAAGATCACGTGTTTTAAGCTTGACCTGAAAACACAGCTAAGATCTGTGCGGTGGCATCGATCGCTTTGCAAAACGCCAGATCAATACGGCTTCACTCATCCTTGTCTCCAGCAGCCGAGCGCTAACATAAGTCACCTGGAAAACAGCCTGCAGATCCAGTCATTAGCTGAGCGCTGCACTTCCAACATTTGCTTTGGTGGCATCTGTTATTTTCTGGCACGTCTTCGGATGCTGTTGCGAGGAGGCTTCAGGTGCCGTCTGTGTTTGTGCTCCAGTTGTTGGGTAGACCTAGCGCTGAAAGTCCATCGACTGGAACGTAATCGATTTGTTGTTCAGCTGATTTTACCGTGGAAAAAATGTCAACATCCAGCCTCTCAAATGTGAGGCTTTGTGTTTGAGTTTTTCTTCTGATTTTATCTGATTGTAAAGTGAGTTTAGATTGATGTTTGAACAAAAAACGCCTTGACTCGTGGTTTGGATAATTGTGACGGCCACTTTCTAAGTTTTCTACTTTTTATAGACTAAACCAGGGTGTTAAAATCAAGACAACTGCACCCCTCCTCCTCAACAGGAAGGATAATGTTGCCATAGCTGTGGGCTACAACTTGACCTGTTTTTTAGCCTATATTTGTATAAATTTGGCAAATTGGTAGCATGAAAACGAATGAGCTTCCAGAGGATGTAGTGCAGGCTCCTTCAGTTCATTCTTCTAAAAATAGATGGATAGGATGAATTCTGGTCAACACAGGATATTTTGTATAATTATGAAGCTGATTTGTGATTATTTGTGAGATGATTGTATACTGTGGTGTTTGTTTGTTGCAGTAGGAGAGTCTGGTGCGGAGGATTTATATCCTGCACCAGAGGAATTTCAATACATTTCAATGAAAAGTATTGTGAATTCGCTATTAACAGTTTCCTGTTTGCAAAGTTCTCATGGATGTACAGCAGGTTTATGGACATTCTTTTGCGTTTTTGTGGATCGAGATCCTCGGAAAGTGTAGTCACACTGAATCCAGAAATAGGTCAATCACGTCTGTGTGTTCAGATTTGTCTGAGTTATGACTCAGACAAATCCTACATATCCTATGAAGTAGGATTTCTTTTTTTTTTATTCAAATCAGTTGGCCAAAGTACTTCTGTCCTGCGCTTTCATCTCACGCAGTCTCTTTGCCTCGCGTCTGTCACTCCACACCTCCCCTTCAACTCTGTTTGAAAACTTCTGGACTAAACAAACAAGATAAGATAAGATATAACTTATATATATATATAAGATATAACTTTATTTATCCCGTTGGAAATTGTTGTGCAACAGTTGCAATACAAAGAATAATGGATTCTTTGTAAAAATACAGATGAACCAATCATGCAAATAATAGATTAATGTGTATCTTTGTCTGTCTGTATATGTGTATGTGTGTATATATATATATATATATATATATTTGCACACATCTGGACAATGCTTGACTAAAAGCTAGTTCAGGTACTTTATGAGCAGCTGTCTGGAAGATCAGGTCTGCGCTTGGCTTTAGCTGACATGTTGTTTTCTGGCTTCACCTAGAGGTTGTGTTGTTGAAGCGTCTGTGTGTGTGTGTGTGTGTGTGTGTGTCACAGGTCAGCATCTTTACGCAGCCACGATTGACAAGAAACACTAGTGCTCACGCCTGGAGGACTAACATTGCAGGGTGTGAGAGGGTTTTGCTGTGTAGTCGAGAGAAAGGATGATTGCGGCCGAATGATGAAACAAAGCCATTGTCTTTATTTGTATACTGTCACACACAGGGTAGTAGTGACAGGGCTCAATTCAAAAACTTTGATTCACTCTAAAAACTTGTAATATTGTGTTATTCGGTTGTGGCACGGACTAAATGTAGGTTTTTTTACATAACTCTGTACAACTTGGTGTTGTCATCTGCCTGATTTAAGGGCAACTCCTTTGACTCCAGCTTCAATTTGGAATAATAACACCTGTGTCATAGCTTGTGATTAATGTTACACTTACAGAATTTGATCAATGTCTTGTTGTGCAAAAAACTGCAACTAAGTAATGCTGTTTAAACTTCTTTTTCTTCGTCTCCGCTCCACGAGCTCCGTTTTTCTTTGCCATCATGAAAGCTGTGCTGGACAATTAATCAGTCTATACCAGAAAAAGGGATTACTTTCCCCCGATACATCGTTCTACCTCCCCCCCCCCCCCCGCTACGAGATTGGATGGCGGTGCATCATCCGCTGACACACACACACACACACACACACACACACACACAGACAGAAGAATCTCTAAAAGCCTGTTTGTAATGTTGCAAAGAAGCGATGGTCAAGCATGGGCGGTGACCCCCGACCATGAGTGTGCTCTCTTAGAGCCGGAGATCATCCGTGCACGAGGCAGCGTCACCCGGCCCTGCTGCTGTTGAGATGTCATAACTAATGCTCACCTCGCTTCAGTTGCCTCAGCAGCCTCGCAGGCTCTCAGCCTCGGCAGCTTCGCTCCGTCCCAAAGCCTCCTGCAGCCTTTCGCTGCAACTCTGTTTGCCAGTAGATAATATTAAAAGTTATTGATTGCGTTGTGTTAAGGAAAAAAAGCCCGGCAGGAGTTTAGCAGAAGAACTCTCTATAGGGAGCTAATGCCTCTCTGAGGGACCTCATTCGCATACTGTCAAAATCTTTGCTATGTGGCAACCAGGCTGCAGAAAGAGAGGGAAACAGAGAAAGAGGAGGATAGAGAAGGGAAATAAAAGGTTGTGTGTGCCAATCCGTCTCGTATAGAACAGGGAGATGCTGCGATACTTCCAACTAGGCAGACAGACAAAAGGAAGATTGCGATGTGAGCTGTTGTAAGGGATGCAAACATAATGGGTTTGTCAAAATTTGCCTGATTAAACTTAATGCATCTGAAGACGATGCAGCTCTCCTGCAGCCGTTTAACCTCTTCTGTGTATTCGGTCGATTGCGCTTTGCATCTCACATTGATTTCTGAAAGCCAGAATTGAAAACGCTGTAAGTGCTCCGACTGTTCAATTGTGAAAACTCCAGACAAACATTGACAAGAGACTTCGGACTCGTGGATTCATTATGGATCAATTTCCACACAACTGTCATTTGTCACTGATGAAAATGCTGGAGATATGAAACTATGGATTAGTCTTGTGGCCCAAGTGTGGCACTACATCAGTTGTTTTTCATAATATCTCAGGCATCGCCGCGAGGATTTGGTCTATAAAATGTCAGAAAATAGTGAAAAATGTCCATCCCAGTTTCTGAAAAGTCAAAGGTGAAGTCTTTTAAATGTCTTGTTCTGTCAGTCCAAAACGCAAAGATATTCACTTTAATGTTAATGTTGTATAAAACGGAGAAAAGCAGGAAATGAATGTGGCTGTTTTCTGTTTCCCAGGTAGAGCCGAGGAAAGCCACACAAGCCAGCCAAAAACATATTTTTGATTTCTAACCTTCAAAGGTGCTAAACACTTTGGACCCTTGTTCCTACAGCGCTGTCAGAGCTGTGCTCTTTGTGGTAGTGTACACAAACAGAATAACAAGGGGATCGCTGCATGCTTGTTTCTAATGCAGTCGGTATCTCATGACAACAGCTTGGCAATTAATTCACCATGAGCGGGGGATGGGCTGGTGGTGGGCGACGGGGCAATAAGGGAAAGATGAGAACAGAGAGAGCGATGACAAGGGTGTGGGAGAGGGGTGACGCTTAGGGTGCAGGAGCACTTTTGGAGGGTCGTGTGTGTGTCTCTGTCTCTGTGCTTGGGTGTGTGTGTGTGTCGGGCCGAGATGTAACTAACACCAGCTCTTGATGAGAACTGGGTGTTAAATTAAAGCCTCAGCCCAAGAATGTGCCACCTCGAAAGATAAGACAATTAGAACTCGCTCACACAGCCCGACCCTGATGGTACCCTCATTAACTGTGTGTGTGTGTGCGTGCGTGTGTGTGTGTGTGCGTGTGTGTGTGTGTGTCAGATTAGAGGTTAGTATTTTCAAGTTCTTATTGAATACTGATGATCAATGACTCGCCAAAGTCTTGATTCGACCAAACCAGGATGTGCTTTAAACTCACAATATGTAATTTCTGCAGCCTGTGGTCTCTCAATCAAAACAACAACAAAAGATGGACTTTGATGACGTCCTGAGGCAGCGTGAGGTCATGGGAGTTGTTGTCTTACTTGTTAAATAACCACCATTGCTGACAGAAATCTCATGTTCGTGGACAAGGTCACGTGTTTAAGTTTCTTTCACGTTACGTTTAGACCTGTTAGACCAACATACAGATTTAATTTCCTCGTTGGACACATAGATGACAAACATAGCAGGCCTAAGAGAGACCTGTAAAATGTTGAAAATGCATGATATGCACGTCGGCCCGCGGGGTCACCGAGGCGCTCCATTAAACGTATAGTTACCAGTGTAATTAGAGTCAGTGGAGGGTAGAGAGGCCTTTAGATGTCCCATGCTAGTAGGTCTATAGGACGTCTACAGTCCATACTAATTCTAGGAAGTGAGCACTCAACAGAAGATTCAAGCTGTTTCAGCTCATAAGGCTCTCACACGTTGTAATGATAACTATAAATCCTTCAAAGGATTTATCTTAGCTGTACAGCTTATGTGGCGAAGTTTTCATCATAACGTGGATAGCGGCAATTACGGAGGCGATGATTGACAGGTCCTATCCTTAAACTATGTCTGGAGGAAGAAATATAGGCAAGGCAATAAAAAGATGTGGCTTTATGGGCCAAGAGACATAAACCTCCACATTCTTACTGTATATGAAAATTAATTTTTTTTGTGTTATGTTAATTCCTACAGGCGATGTTCTCAGCAGTGAATTGCCTCTTTGCATGTAAAAAAAAAAAATCAGGCTTTATCATGTATGTGTAATAGATATGGCCACTTGATAATAGCAGCTGTAAAGTCTCATATTTGATAATAACATTTATCCACGAGTAAAGGGCGAGCTCTGTTTTGACACCAGCATGAAAATATATTTCATTTTAACTCCACTGGAATTATATTGTGTCAAGACAAATTTGCCCCCTGACATTATCTGTAACTGCTGCCCAAGTGTCTGATATCTATTATGAAGTAGGGAAACCCTCAGGGTGACATAAGATACTGTCTCTGCGGTTGCACAGCGCGGCGTTAGCTCTCATCTACGTGCTGCGTGTGTGTGTGTGTGTGTGTGTGTGTGTCTGTGTGTGTGTGTGTGCATACTGTAGTGGGAAAAGAGTGAGAAACGGGAAAAGCATCACATGACTGGCAGCATGTGTGTGTAGAGAGAAGGGAAGACTTCAAGGTGACTTATTACTCAACGCTTTTGTCTTATTAACGACATATGGGAACTCTTTTTGATTCTTAAACTGTTACACTCTGCTGACAGTGGAAGGAGCCACTTTTAAAATGATAATTATTATTATGTAATTATTAGTGGCGGTTCATGTAAGAATCGAGATTCTGAATCAATTCAGGAACTTCGTCCTTCACACCAGGTCAAAGTCGTGTCACAATAATTGTGTGATATGTTTAAGAATCGCACAAAATACCAGCTTTACTGTGTTATTTTGTCTCCACTTTTTGAAATTGGCAAGTTTCTGAGAAATAAAAAGGCAGCATTTTAATTTTTAAAATTTTTTTGCATAACTTGAACTTGAACTTCTTGTCACTGAGAATTGAGAAACACTAAAAGACTTTTAAGAAATGTTTTTATTCGTGCATGAATTAATGCTACCCTTTGTCCCAGGTGTGAGTCAGTTGAGTTCAAAGTTCAACTTTTTCAAATATAAAATGTCAAACTCATAAAAACTAATCTTATACACACCTTGCTTTCATCATTTGCCACCTTTTATCAGCACACTGGATTGGAATTGGCTCCCCTGTGTACTGAATCCAAAATCGATTTTGAATCAGGAGTAGTTTTTGAATGATTGTCACGCGCTTGCTCTTCCAGCCCTGCTTGGCTCCGTCTCTCTCTGAGTGTGTATCTTATGTGATAAATCATTTGTGTAATTGAAGAGGCGGTATGGATGTGCTTGAACGGTTAATGTTGAGAGACAGTCGCCGCATGTTCATTACTTAACACCGAGGCCTTGTGTGCCTTACACATAAATGGATTATTTCATAGTATTGTGTATGCATCATTCAAATTGATGCACCCTTCTCCCGTGTGCGAGAGTATGAGGTGGGTCACTGCGCACGTCCGTCCATGCATGCATGCGTGCTCTGTGTGTGTGTGTGTGTGTGTGTTTGTGTGTGTGTATGTGTGGTTTCTGTCGTGACTGCGAGTGAGCCAGACCTTAAACATCAATCATCGAGAGTGACGAAGAACGTGAGAGCACAGAAGGAAGCAAAAAACACATGCACAGATGCACACACGCACACACGCGCGCACACACACACACACACACACACACACACACACACACACACACACAGCGAAGTCCTAGAACACTGCAGTGAGACATTGAAAATAAAGCTAAGCATGAGGAAAGTAGAGACGCACTGTGCTCTTTCTGTTTTCACTCAATGCCGAATGAGCTCTTACTTTCCACTTATCTCTCTCACGTAATCACTCGTTTTCTGTTTCTTTTTCCTGTTCTCTCCTATTTCACTCTCTGCATCATCTTTCTCATCTAATGCTCTCTCTCTCTCTCTCTCTCTCTCTGTCTCTCTGTCTCTCTCTTTCTCTCTGT
>CALSCE010009415.1:4188842-4235479 GCA_943593645.1 Bovichtus variegatus | reverse complement strand
CTCTCTGTCTCTCTCTCTCTCTCTCTCTCCGTCTCTCTCTCTCTCTATCTCTGTCTCTCTCCCTCTCTCTCCGTCTCTCTCTCTCTCTCTCTCTCTCTCTCCCTCTCTCTCTCTCTCTCTCTCTCTCTCTCTCTCTCTCTCTCTCTCTCTCTCTCTCTCTCTCTCTCTCTCTCTCTCTCTCTCTCTCTCTCTCTCTCTCTCTCCCCCACTCTCTCTCTCTCTCTCTCTCCGTCTCTCTCTCTGTCCCCCACTCTCTCCCTCTCTCTCTCACAGTTTTTTAATTAAAATCTCTCTGTATCAAGGGATTTCTGTTATGGTGGTGATTTAAATGGAGGGGCTGACATAAACTTAACATTACTGTCAGACCAAAGCAAATTCCATCAGCCATGGTTAAATTTGCAGCGCTGGCCATTTTCCAAAAGGCTTTTTATTCCAGAGCCAATATCTATGCACCTATCTATCTTCTTTTTTTCACACGGATATTCCCCTATGCTATCTTTTTTTCTCAGTGTATCAGGTCAGAGGTATGCATCATGAAGCGTAGTCGCTCACATACATGCAGATTGCACTTGACTGCACTCAAGTACTTAAGTACAAGCTCGAGGTACTTGTACTAATGTATTATGTTTCTTTATTATTCTACTCCACTACATCTCAGAGGTAAATATTGCACTTTTTACTTATTATTTTTACTAATTAATTTAGCTGCTAATACTTATACATCATTTTACTTAAGTAAGCTATTAAATACAGAACTTTCACTGTACTTGTCGTGGATTATTTTATTGAATATTGAAATTTTACATTGTAAAATTCTAAGTAAACTGCTACAGTTGACTGAATAAAAAGTTTGAAGGGCCCCTTCCCCCCCTTTTGAAAGACGCACATGGTTCAGTCCGCAGGGTGTTTCCAGACGACCTCAAACATGTCTCCACGCTCTTATAAACTGCTTAAGTCTTTTTACTTATTAGCCAGCTGATATTGAAATCAAGCTATTATATCGGCCGCGTCGCTGAGCGTAGACAGAGCTGCACAGGTGCTTGTCACGCACACACGCTGAGTTATATGCCACCACCTTGCTATGAGAAACGAGACACTTCCCCTCCTCATGAGTGTTAGCATCCCCTCTCGCCGCGCCTCCTCCTCCTCCTCCACGGTGGACTCACTCTCTCTGGTGGATGGGAGCCCGTGGTCGGGTCGTCATAAATCAAGATGTTACCACCGCCGCTATAAGGCTACTTTTTAATTAAAACTGTGAATCAGTCGGCCCTGATTATGAATTGTACTCTGCTGCCACTGAATAAAATATACAGGGCTCGCTTCTTCTCCCCCTCTGACTCTTCCTCTCTCTGTCTCTTTCTGTCTCGCTCTGTCTGCTCCCCCCCTCCTTCTCTCTCTCTCTCTCTCTCTCTCTCTCTCTCTCTCTCTTGTTGCTGCTCAATTTTCCAGCAGAAATTGAGAACGTCCACAGCAGGCCTTGGCCATGCACAGCGACTGAAGGCTGCCGTCATTGTGAAATAGTTGAGGAGCTTAGCGGTTGCATAAATTTAATAACTCAATACGGAGGGTCTGGCGCCAGTGGGGTCAACACCATTATATCACACAAAACAACCCGGAGGACGGCAAACACGCCACTAAAGCGGCGAGGCCAGTGGGCCCTGTTTACCACACGCTGCCACTCCTTTAATTATGTCACAACAAGTGGAATGTGTTGTTGTCGGGTTTGGATGATCCTATCAAAGCAGAGAGTAGAGAGCAGTCGGTATTATGATGGTAACAAGAGAACGCTTTTGTCCACTGGTCATATTGGATGCATATGAGATAAGCAATGAAAATGGCTCCTGTTTGAATGTTATTCAGGGAGACAGAGGCTGCAGGAAGAGCAGCTCGGGCAGGAGAGGGAGCAGCTCTGCTTTTCACAGTCAAAGGGCAGCGGCACCGCTATACTGTCAAATGAAATAAATAAAACCCAAATCTATGAATATATTTATATGCAAAACAGTGAGTCTTAAAAGCTCCTCTTACGAGTACCACCAGGTTGAAGCTTAACAGCGTGTCTCCTTCAAGGGGCCCTATTGCTAATTTATGACCTTTTGCATGTCTTGCAAGTACAACTGACACCGTCCTAGGGAGATACGGGGATGAGCCAGGCCTCGACGGAGCAGAAATTAGCTCGATGGAGCGCGGCATTGGAGCCGGAGCGGCGCACGGAGCCGCCGCTGTTGCTTCCCTTACATTATATCAGCAGGCGAGAGCAGGCAGGAAGGACTAACTGGAATTCAATCTTACAGCTTTGCACAAACAAACTCATGAATGATAATGGGCTGCTAATTGAAGGTACTGGAGCGATTCCCTCCGCTGACTGTGGCGCTGCAAATGGTGTCCTCCGGGTAGTCATGGCGACAGGCACGGCGAGGCTCTGGAGGTCTCCTGACCTGAGCTCGAGTCAGATCATCTTTTACACATGCTCCCCAAGAGTCGGTGCCACCGTTTGGTTATATATGCAGCCATGAATATTTATAAGGAAACTGTTTGCAGTTGGTGCATCAATGAACTTGTTTAAAAAGTTAGCTCAAGTGCAGAGCTGCATTTATATGTCTGCACATCAGATGCAAATACTCTGATGATTTTATTTGCTATCCATGCGATCAATATTGAAAAGATAAAATAATGATTAATTGCAATAAAAGAATCTCAGTGCATCTTCCAGGCGCCGTTACACATGTATTGTTCTGTGTTTCAGACAGTCTCTGCCAGTTTTTTACGCCTCACCATTAGATTATCTGCATCGATGATCTGTATTGATGTGTACTAAACTATATTTCAACACCGCTTAGCGTCTTGAGGTCAGGTGACGTGGCAGAAGGCTGAACCATGATGCATCTCCTCACTGAGGGTCTGACCTGTAAAGGTCCTTGAGCAAGACATTGAATTTCTACCAGCTGCAAGGTTGTTGTTGTTGTAGCTGACCGCTTGCGCTGACGGGAGCAGGAGAAAAAGAACGCCTTAGCAGACGCTTTAAAAAGATGCTTTCATCCGGGGGTTGGTGTATTAGCAGCTCAAAGAGAACATACAATCTGGCAACATCAAGGCATTTTTATCAGTAGTACGTCTACAGTGGACATCCTGTCCCACTGTTCTCCGATTATGAAAGCTGTCTTAGATATGTGGAGACCAGTTTTACTCTGGTGCCACCCACTATGCTTAGGTGTTCACTTGTAGCGGTGTCTGCTTCTATTCCTGTTGGATGTCTGCTGGTGAGCGGGCCAGTCTGACTAAGAGTCTCTTTGTGTATCTCATTGGCTGTTGCCTGTCGAGCTGGCAAACCTGGCCGTCTGTCCGTGTCTGCGTGTAGTGCTGCTGTTCTTCTCCGCGGCGCCTGTCTCTCTCTTCAGGCTGAGCGTTGGGTGGGATTAAATCCGGGGGACATCCGTTTGGAGAGACGCTCGTAGATGTCATTATCCCTGTGGGGAGTCTCATCATCATCCCGCAGCGGAGAGGCGCTCGGCACGCCAGCCCCGGGAAGGCTCCGAGAGAGACAGCCGTGACAGCCTTACGTCTGCAAGAAAATTGTGATGATCATGCGAAAAAACAACACCCGAAAAAAAAAAAAAAAAAAAAAAAGGGCTGGAGATATTATGCGCAGCCTCTTTTCTGTGTGTGCATTATGGGCTTCTGGTGAAAATGGCAGCATAGTAGGAATCCATCCTCCGGCAGCTTCTAATCATAGCGGGGCCCATGCAAGAATACCTGGAATTAATTGAAATGTGTAAAATTAGCAACAGAATTGAGAGGTGAAAATGGAAGTCATCAGTCAATATTAGGCCTCAGGGGAGCGGGAGGAGATAGCTTTCCTATACCGTGTGTTTGCAGAGGTGGTGTGAATTAGAGGGTTCTGTAAGGGATTATGGGTGGGTGATTTTTACGTAACTCTTCATTACGTGTGATGCCCTAGAAATTACAGAATAGTGTGTAGGCAATTACAGCCAAGCAAATAATCAAGCTGTGGCCAATTATTAGATCTACAACATTTTGAATCCCTGTGGATGGTGTAAAAAAATTCACTATCCACATTACTTGTGTGTAAAAGTTCCTTAAAATGTATTTAGTTTCCCTGTACTTTGTCCTCATTGTCCTCTTTCTTTTGCAGGGTTAGTGATGTGTGTATTGTACTGGCAGACACGGCAGACACAGTACAGTAGCGGATTAGGCCATGTTCTTGCTTAAGCATATTTCAGGGCTTGGGTTTTGATGAATCCAAGCGTACCCATGAAATGTTGATTTCCACTCGAGGAGGCAGATTTTGAGCACGCAGCCACACTGTATTTCAGTATCTTCTTTCAAGAAACCGATCCCGCACAACATCCAACATCCCCCCCCCCCACAATGGAGCGGTGCAGATACCTTGCTATACAACCTTGTTGTTTCTCACTAGTACACACACATAAACACACTCGGCACCACAAAGAATAAAAAAAACTCTTACACACCTACTAATCCAAAAAGGCAGAATCCTGGTGCCAAAAATAACAGCTTGGAATGAGATGGATAGAGGAGGACAGATTATAGTGGCTCTAATCTGTGAAAAGCTGACAATAAAACACATTTAAAGTGATTACAGCGCTGTTATTGGCATGAGGGTCACTCAATGCGCCGTGCTCTTCCTATCCCTAGCTTTACCTTTCCACAGACAATGCAGTCTGCTGCATAACTCCACGCCGTATAAACACTCCTGTAAAGGTCTTTCACAATGACACATGGACTGGAGCACTAATGCTGATGCAAGGCAGCTGAGGAGAGAGAAGGCAAGTGGGAAAGGGAAAGTAGGAGAACAGAAGGGGAAGTGAGGATGGAAGAGGGGAAAGAACAGAGTGGAGAGAGGGATTTCGGAGCTGAAGCCACAAATCATGGAGAAGATTAAGCGTCTCTTCTGCGAGGCGGAGTAGGTGTAAATAGAAACGTGTCCCTGGGAGAGATCCTAGAGACCAAGTGCTTATCTCCCTGAGTGTTGTCAAAACACATTTGTCAATCTGAAGTGTGTAAGTGTCTTTGTGTCTATAGGAGACTTGATTTTCAAAAAAAGAAACAGCTGATCGTAGACGGACGTCCTTGTCTATAATGCATTATAAACATACTTGTAATGCATTATAATCTTTTTAGTGCACCATGTAATTATAATGCGTTATAAGAATAATACATTTCTTTTTGCAAGGATCAAAGTGTATCATAACTCCCACAGTCGTAATACATCTTACAATACAATCTTTTCATAATGCAATATAATCACTGTATGAATGATGCGTTTTTCACTTTATTTTAAGCAAACATTGAGCACTTGGGGTAACTTATAATAATATTATAATGCATTGCGACATTGACTATAATGCATTATAAAAAGATTATAATGTATTAAAACTATGGGAATTATAATACACTTTGATCCTTGCAAAAACATGTGTGACCCGCAATTAAGAAATATGACGATACTTGACCCTGTAAGTCATTATAAAATGTTTTAGAATGTTTTGATTATTGTTTTAAAGCATTATGAATATTTACGAGTGCTTGTAACTATAACTATACATAGAACGCATTATGAGTGTGTTTATAATGCATGATAGGCACGGGCATCATAGTAAGTGCCACCGTGGTTTGCAACAAACATTCATGCCTGCAAACACACACTTACACACACACACACACACACACCACCTGAGACTAGTCTAAACTGTTTTCACTCCGGTATGACCCCTGGCTTGGTGGAAGTGCGTGGAAGAGCCAGTTGATCATGCATTATTCTCCGCATCTGACTTCCTCAGCTGCAGGACCAGCCCATCATCAAACAGCTGCAGGCGCTTTTACCCGTTCAGCAGCTGCCACATCTCGGTAAACGATGAGCAACTGCTTCAAATTGTGACTGCGTCTGCCCAGTAGATTAGGCAAGTGAGTCCGCGGCTCTGCCGATGCCTTACTCTTCCCCTTTATGCTGTGATGTGTCCTGTGGGAGCCCACTGGGCAGCGCCGTGCCCCGGACTGTGCCAGGAACAGCTGCTGGGAGCTTGGGCAGCAGGTCTGCATTGTGGTTATACAATTGACCGATCCTAAGTACTGTCCCCCTTAGTTACTGTCGCTATGTCGGACAAGCCTGACAAAAAGATTTATGGTGTGCGGTTCCTTTTAGCCGAGTGCCGCAATATGTATTAGATAGTTTCTGGGCATTATAGCTTCAATACGCTGACAGCAAGCACTTGCACTTTTTTTTTGGGATGTTAGACGTTTGTATATCCAAGTAAATGACACCAAAAGTTACTTTGCGGCGGCAGGTCGCCTTACGGAGAAAATATAAACAAAAGAACGTTAGCCTTGATTTTTTTTCTGGCTAAAGATAAAGTTAATTCATGTCTTTTCTTTTCCAAATCTCCTTTAAACGTTACCATCCCTCCTGATGTTGCTATACGATGTTAGCTACACATAAACTAGCTAGTTAGCTAGCGTTATGCTAACTTTAGCTAACTTTGATGTGACTATATACAATGCAATGTGTCCTGCAAGATTGTGGGACCAATGTATTGAGACTTTACTCAGTGATGTTAGCTTTTGGTTAGCCTTGGTGATGTTGCTGTTCACAGTTAGGGTGTCGGGTGTCGGGGGTCCAGGCCCCCAGCTGCATCTTTGAACCAGCTTCAAACCAGCTTCCAGGAACCAAGGTTGATCAACTGTTATTGAAGCGCAAAGTGAAAAGGAGCGGGACTTAGGAAAGGTCATTGGATGCAATAGTTGATATCAAACATTTGGAAGATGTGGCTCCAGTGTTGCCCCACGACTTCCAGTGTTTGGTTTAGCACTTACATGGTTTTCGCCCTGCTTCTTATACATGGTGGCACAGAAATGTTGCTGGAGGCTGTCTGCAATTTTATGATCCTCGTAATTTCATACATTTATTCAGGACAGACACTTCATAAACTATCATAAATAATTGTGAAAGCAGCATGGTTTGTCTAATGGCTTACCTTACAATGCATCCAATGCAAGATCTACAGACTGTTAACACTTGGGCCTTATGCCCAACAGTATGGATCACATTTTAAAGCCATTAAGTCCATTCCTTACCAGTTTCTTGAAAGTTTTAGGAATAATGATGCATTTTATAATGGTTTTATAAATGCACCCACTTGCCTGCCTTCTGGTCTCTTGGCAACTTCCTGCAATTACCTTTCTATTAAGCTTTGCTTGCAGTTTTAAAAACATGGTATCAGCCTACTGCATGCTCACATAATCAATAATCAATTGCATTATATTAATAAATACAGTTATGCTCAATAACAATTTAAGTTGACCACAAAATTTGCAAAAACACTGTTTTCCGTAGCCGCTATACTGTTCTCTAACTTCATCCATTCTGCATATACATTTAAACAGGCCACATATCGCTACCTGACATTTGGGTGAATTAAAGTTGATGAACATATCACTAGTACCAGAAAATCTTGGCACTCATATTAAAATGCTCATTGCATCATTTTAAGCAATGCAAATCCCTGCGTAATGCTCTTTTTATAAAAGAATCTAGAAATAAAACACTCAAATTGATATAAAAAACGACTACCTACTGTGCATATGTGCATGAATAAAAAGAGGAAACAAAAATGATTTTAAATCAATAATTTGTTCCAGATGAAGGCTGAAGCGCAATTCATTCTTCTGCCAGATTAAATCGGAAAGTATAGACCTGTGGATAGTATCGAATGTTTGAGCAGGGCAGCAGCAGCCGGAGAGGAAGGCAGACAGAGATTCACTTTCAATATCTAAATGGCAAAAATGTCCTAACACAACGTGGACCGGCTCAGTTTAGTTAGCTCAGCCAGGACTCTTCATGTTCATCACGGACGCTGCAGGTCCAGAGCAGAGGCACGGACAAGCAGGGGAGCTGTAGAGCTGCAAGGGACTGGGAGGATACAACACTGTACATCAGGTTACACACACACACACACACACACACACACACACACAGTCGACTTATAAATAAAGTAGGACATGTGTGCAGAGGCGTAATCATAGACCTTATGCACTGATGCGCTGCCCCCCCCCCCCCCTCCCCTGCCGCTTTCCTCCCGCCATAATTATTCCATATATAACAAACATCTGTATTTCTAATTATCCATAGTTCACAGTCCACATATTTTCTTTCCTCTATTCAAAACCTCTCTCTTGGGAGATGTGTGCTCGCAGCTTTTTGCATTTCAACCACTACTTTTCAAAGTATAAAACGAGAAATATCCCTACAAATGTTTTAAAGAGAGTCTTGAAGGCAACAGCAAGTGTTTCAGTTTAGGCCCTGGGTGGTCTGTTCCCTTCCTCCCACCCACCACGGTGCCACAGGCTGTGTGTGTGTGTGTGTGTGTGTGTGTGTGTGATCAGCCGCCCCCACGTCTCGCTGCTGTGTGGTCAGAGAGGTTGTCCAGGTAACGTTTTCTTTCATCACGCACAGTGTGGTGCCAAACATTCAATTACAACAACATGAGATTATAGCTGTCACTGTTTAGAGTCTTTCTCCCTGCAGAACGCTAAAAGACACACATGAAGTTTCTCCTCCTTATCCCTTCATTTCTTATAATGACATGACCAGCTAGTGCTGACAAAGAATTAGACTTGTAAGTAGCCTCAAGTGTGCGCCGGTTCGACGCAACGGGCCATTCTTAAAAACTCCTGGTGCTCATCCTGCTGCTTCTGATACCTGAACCTCTCATTATGCCTTTCTCATTTCAATTAAAAGGCGAAATGAAGGCACTGCAGCTCACCCAACTCAGCGGTTAAGATAATGTACTCGCACCATAGGCAGTGTGAAGTCGTCCAGGGAGATATAGCGAGATTGTCTTTTTCCCGTGCCATCTTCTGCTGTCCTCCTAAATATCAAACCAGGCAATAAATGTGAAAAATTGCCAGTCGCCTTTGTCCTCGAGTTTTTTATGCAAATAACACCATCGACAAACCTGACACTTACCACATAATGAGAAGAGGCCGATGAGAGAGTGCGAGCGCAAGAGAGAGATAAGTGGGAGAATTGAGAGGAAGCATTGTTCGAAGAGGCGAAATGATAAAAACAGAGAGAGAAAGAGATAAATAGTTGAAATGAAGGGAGGGGAAAGGGGGAATCTGAGAGGAAGAGAGCGGTGGGCGCTTCAACGTCCCCTCTTTCTGGATATGGACACCATTATGCCGGTGGATTGGTCCTGGAGCCTCGGCGAACATGTGATTTCAAAGCCTGGCTGGTCTGCTTTGGTGAGGGGGCTGGTGAGTGGCTGATTCAGAACATCATGTACAGACACAGGTCCAAACACATAATCACACACACTCACATGCCACCTTCCACCTCCACAGCAGGCTGCACAGACAGGCTGCATGAATATTTATCAGAGCAGTTTATAATGAGTTCACACATTAGACCGGCGTTTTTCTTTCATATTGTCACGTATCGAAGGTTTGGCAGCGACTCCAGCATCCAGCTGATTCCTCCTGTCATCAGTATGCCGCGCAGTGACCCGCGCAGTGACCGGCGCTGTGGCCCGCTCACATCCCCAGGGCAGGCGGGGGCCAGCCTTCTCAGAATGCTGAAACGTTTCCATTGTCAGGTGCCGTCCGCCGTCGGATCAATTTCAAAGGCATCTCGCCGCTAAAGAGAGTTACGTCATGGTTACCTTTTCATTTGGACAAAAAAAACACATAAATGTCACTTCTAAAAAAATGCATTAGGGAGAGCAAGCCAATGCTGGCGCTGTTCACAACCTTTCAAACTAAATTCATCAATTACACACACACACACACACAAAGCATTCTCGGCAGTAATGCTTCCTGCCCTGTGTGGATTTATTACTGCAAGAGCAGAATATGTTGTGATTGAAACGGAGTGCTTTTCAGTCGCGTGCATTAAATACAAAACTTGAACAATACGGTGCCTGTTTGTTCACCTGTATTAGGTATTTTGATTGACTGGAAAAGCCACTTTTCCTGATTGTGCAGCTTGTTCCATACAGGACTACATCATTACCTGCCCTTCAATGGTTTGTCTGCATTTGACGCATGGAGAGATTTGCTCTGGATTCCCTGCTAGTTGTAACTGTGTGATTTAATAGCTGACAAAAAAAAAAAAAAAGATGGGAGCCAATTACAGAGCTGTAATATCTGCATCATGCCTCATATCCACTACAGCAATATGAGCCATGTTAGCATTGACGTTCATTAATGACTATTAACCCGTTTATTGTCCGTTTGGCCCACTTAGTACCTGTATAGTAATAAAGTTTTCTGCAATTGAATGTATATTAGTCAACGTGGCTTCATATCCTGACAGAGAAAACACTGGGAAACGTGTGATTTGCATGAAAAACTGGCAACAAAAAAATGAAACAACTTATCGATCAATCTAGCAACTTGTTTTTAATCTAAATTGATTAATTGTTTGGTATATGAAATGTCAGCAAATAGCTAATAATTCCCATCATGGTGGAAATACATTTTCTCAACCATCTTACATTGAGCGATGGAGTCTGATACGAACACACAGTTTTCTACCATTTTACATGTCTGTACTTGTGTTTTTAATTGAACTCTTCTCACCAGAAACGCAGTCACGATTTAACAATATTTGATGACGGTTGTGGGTTGTTTTGCTTATGTTGCCAGGCCACTGTCAATCAAACACCCACGCAGTCATAATGAAGCAGATTAGCTGAATATTTTAATGTTAAACTGTTAGTAAATAATACCTATGGATGCCTTTTTTTATATACTTTATCATGAATTGTTGCATATTTAGTCATTAATTAAAGAAAAGTGCTTTGAGAAAATTTGAAACCAAGTTTTGAGAGGCTTTAAAATGTCTTGTTCTGTCTGACCAACAGTAGAACATCCAAAGATGCTCAGTTTACTATCACAGAAGAGTAAGAAAACTAGAAAATATCTTCATTTGAAAAGCTGGAACCAGACAATTTTTGCCATTTTGCCTTAAAAAAAATTATATAAATGATTACTATTCATTTTCTACTGATCAACTAATCTACACACAAAATAATTGTATAATTAAGTATCTTAAGAACTCCTATTTCTCATATGTGTGAGGCTATGACATCAATAACAATTATCCACAAACTCCTTTCAAGCAACAGTTCACCCCCAAAATGAAAAACACATATTTTTCCTCTGACCTGTGGAGCTGTTTATTAATCTGGACTGCTTTGTTGTGAGTTGTGTTGGAGATATAGAGACGTCTGCCTTCTCTCAATATAATGGAACTACATGGCACTCGGCTTTGAAAACCTCAACACCAACGTCTCTTTCCAGAAATCATGACACAGTTACTCAAGATAATCCACAGAGCGTGTTGTGAGCAGTTTCATGTGGGGACGATTTTCTATCTACTAAACTACACCCGCCAACCCTATCATGTTAAATGTACTGCGTTTATATAGCACTTTTCTAGTCGACCACTCAGAGCACTTTACGACACAAGCCAGCATTCGCACACACATTCATGAACTGGTGGCATGGGCTGCCACACACGGTGGCAGGAAGCAATGAACATTCGCACACACACTCACTCGCAGCAAGTCGGGGTTCAGCATCTTACCAGAGGACACTTCAAGGTGCAGACTGCAGACTAACCCTAACCCTAACCCGCAGAAAGAAGCGTGCATGTACGAGAGGCTCGTGCTCGCATTTCGCTAGCTTACCTGAGCTAGCGAACGTCACAGCTCCAGCTGAGGGGGACGCCATTAACGTTTAGATCTCGCTCTGTCACAATTTCAAATGAAATGTAGCCACACACTATTAAATACATTCACTTTTCCATTGTTGAATATGTTTGCATGTGGATTCAGGAAAAAAAAGGTTTAGGAAAAGCAGTGTATGTGTGTGTGTGTGTGTGTGTGTGGGGGGGGGGGTGGACCTTGGGGGGGTCTCGCGCTGGTAGAGGCTATCTGCAGTTCACCCATGTGTAACTGATATGGCTGCTGTGTGCGCTGGTGTGGCTAATAGAGCAAATGGTGGGTGAGACGCGTGGGCTCGCTGACGGGGAAATGGGGTCATTCAGTGTCATCACCTCGCTCGTGTAATCTACAGTTTGATACACGCCTTTTGTGTTTCTTTATGAGACATGCTTCGACTCACTGTGGGACTTTTTAATAGCCTCATCTCTCTGAATGATCATTGGAGTTACACAGTGCGTTGGCTAATAAACCCCGGGGTGTGTGCGCGCGGCTGCAGGCGTCTGTGTGTGTGACAGGGAGAGATGGGGAGAGGGACATGGCAAATTAGATGCAAGTGCGTGTGCATGAGACGGTGTGTTTTCAGTGTTTATGTGTAAAATGTGTCAAGAGTTCTCTATATGCTAATCTGTGCGTGTGTAAAGTCCCTTTCTCACTGGGTTAACAATCCGGTTACAGTCGGCATTCATTCCCGGAAACATATGACTCTGCTGCTCCTCATGAAAACATGGCACCAGGTGGACGCCGCGCTTTTTGGTGAATGTATAATAAATATGTAATGTTAGTCTTTCCACTGATCCAACAATAACCAACTCTGGTTTGAGAGTTTGAAAGACTAAGTGATATAAAAAAAAAAAAAGAAGTTACCACATTAACAGTTTTCACTGTGACCGACACACACCAGGAACAAAAAACACAAAGGCATATTACTCTACTGGCAACGGGAAAGAGTTTATCTGTGTGTGTGTGTGTGTGTGTGTGTGTGTGTGTCCATCAACTGTGTCTGTATGTGTGCGCATGTAGGCCTATTTTAATTGTTGCCATGGAAACAGAGTGCTGCCAGAGAAGTCCAGATTCAAAGAGGGCATCTCTCTCTCTCTGTCTCACTCTGTGACTCTCTCTCCTCCTCTCTGTCTTTCTTCCTCTTCCTCCTCTTCTCTTTGCCTTTCTCATCTTTCTGGCGTCTCACCAAGGTCCTTGGTTTACACTCCGTGTCTCTCTCTGCCCCCCCCTCTCCCTTCTCTGTCTCCTCGCGCCTCCTTATCATCCCTCCCTCATTCCTTCCCTCCCACCTCTCCATCCTTCCTGGAGAGTGGTGTGCAATTGACTATTAACACAGGGACCTGTAATTAGAGCTGACGAACCTCCAGCAATTAGTTTTCCCTAAAGAAGTTGTTTTGTCATCTCTGCTGCATACGTCCCTTTATCCCTCTCTCAATCTCCTTCTCGCTTTTTCCTCGTCTCTGTCATTTCCTGTCTTATTAGCTGTCAGCTTTGCGCGGCGGTTATTGTTTTAGCATTTTTGTTATTTTTTGTACCTTCAATCTGCCTTGTTAAAGGCAGTCATGTACGAGATGTACACACAATACACCACTCAGAACAACTTTATGAGCAACTACACCCCCAACGTCCTGGGTGTCTCTGCCCACAAAACCAAAGTGAACATCTATTCCCACCGCCTGTACACCTACACCGGCTATATGCTGATAAACTCGAGAGGACACATGCCCTCCCACACAGTCAGATGTAAACACACAGACATCTTTCAGACAAAAGAAAGCGTCTTTTTCATGTCTGTTCTTTGTCTCCAGCTGTGTTGCTGCTGTCCCACCTTGCTGCTGTCATATCTCTCTTCTCTGGATCTTGCTCACTTCCCCCCTCCCTCTTCCACTGGCCCTTCCTCTCCTCCCCTCTGCATCCCCATTAATGAAAAGCTCTATAAATAAGCACAGAGAAGAGGGAGTCAGAGAGAGATATGGTCAAGTAGAACATGGGGAGGTGGAAGGATGGAGGGATGGAGGGATGGACGGTGAACGGCTGCGAGTGCTAAACTAGGCCAACAGGGGTGAGGGAGGAGGGCGGCTATCATATCAAAGTCTTGCGAGTTGCTCCGAGCGCCTCTGCCATCAATCACTTAATCAATTTCGGCGTCAGTCAGTTTGTCTGCGTCTCGGGTTGGTGTGTCACTCATCTCGCTCCAGACAGTTTGTCAGTCGGAGTTGGCGTGGAGCAGTCGTTTCCTCCATCTGCCCTTCCTCTCGTTTTTGCATTCCTGCTACGACTTGCTCCGTTCTTCCCTCGCTCCTCACCCGCTCTCCCCTTGTCAAGCAGCCAGCATCTCATCTGTAGGGAGAGTTTATATCCTCCATAATACATACCATAATGCTGCTTCAGAACGTTCCACATGAATTATTGATGCGTGTGAGATTGTATGTAAACTATACGCCATCGCACCATGTATCTGTGTGTGTGCGTTTATGAACTATTTATGTGACCTCTCATCTTTGTGAGCATTCCCGCTCCTTCATTCTCTCCCCACAATGCCCCATTTCTGTGGACTGACATTGATACGCACAGATTCATATGATGCATGTAGCCTCTCGGCAATTCACTTTATTCAATCAATGCTGCATGGTGCTACGTTAACCTCCATCTCCTTCTCTCTATCTCCCGCCTCTCTTTTTTTCCCCTTTATTTTCTCTCTCGTTATGTTTCTTTATCAAATCTCTGAATTCTTTCTGTTTCTCTCCTCCTCTTCCTCCATCTCTCCAGGTATTGCTCTCCCACTCCTCCACCATGCCTGTCTGCGGCTGTCGCAGCCCCTCCTCGCCCCGTGGCCAAGCCGGGGCCTCCTCCTCCGCCCCCTCGGTCACCCAGGAGCGAGAGAGGCAGGTCCGACCCCTGCATCCACCCCCGCCTCCATCGCTCCACCGCCACACCAGCGCCTCTCACTGCCTCTCCCTTTTACTCCTGCTGCTTTGCCTTCTCCACCTGCCCCCGGCCTGCCACTCACGGAGAGAGAAGGGCGGGGGAGGTGGGGGAGGCGGCGGCGGAGGCGGCCACTACGTCCCCATCCCCCAGCCCCCTCCCCACCACATGGCCCTGCCCAACATCCTGCGTGGCCTCAGCATCGCCGTCGTCCTGGTGGGCAACTCCAGCGAGGTGGCGCTGGCCGGCGCTCGGGAGAAGGAGGACTTCCTCCACATGGCGCCCAACGTGGAGGTGCTGACCATGAATGAGACGGACCCTAAAAGCATCATCAAGAGCATCTGCGACCTCATGACGGAGCACTGGCTGCAGGGCGTGGTGTTTGGGGACGACACCGACCAAGAGGCCATCGCCCAAATCCTCGACTTCATTTCAGCCCAGACCCATATCCCCATCCTCGGAGTCCGCGGGGGCTCCTCCATGATCATGGCTGCAAAGGTAGGACACTCACAGGTCTTACTGTCAAACAGTACAGGTTATGTAAAACTAAAAGTTGTCCCCATTTACAGTAATTGTGCGAGGAAGTATGTGTGGGTGGTTTGAGTGCTCTCACTCACTCGGAGAGATTACGTCACCATGTAGAGTTTTTCTCATCAAAGAAAGATATTTTTAAAGACCCTAGCCGCGGCTGCGCGGCTTAAACGGCTGTTTATTTCTCTAAATGGTATCAGTATTTTGGCATGTCTGCCATATGCTCTCTGTGATCTTTCATCTTTTATTTTCTCCCTTGTTTTGTCTGAAATTAGTGAAGTTTAACAGGGTCTGCTTGTTAGACTCAGCAGGGCTCTACTTTGTGCTGATGGCCAAAAAAAAAACCCTGTTACAGGTTGAGATACACTAGCATTTGTTTGAAAGCGAGACACTGTGCTTTAGACGTGCTCTGCATAACTTGAACCTACTGCATTGTCCTCTTAATATTAAAATAATATTAAGGCCAATTTGACTCCTTTGGCTACAACGGAGGATTTCTCATCTCATCCCCTACCGCCATACTGCATCAGTATTAACTCTGGGTGCAGACAGACAGACAGGCAGACAGGCAGGGTAATCTGGGGTGTCTGACTTGAAAGACAAAGTGCCAACAGTGCCGATGCCAGTGACAGGATCAGCTGGAGATTTCACCAGAACAGTGAGTTAGATCTCTGCCTATTTACTAGGCCTTGCCTAATGGGATAAAGCAATCTGCTGCTGCTTTATCTGTACCCGCCTGGGAATCTGGGCTTGGACCCCATTCCACAAAATCAGCTCATTCGGTTGGTGCTTTGTGCATGAATGTATTAAATAATAAGGAACACAACATTTTATGTGCCTTTCATGCAGGGTAAGTGAAACCTTTTATTAAAATACTGACATTTGCTTCTGCTGTTGAGAACTTTCTTGATCCCTCAGAGAGTCTCAGTCTTATCTCCGCCACCGTTCTCTCCCGCCGTCCTCCAGTTCGTCTGCTGACCCTGTGGTGTCAACAGGTCTTTGTACCAGCGGAGACACGAGTCGCAGTGACACGGCGAGGCCAGCGGCCACCACTGTAGCTCCTCTCTCTGTTCCTTCTCATTAGAGCACTAAGGAGAGAAATGGCAGGGAACCGTCCACTCCCATTTAAAACTGCACTCTTCCAAGCACACATGGAAAAAAACTGCTATACAGTACTCTCATTTTCTCACAGTGTTGTGCGTTCGTCTTCTCCGCTTCTTAAATATCTGCCCCTGAACTGTGGCCACAAGCGTCTTCAACCCCTAACCCCACTTACCGTATATGTCTTAAAAAAAAAAACAGATTCATCTTTTAGAGCACTCCCTCCCGGTGCATTACATATGAAAATGTATGGCTGTGTCGTATTGCATGGAAATATGCGGGGATGTGGAGAGTTAAGGAATGCATGGGCCTGTGTGTGTGTGTGCGTGTGTGTGCAAGGACAGTATCATTCATTAAGCACACGTGCCCTAAGTGCATCAGGCAGCAGGAAAAGAGCAGTGTTTTGTGGCAGAGGTTTAAATGGATTTCCCCGGCCACAAGCCAGAGTCTGCCTCTCCTGAGAGCTTCCTCCTGGCTGCACCGGGGCCCAGGAGAGCGAGGACGGGGCTGCGCTAAGGCTCAGTCTCCAAACGGATTTGTGTCTGCCTAATGGGCTGAGACAATGGAGTGGCAAAAATACGATAGAGAAGGATCAGAGGGAGGGAAAGAGAAAGAGAGAGAGAGAGAGAGAGACATGGGGAAAGTGGAGAAATTGAGATAGTGAGGATGAGAGGTTGGGAGGAAGAAATTCTGCTTTGAGTGGAAGCATATAGCGCAGGGGAAGGGTTTGAGTTTGTTTTTTTTTTTTTGCCAGATCTGGTGGAGTTCAAAACTGCCTGTAGAAGTGATGGACCGATAAGTGTAGAGGACGAGGGCTGAGTCAACAGCAGAAGAGGAGACGGCGTTCAGACCGGGAGGAAAGGGAGGGAGAAGGGAGGAAAGATGCCTCTGAAAGTCAGTGGGACATTCAGAGAGAGATAAAGAGAAATGAGACGGGGGGGGGGGGGGGGGGGGGTAAATAAAGAGAACTTTTCTTATGGACACCAGAGATGGAGAAAAAGTGATAGAGTGTAATTGTGAAAGATAGAATGAAGGGTCGAGTTATAGAGCTTAAAAATGTGTATGTGATTTTTCTTTTCTTTTTTTTATATTGTGAGTGAGCGTCTAAACTAAGGGAAAGGGGCCGACAAAGATTGGGAAATCGGGATTGCAATATGAGGTGTTTATCTTACTGCCCCGCTCCATCACACACACAAATACACACAGAAATGCGCGCACCTTCAAAACTGAAGGCCAAACGCTGCTATTACAGTTGGCAAGACAACCCCTCCTTTTTCATTACACAGCCAAGGAAGGATGATAACAGGGAGCGACACAGAAGGCGGAGAATACAGCGTTTCGATTTTTAGTGCGGGCTGAATAGGAAAAGAATTCGGAGGAGCGTTACAAGATAATTCCATAAAACGTACCCTCTGGAGTGGACTGCTGTCGTGCCGTGCGAAGAGTCAGGCTGAATCACAATCAGAATGACATTTCTCTGCTCACATATGCATCTACAAGGGGAGTTACTTGGTAGTTGTGGTGATGAAACACAAAGCTAAGCACAGCATTACGTGCCGGTGGGAGCGGGAGACGCTCCCCCGTCCAGTCCACACAAGACTTAAAACATGATCGCAGCACAGTTGTCTCTGAAACAGCCGTACGACCCACTGAGTCGTCTGACATCTGTAACAAAAACAAAACTAGATTTTTAATTTTTCTTTAGAGCTATTCCTCTTGGGGATGGAGCCAAACTGAGACTACGGCTACCACAGTGGTTGCATCTGTGCTTACAGCTTGCCATTGGGAAGTGGCTATCTGTAGTTACTAGTGCAGAGGAAAAGGGAAGTTGTGCATGAGCTTGAAAGTAAGAGAGTTAAATAGATGGAAAGAGGAAGCCAGGCGACTGCGGTATTAACAAGGAATGAAGAAGACAGCGGAGGAGGAAGGAAAGGGAGAGAGATGGATGGAGGCAAAGGGCACTCGCATCTATATCAATGAATAAGCTCAGTGAGGGGCGGTAAGTAAGAGGACGAGTGCACTCAGTGCATGGCCGCACGGCCGAGAAAAAGAGACGGAGAGAGGGAAAAGGCGAAGAGACACAGAGCGTGTATTTGCAGCAGCAGGTGTACCGCCGTCTACCCAACCCAACCCAGCGCTACATGTCAAAGAGACGCTGCCTCTTTGCTTAGGAAGTCGCGGCCTGAATGAAGGAAGAGAGAAAGATGGATAGAGCGCAGCTGCACCCACATCTGGGAAAGACAGGACAAGATAAAGGAGGAGGAGGTGGGAGAGGGAAAGTATCCAACAGTTTAATGGTGTGCGTGTCCTCGTGCACTCGTGTGTGTGTGTGCGCGGTTACCTAGCCAACATGGCTGTAGTCGCCAGTCTTCCGTCTGTAGTGGTTTCCAGCACCCCCGTGCTTGTTGTCCCTCTACAGTGTCTGTTGGACGGCAGTAATCAGTGTGATCTAAAGCTTTGGCTAATGCTCATATTATCAAGACATGTTGAGCCATTTTCCTCAGCTTGTCTAGAAGGTATGGCTTTGTAGAGGTACAAATAGCTGTAGTTGTCGCTGATCACCCCAGGGCCACCACATAATGCGAACAGCGAGCTAATCTGCGAGCGGAGGCTGCTGGTGCTGTAGATTAGCAGAGAGATAGCATCCACTTGTGCGTCGGATTTAAATGTAGGGTCGTCAGCAATTAATGAAAAAAGGGAAAGCAGCCAGCCCTGATGACCTGAGGGAAAATATAACATTATATGAATTGCAGGCAGACACATAAAAAAAAAAAAAAAAATGCCCACACACATGTTTCCATAAATCTATGGTAAAACATGTGTTACAAAGGCAATTAATGTATGAATATTAAATGCATAATGGAAGGACTGCTTCACAAGATCCACAATAAACTGCTGCTGCAGCACCATCACATACACACATGGACATGGGGATGCGTGCCCTCCTGCACAGAAGTTAATCTGCCATCTTTCGTGTAACTGGCGGCCGTCTCCAGGAAGAAAACAGCGGGATGTGTTCAATTAACTTTTGCCCAAATAATCCAGGCTTTTCATCGCTTCCAATGTGGTCGTTTTGCCCGTGGGTGTTCTAGCCTTTTTTGCAAGAAAAGTGTGTGTGTGTGTGTGTGTGTGAGAGTGTGTGTGTGTGTGTTAATTCTTCAGAGGAAACGGGCTTGAAGATGGTGTAGAATTGGTGTTGAACTGTGTCCAGGGATAATTGTTGTGGAGGATGCGTGTGTGTGAAGTGAGCCAGTTGAACCATTTAATCGCAGCACAGGGGTGAATTCAGTGGAGCAATTAATGTCCAATACCTCATTTTCCAAAGAAACATGTTCCCCTTGTCCTCTGTATTTATGTTTACCCTACTGTTAGGGGGAATTACATTTTTTTTTAGTCACAAACAAATCGACTTGTTTCGGCGTCATTTCCTGTTTGCCACGTTCTCATGAGGGTATTAGTCCAGCGGGTTAAGCACAAATGTGCCTGCATTTAAATTCCCAATTAATGCCCTACAATAGCACCTATTGTTGTATTAATCACTAAGGTCCTGTTCTCTATTAATGTAATGTGCTGTTCAGCTTGGCAGCACCGTGTCCTTGCTAAAACATGGACGCAATTAGGAGCATTTGTAAACGATAAGAGAATTAAAAAGCCAGTGTTCTCGTGCCTGATGTCTCTCTCAGCGCTTCTCTTTTTCCCGTCTGTCCCTCTCCCTCTCTTCCCTCTGTAACTCATCTCTCCCCCCAAATTGTTTAGTTCATTCGCGGATCTGGTTGTGTCCAGTAAAGCGCAGTAAAACCGTTGTTACAGCTTCCTGATCTGTCCTTTCATCCCGGATATGTTGTCTCCTTTTATGTGCTGCTCCCTTAGTCCGGTTTTATTCCAGTTTCTCTGTTGCTTGTTTTTTCTGCCTGTGTGTCTCCAGCACACAGCAGTTATTTCAAAATGTAGGATAATGCAGTGGCTCGTGTTTACTGTGGTAATGACACGTCTTGATTAGCAATGAATAAACTTGTGAAGCTTTAAAAAGATTGCAGTCCTCGGTGATTTTGTGACACCTCTGATTACTGGTGGCAGCAGTGAGTGTGGCTTCAGGTCCTACGACTTCGGGGGCAGCAAAACAAACCCACGTTTGTTTTGGTTAAGAAGTCAGTCAATAATCCGCCTTTTTCAACATGCCATAACAAACACCAATATGACTTCATGCTTCACCTGGTGCGAGTGGATTTCCACCCACCCGCACTGTAGCAGGAGTCTAAGCACGGCTTGGTTAACTTCTTCCATTACACCCCATCAGCAATATTTAAAAGCTGATCTGACAGGAAATGACCATTGGCATGTTTTGAGGATGCATTTTGTTGAATCTTTACATATTTTCTATTGTAAATTGTCCTATTTTATACTCCGTCTCTTGACTTTTGCACTGTATTTATTGTTAGGCACCCAAACACCAAGACAAATTCCTCGTATGTGCAAATCTGCTAGATAATAAAACTGTTTCTGATATCAATTCTCAATAAACGCCACCCAGTATTTCGCCCTTTTGAAAGCTTTTAATGTGGAGTAGCAGCAGTAGGGTGTTGAAATGTTGGGTGTAAAGAGAGTGAACAGGAAACAGCTAGTCTGTTATCAATTAGATATCATTTAGCTGGAGTACATGCGTGCGTTGTTTCCTTGGAATTCTTTCCAGCGTGTGAACTCAAGTTGAATCTGAACTGCTACACTGAGAGCAGATTATAGAACGTAAACACATTAAATGACTGTTTAGGAAAACTGTCAATCATAAATAGCGTCAAAGCTGGGGTTTCATTTTATAAAAATCTTAAGGGTTTTAAAACTTTAGGTTCAGAAAGCTATATGAATATACTGTATATCGCTGTATATGAAAGATATTAAGAATCTGTGAACTTGGCTCGGTAATGCCTGATTTCTAATGAGGGAAATGTCCCACTACTAGTCTCTTATTACCTCCTCATTGTCCTGGTTTAGAAAATGTGACAAACCACTGTGTGTGTTCCCCTCCTCTGGAGAAAGAAAGAGAGAGAGAGAGAGAGAGAGAGAGAGAGAGAGAGAGAGAGAGAGACAGAGAGAGAGGATAGGCAGAAGTAGTGAAAAATATCCAGACTCCTAAATTTATGTGTCCTATTTTCCAACCCCGTTGGTCTCAATTTACTCCGGCCATTTAGAATGTGGCCATTTTTAAACTCACTCCATAACTTTCTTTTTTCTATACGTCACCCTCCCCGAGCTGCCTCACTTTCCTTCTTTTCGTCTCAAACTCAGTCTCTCTGCTCTGCTCTATTGCTTTACGTCGTGGACAGATTGCTCCCATACACAAGATTAACGCAGACAGTTACAATCGTTATGTGTACTTAGAGAGGGCGAGGGAAATCATTTGAAATGAGATAAGATTTAAAGACGCGGCGTGATGAACTGAAAGTGCCCTTATTCTATGTTGTTCATCCCTTCATCCTTTTACCCTCCGTCCACCTGGCCCTTCTTTCTCCTCTGTCTCTCCATGCTTCTTCTTCTCTCTCTGTATGAATGTGGCTCGCTGCCAAGGTCTGGTTCATCCTGTGGCAGCTAACGGGAGGCGCACAGACAGATTGACACCAGATGTCCAGGTCTGAATCCCCCCTCCACCTCTCCTTTCCTTCTCACCTGCTCCACCACCTACTCTTTACCTTCCCTTTCCGTGGATGCGTCTGAAATTCCATACTAACATGCTAAAGTACCCTAAAACAGTATGCAAAATGTTTTAGTATGTCTGAAACCTTAGTATAAAAGCAACAGTACACCAAATGCATACTATTCCTGGTGAAATATTACAGTACGCAAACACTCAACACCAACATACATTTCCCACGATGCAATGCGGTAGTGACTACGACGTTTATGGTGGACAGCAACCAAGGAATAATTCATTTCTTTTGTGGTGTATTTGTTTTTTTGCTTTTTTTCAGTTTGGCACTGCTTTCCGTTTTTTTTTTGTCAACCCTTCATCTGTGCGCACGTGATTCAGATGCATGTGTGCACCTGCACGTTGACAGTTGACACACAAAAAAGACAGCGACCAAGGCAGCTCCGTCACGAGATTCACGACAAGTTTGCCTGTGGTTTGCATTTTCCAAAAGCCTGGAAAACTCCTGCAGACGTAAAGAAAAACCAAAACCTCCCGAGGTTCATCGTGCTTTGCTGTCACGTGCTGCAGAGGCCGCAAGTGGCCCCCGAAAAGATACAAGATACATACTGTTTATTACACGTAATGAGTATGTAATGAGTATGTAATGAGTATGTAATGAGTATGTAGTGCATCGTATGCGATATCGGTTTCTCCCCATGCTCATGATGCCAGTAGAATAGAACATCATTTGTTAAGAGTGCACACAAAAGTCCCCCCCCCTGCCCCCCACTCTCTTTTCCTCCTGCTTGGCCTCTTTTCCTTCATTCTCACTCTGTGTCCCTCTGGTACAGGACCAGCTACACCTTCTCCTCCATCCCAGCCCTCCACTCACGTCTCCTGACTCCCCCTGGACATGCCTTCACACCCTCCCTCCCTCCCTCCTTCCTTCCCTCCCGTCTCTCCTCCCCTTCCCTCCTTTCCAATAGCACCCACCCTCACCCCTCTCCCCCCCCCCCCACCCCTTCTCCTTTACCTCTCTTCCCCCCCTAGACACAAATAGTCTAACCCTCCCTTTCCCATTTCTCCCTACACCACCACCACCACCACCACCAAGACCTACAAGCAACTCCTCCCACTATTCCTCCCTTTCTCCGACAACCATCCTCCCCTCTTATCCCCTCGTGAACCTTACACCAGCCCTTTGCTGGGACCCTTATTAGCCTTATCTCCGCCTGCCCCCCCCCGCCCTGATTCACAGGTGGAGAGGGAATGGACCTCTATCTATTCATACGCTGAGATGAGTCAGTACTTTTGCATAAAGCATAAAGCATATACAGAGAGGAGAGGAGATATGGATGGAAAACCTGCACATTTTATTTAATTACTGCCACACAGCACAGGCACGCTGCCCCAACCCACCTGACCCAACTCTTTAACCTTTAACCTTTAACACGACCATTTCCCCTCCAACCATTTACATCTGTCCACTTCTGAACCTCCGTCTCTCTGGTGGCGAGACAGTCCTGGAAACAAACGGTCACTGACGCAGCCCTAACGACACCCAGCGCGATCCTGTGAGAATATAATTGAGCGTCTTCTCTTCGTCTTCACTCAGAGTGTCATTCAAAGGTGGTAGGAGTAGTGTTTTAACGTCTATAAATCCGTACGTCCTTCATTTAGCTTCATTAGTATAAATCACTGTAAACAATTGAGACCATGGCTGCAGAGCTTGGCAGCCTCCGCTTTGTGTTTTATAGTTTGTGCGACTGGGTCAGGTTTGGCTGCATTTTACGGCTCGAACAAGAAGGAGGCTGCTGCAAATTTAGATTCCTTTGTTTTTACAGCACATTTTTCCATATGTTCTCCATGAGAGAAGATCGAGATACACCATGTCTTCATCATGCCTCTTATTTGTTTCATTACGGCAGCTTATCAAGGTAATTCATTCGTGATTTATTGATTTTAAAATGCCATTGCACATCACACGTAGCACTTTTAAATGCCAACGATGTAAATATCTGATTAGAAGGCTCCACTCATTTCCTTTTAAGTGCTTTGCAGCACAATTATTACTATCCGTGTATTTATTCACTACTAATAAAGTGTGCGTTTCTGGTCTCCTCCTCATAAGGTTTGTGACAATGTGTGTGATGCGAGAACAAAGTCACGCTGCGTGTGAACGCGGCTCTGAGGGGAGACACCTGTATACTCACTGAGAGTTGAAGTCTGTTTGTTCAGTGTCACTCGGCCCAGAGCTCGCGAATCGAGAAGCGGAGTGGAGTTTGAGAAAGGAGGACCGCTCTGAGTGAGTCACGAGCTTGTTCGGTCATATCAGTGCACAAATCCCTCTCGCAAGTCTGTCCTCAAAGTGATTTGGAAATGAGCAAAGGAGAAAGCATTTTGTTGGACTACGCAGGCAATTGTAAATAAAGGAAAAATAAACTGGGAGAAAAAGGGGCAAAGGACACATCCAGGTGTACCGTAGGAGGACTTCTTTCCAGTATTGATTTGAATCACATAATAGCAAATACATGCAAGCTGACATATAAAAGAATCAACCGTGATTTGCATCGGTCATGAATTAGACAAAACTCTTCACACGCGTGTAAGCAAAACATCAATTACTCATTTCTGTTTTTACAGTTTGTTCAACAGCACAGTGTGGAACTGAAAGATGTGCAAACGCATTTGAATTTGATTTCAAATATACTTCCCCGTATCTGTATCTCAAAGGATTTGTTTAGCGAACATTTTTCTATTTTCTCTCCTTTTCCTCAGATTATCTCTCTTTCTTCTCTAATTTCATCCCTTTTTTTCCCCCCTATGTTTCGCTGTCTCCCTGTTTGCCCTTGCTTTGTCCATGCTCCGCCTCACCCATGGCCTCCTGTGTCTGTTGCAACTGTTACAAGCCCCGAATCAGCGGAAGAAGAGAGCAAAGGAGGGGAAGACTGAGAACGTAAAGAAAATCAGGATAATAAAGGGCAGGGGGAGAGAAGGATAGAAAGACGGAGAGAGGGATTGAAGGAGTGAAGAAGTGAGAGAGAGAGAGAGAGAAGGAGGCAGGGATGTGGAAGAAGAAAGGCGTGAGCGTAGAGCACAATGTGATCGCTCAATTACTCACCAGTGCTGTGCCAAGCTGGCCCTAGTCAGAGCCACATGCTGCGATACACACACACACACACACACACACACAGACACACACACACACACACACACAGACACACAGACACACAGACACAGCCTATACATCAGACCAATATGTTCAGATGTGTTCCTGCTGACCTACAGTAGAAAAATGATTCAACCTAGACGCTCTCTGTGCTGAGTGTGGACACACACACATGCAGACGCTTACGTAAGCTCCCCTGCTTCTTCCTACGCGTTCACAGACATCGGAACACACGTATAGGAAAATATATCTCAAACACAAGGGCGCTGACAAACAAACACAATCGTACGTACTCCGGGTGACGATGCAATATATTTAGGTGTTCCCATCAGCGCTAACCCTCATTAGCGCACAAGGTTTTTAGCCTGAGACGGATGCCAGGTGGGAAAACAGGCCAGCGGTCCACCATCAACACCCTTGTGTGTGTGTGTGTGTGTGTGTGTGTGTGTGTGCGCTACCACACAGGTGGATTGTCATCTGAAATTGTCATGTGAATTTGCATGTTTTCCACTCTACGCTTCTTAATAAAGACACAAGAGCGAACTCGCTTCCCCGCTCTTTTTGTCACTATTGTCATTTGTTTTAGAAGTGCATTATTTTTTAAAAGGCATCATTTGTCTATACTGTTTAGTCACAAAAAAAAAAGTGTTTTTTCTGTTTTTACTTCATTGCAGCTCAATGATGAGATCAGCTGAAATATTTCCCAAGAATATTCTATTTGCTTTCATTTGAAAGTCCTTGTGTTTATAGATTCATCGCCACAAAAGCATTCCTGGGGTTGCATAAAAAAAAAAAAAAGAAGGAAAACAAGAAACACAGAAAAGATCTTTTTGCTCAACCCCATTCTGTCTCGTTGTATCTCTCCCTCCCTGGTTTTTTTTTATCTCAACTGCTCCGCCGCTCTCCTTCTCCTCTCCCTCTCTTTCTCACGTCATGTGAGTTGAGGCGAGGCGAGCTCCTGTGATGAATGTAAATGTTGCCCCTCCCCTCCCCTTGTTCTCCTAAATTACAGCAAACGCCACCTCCTCTTTCCTCTCCTCTCCCTCTGTCTGTCTGCATTTACCCACAACTCTGCAGTTCGTCCTCGCACGTCGACCGGCGGGCAATCTGCCCAGCCTTCAGCATCCATACAAACACATTTAGCGATACAGTACACAGAAGTATGAGTCAGACATGACAAATAGGCAACACTACGAGACGAATAATACACCTCCAGCATGTATGATGCTTTCTCTGTGAGGATACAGTACTTTCAGTACAGTATAAAGGCAGACACTGCCAGCACGGCCTACTGTAAATACACTCATTTTCCCCACCCATGCATAATTTTATATTTACTGTATGTATTTGAATATATATTTTTTGCAGGACAGAAATTGCACTACAGCACTTTTGGGGGACACATTTCTGAAATGTAAAAAATGTTGTTCAGGCTCATCGATGGGGCAATAAAAGAGTATTTAGTGAAAGTATTTACACATGTTAAACTATGTGGACAGTTCACTGAAGTCACACTGACGACGAGACAATAAAAAAAAAAGAAACTTGTCCCCTGGATTAGTTACTTTTTGAATATAGAAGTAGAGCTGCCACCAATGTCCTCCGTTTCCCTCGACTAACAGAACACCATAGTGCTCTTTGTCACTCTAAACAAGTTTAACTGCGAAACCAGCAAAGTGCACGGAGCTTGATACACGCTGACATATACATGCATGAGTTGGTAACTTCCAGCAATCTATTCAGTGTTGTAAAACCAACTCAGAAAAATGAAGCACATGATATTGTCTGCAGCGGAGAGCACGCAACGCGGCTTTTAGGAGTCTGACAACATTGGCAGCGCTGTGTTTGTCTAGTTATCTAATACTTAAAGCTACTGAACGTATTGGGCCCAGCGTCACTGAAGAGTCGCATAATAATCCAATGTGACCCAAATGAGATTGCAAAGGATTAAAATCATTTACATTTGTTACCATGGCCAATTCTTTGACTTCATCTGTGTTCAAATGATTTATATTCCACTGCAAAAGCCTTTCAGATGAGGTTTGAAAAAGGAACTCTTTAGCCATGATTTGAAGATCTGAATTATACGTCACAAAACAAGACTTGGAGTCTATAGTCATGCTCGTGCCACTGTGAGACTGTACTTTGAGCTAAAGGCTAATCTCAGCATGCTATAATGCTAACATGCTGATGTTAAGCAGCTATAATGTTTACCATTTTACCAAGCTAACATTTGATAATTAGCATTAAACACAAAGTACAGCTGAGGCTGTTGGGAACGTCATCAGTTTTGCAGGTATTTGGTTATAAAAATGAACGTGTGTACCAAATGTCATGATAATCCAATTTAATAGTTGATTAGACACTTCACAAAACACTGAAAACCACCAATGCAAACCTCCATAAATGAAAAGTCAGAGGATTCCCAACAGAAAAGCGTGTCTCTGTAGAAAATTCGGTAGATGTGGAGATATTTCACCGGATAAATGTGATAACTTTGATTTGATTCATGCTAGTCTGGACACCCTAAATGGCTGTACCAAATATCATTGCAATCCATTAGATATTTGTTGAAATATTTCAATCTGGAACAAAGTGGATGGACCAACCTTGCCATCCCTAAAGCCATACCGTGAGCACTGTTAAAAAAAAAAAAAATCATGAAAGTTCAATGAATTTCAATTTAACACAGCTGAAGCTAGTTTTATGAAACTCAAAATACTTTAATATCCTCATTAAACTGCTACACATTTTAGTGAGGTCATAAAGTTTACCATCACCATTATTATCATGCCTCTGGACATTTTATTATCTGTCATCCCATTATCTTTATCACCATTACCATGTTCTGTATAATCAGCCATCACCATTTTTATATATTATCAATAAAACAGCCCCCACTGGGCATTTAGTTGTTTGCATTAGGTCCTGTATTTTCTTCTCAGTCACATCAGACACTTGTTTGGTTGGAGCTTTGACTGGCCTGTTCTCTGCCAAAGACTGATTTGCATTAGCAAAGTCAAACAGGCTTAATAGACTTTTATTGGCACGAGGCGCCTGGACGCTGAAGGGGGCTTTTAGACAATGTAATATGCTAATAAACAGAACGCTGTGTACTAGGACAGCAACTAGCACAACAACAAAAAAACAACCTCATACACATGCAGGCACCCAATCCATAAACCTGCATCAATAATCCATTTGCATTTTTTTTTTTTTTTTTCTTTCAAATATAGTTTTGACATATTCAACGTAATTCTACTGGAAACAGGAAAGATGTGTCCGTTACTCCATGAACCTCACCCAACATTCAATCTTCTAATATTTGTGTTTGCGTCCTAGCATGGGGTCACAGAGACACAGCTGATGTTGTCTTTGTATAGTTCCTCCAACTTATGCCAAGGTTATTTAGCCATAAGAACGTGGAAGTAACACATGTTGTGTCCTCCCGTTGTTCTGGATCAGGGCCAGTTGATAGTAGCACCTACACCTACAGCGTGTTGGGCATCACTTTCGATCAAGTACATTCTGCAACACACTGTAGCTGAAGTGATCATAAGTCATCCCCTTGCATTAATAAAGGATAAAAAAAGTAGTCCTTGTATTTTAAAAACAGTCTTTATAATTCGCTTCTCCACCATTATAGTGAGCCAGACATCTTTTTCCCGATATTCCCGATAATGGAAATTCACCACGATCAACTTGTGTGTTTTTTTATGGTGATTAAATCCGATATCATCCCTGATGTGGATGTTGGGCAGCAGATCTTATGGCCACAGGCTGGTGGTGGTCTGTTACTGTCCATTAATTAACCTCAATATGAGTAAATGTCTTGTAAGTAAATGTCAGTTTCATTTGTCCAAATGTACTTTCAAGGTAACATTAGTGTCATCTCTGAGGCTATTTTTGGGGCTGTAATTTTGGAAAATTGTTAGATAAATCGTGTTGCTTTGAAACTTGTAAATGAAGACGTTTGACTGTCAGATGTCTTTTTAAGCTCACACAGCTAATTAGAATACAAATTCTACTGATCGCCCTTCAATAGATGTGATTCTCTTGTGTAGTTTTAGTTGCCTCACTTCAAAAGTCTTTTTCTTTTTTCATGTGTTTGTGTCATGTTCACCCACGGCATATTGTGATTTACTTTAAATGCTAATGAACACCTCGATAGCATTTGAAAATCACAACCTTTAAATCGGGCTGCTACTTAACGTCCATGTTTTGGAGTGAAACAGGGAAGAGAAAGTTGTGTTAGCGTTTGATCCAAGGTCATTAGGGGACACGCGAGGCCTCGGGGGTGGCCGACTTAACCACTCGGCTATCTCTGGGCACAAGCATCACTTTTTTTTTCTGTGTTACACCCTGCAGGAGTTTCTGTTATCAAGAAAACCATTCACCCTTATCCGTTTTTTTAGCACCGCACTATTTTCCAAAATAATTTCTCCCACATGTCTTCCTGCTGACTTCTATGGGAGCGTCAACAGAATCGTTTGTGCTGATGACGGATGGAGTCGTGGAACACGCATTTCACACGGAAACACGCCCCACCTCAGCCCTCGCCACACGTCAGTGACAGCAGCAGCTCTCCATGTATAAACCTACCTTTGTGTACATGCAGGGTTGCACCTGACCCATATGAACAGCTCTGCAGCTCTGCAGTGTGTGAATAACAGTTTCTGTACGGCGAGGAACAACATCTCCCGTGCCCCGGGGCGATGCCGAGGGTCGGGAATGTGCTGCTTCCTATGCTGCGATCACCCTCGTGATTTCCGTATCAGAGGCCTGATAATATTAGACCTCATAGTATCAGCCTGCAAGTGAGTCACTGTGTGTTCTGGCTGTAGAGTTCAAGCACAGTCTCACAAGTAATTTAGGCAGTAGCGAGTCTAACCTCCACCACGTTTCCATCGCAGGGTTGGAGCGGGCATGATTAATTACCTCCTCCAAGGAGGTAATGTTTTCGGCTTGTTTTTTCTGTCTGTCTGCCTGTCAGCAGGATTACGGCAAAAACTGACGGCCCGATCTTCATGAAACTTGGTGGAAGGGTGAAGCATGGGCCGAGGAAGAAACAGTGCAATTTTGGAGGGGATCTGAATTACAGGGGGGGGGGGGGGGGGGGGACACAAATGCACAAATGATGTTTCACTTGCGTTAACATATTTGGAGATTTGTGCAGAAAGAATATTCGGAAAAAACTTGTCCCAACTTGGAAAATTCATGTGAACGCTCCCTCAAATTGGAACAACGACTCCGAAACATCTCATCAGCGCGTTGTTTAAATGCTCTGAGCAGTGAAATACAACACATCTTCGTTGGCCTTGTCGGAGGTCTGCGCTCTCCCAGGTGCCATTTCTGTTGTAAATGTAATCGCAAAGCTTTTAAAAATTATTTGGTAACCTTTAGTAACCCCTGATATGTTTTGTTTTCATACCATTACTTACAAGGTTGTTTTTAAAATTTCATTTTGGAATGAAGCCATTTTTTAAACATTTCTTTGTTTGAATCCTTTTGGCAATAAGGAACGAAACAAATCACATGTTATTTTGAGATGAAAGTTCAGTGACGTGCAGCAGGTTATGAACAAGCTCCGTTTGGTTATTTGTCCCCGCAGTGGAAACTAGGTTATTGTCTCCGATGCCCCGGAGCAAAGCAGAGAGCGAGCAACATGCCTGCTGCCTATAGTAATATCAACATGCTGTCTAGTGTCGACACTTAGAGAGGGAAATTGTGCACATTGCACATTTTAAAAGCACATATTACAGCATTGCACCACAGACAATATATTCTGTAACTTCTTCTCTGAGCCAAATAGAGAACATCTGCGGTCATGTAAACCTTCCCCCGATTAAGATAAGATAGTAATATGAGTTCCTGACTTGAGTTGTTATTAATTATTGATATGAACACCTCCTGTCTGCCTCTTTGTCCGGCCACACGTATCAGGATGCTGCTGAGCATCACTGAGTGATGGTGCAAAGGGGCTGCAGCATGCCTTCTGTGTAACAAACTATCTGCGTGTCTTCTGAATACTAAAGAAAAACATTTTCTGCCGGACACTGAGCCTCTCTCTGTCAAACATGAATATTGTCGGAAGGGATGGGTTACTTCTGCAGTCGTGCTGTTGCTGCTCTGACCTTCACGCTCCTTACTGCTGTCTGCTTTATACGCTGGCGAGTTACAAATGTAATCTCTGCCTCTTGTGGATGTTTTTCTGTGTGTCCCTTCTGATAAGAGAAACCGGCCCGAGTCCTTAAATGCAAATGTGTGCACACCCGGCCAGCAATACAAAATACGTATCAAAGTATTAACATCCCTTCAGCGCTGGAAGAATGTGGACGCGGAGCCACCGTGCCACGCGGCCTGCTCGGCTCTAAGCGTGGAGTGATTTCTATTTTGCGTTGCATAGGATTGACCGCAGGTGTGAGACAGATTAGTATATGTCCGTGTTGGTTTGAGTTCCTGTGTGGGCAGTGGGGAAGTGGCAGCAGGACGTGTGTCGAGTTGTGAGCTGAAGGGGGGAATTGAGCGCTGTGTGGGTGGGTGCATGCGTGTGTATCTTCAGTGCGTGTGTGTGTGTGTGTGTTCGTGTAGTAGGACGCATAAATGCATGTAGGTGACTGTTGTGTTTTTGTGCATGTCAGTGTGTCTGTGTGTGTGTGTGTGTGTGTGTGTGTGTGTGCTCCATACCAGCGGTGAGTGGCATTCTCTTTTTGTTCCCCACTAATGGCATCCTTAGCAGGGCTGTTACGATGGAAACCACGTTGCCACGGAAACGCAGCCCGTCTCTGTGAATTAGAAGTATTTCACTCCCTCTCTTAGCCTCTCTCAACCTCTCTCTCACTCTCAGTCACCCTCCTATCTCTCTCTCTCTCTCACTCTCTATCTCTCCCCCGTACTCCCTCTCTGTCCTCTTTCCCCATTCGTCCCTCTTTCTGTCTCTTCATCTCTTGTTTCTCTTCTACACCTGTCTCTCCCTAAACCTGACAGGGCAGCAGCTGACGCCTGGAGAGAGGTGTGCACAAACATGAAAGAGCGAGGGACAGCCTGACGAGGGAAAAAGAGGGCGAGAGAGAGAGAGAGAGAGAGAGAGAGAGAGAGTGAAAAGAGGAGTGGGAGTGGAATTTTTTTTGTGAGGTAAAAACTCTCTGAGCGTGAAGGAAAGGTGGGCGGAGGGACAAATGGAGGGACGTGACGGAAGAGTTTGGGGATGGGAAAGAGGAGAATTTAAGTGGGGCAAATGTTCATATAACAGAGCACGTAGCAGTAAGGCAAAGAGAGGCGCCGAAAGCATGCGGACATGGACGTGTCATCCCAAAGCCATGGGCGTTAATGAGTAAAGGATAATATCTGACGAGGGCAGCATCAGGTGTTTCTGAGCTCCCATCAACTTCCAAACACGGAGGCATTGTCCCGCTTACACCATGGCCACTTGTCAACAAAGTGCCATTTGTAATCAAATTGAAAATCTACTCCATTCATATAGTTATAACTAATTTAGATCTCGCTTTTCGGTTGTGAATATCATGAAATATGGTCCCAGCGTCTCCGGATTCTTGCCCTTTGCGTTGCTAGGCAACAACAATTCACTCAATCACTGAAAAACAATGTAGAAAACTGGATGGAAAATATGAAATGTTGATTTGTTTCATGTGTTAATGTGAGTAAGGTTACATCCGATCCCTGTGGAGCGATGAGGAGACTTTTTTTTAATCTGCCGCTGTCTTTCGTCTCTTCAGGGACTGGAGTCACACGCTTAATGTACGTCACCATTTACTCGCTAAATCATTTTCCATTGCGTGCATTTTGCTTCTATCGACCAACTTTTCCACCTCCGCCGAGCGTAAAAACCTTTGTGAGATATTTCAAGATTTTTCTGAATTTTCTCCGATTCCACTTTTCTTTGAAATTGAAAATGTGCAAAACAACTGGTGGATGGAAACGCACCTATTGTCACGATGAAACGGGAAAGTGTCTCCCCAAACTGTTTCCGCAGAGTGGGCATTAAAGGAGCCCTTTAAACACTTTCTGTAGACAATCAAAAGTTATGTTCACATTTGAGGTCTAACAAACATGTCGAGTGCATTTTGTTTGTTTTTTAAATTGATTTTTGAAAAGTTTTTTTACATCCTCGTTTAATAACTTAGCTGTTGTTGTTCCTTGCCTTTTTTGGCACAATGCTATGTCAGCTATTGTTGATTAGCGCAATAATGTGAAACCAGCAGCAAGAATGTGTTTTGCGTCGCCTTGACGCTTGTGCACGATATGAACAAAACTGGAACCAAGGTAAAAAAAACATTCATTCATCTTCATAGTGCTTACATAGGAGTAAAAAAATCATACCTTTAAGATTTCTCTTGGCCGAGCCTAAACCATGACAAACCAGGCCATAAAGTGTATAATGTCATGCTCAACTTAAAAGAAGACAGACATTTAGAGAGCGGAGATAAAATATTCAAACGAAAAAGGCTTGATTAGAACAGAGTGTGGCGATAGAAAGGGAATTAAAGGAGACATGGACTTTGAGTCCTGTTCCACATATGGAGGGAATATAAAATAGGGTGAGAAAACAGAGAGAAAGAGAAGGAGGGGAGAAACATGGAGAGAGATTGATTATGTTCTCCTAAGTGCTTTCGGCATTATTGGAACTGTACCGTCCTCCCAAACCAGGCAATTTGAATTAACATTGCAGGGAGAGTGATTGAGAGGGGGAGAGGGGGGGGGGGGGGGGGGGAGAAGCAAGAGAGAGGGGGAAAGGGTGGGAAGGGGGGGGGGGGGGGGCGGGGGGACGAAGGGGCGGGTTGGCAGGGAGACAGAGAGGGAGAGTGAGGGTCTGGAGGGAGGACTGAGAGATGGATAGAATAACTGGGTTCAAAAGTAGGACAGAGAGAGAGATAGCAAGAGACAAAGGGAAAAAAGCGTGAGAGAGGGAAAGAGCATTTGGGGTTGAGAAGACTCGCAAGACTCGCCAAATTGAAAAAATCAACACGCTAAACTCTACTTTATAAATTCCAGCTGGGTGCTGTGCATAATAATCCATTTGGAGGATAATAACTTTGGAAATTTGACTTTAAATATTCATTCTAAATGCTGAATCGTCAGAACAAAAATCCATTTGGGGAATAATAATAGTCCAATCAGGAACAGGAGGAAAAGATAACACACGGGAGTGAGAGGCGTAACTTGAAAGAGAATGGACAGATTGGGTTTGGATAAAGTTCAGATAAAAAAAAGGGGAACGGTGTCGGGTGTAACACCGGCAGAGACGGAGGGAAAGGACATTCAAGGACACACAAGGAAAGAAGGTTGAGCGTGGGAAACGGGGAAGTGTGTGTGTGTGTGTGCGCGTGTGTGCGCGCGCTGGGCATTACAACGTACAAAGAGGATGGAGGCTGATAGAAAACGAGGGCTGCGAATGACGCATGTGCGGGACAAGTGCAGATGGGAGGAAGGGAGACGGATGTGAAGCGACAAAGCTGGAGGAACAAAATGTGTGACGGGAGAGAGAAAAAAGAAGTCATGCAAACTTAAACAAGGTTTGAAGCACTTGTCTCTCCTGCCTTCACTCCCCGGTCCCTCTCGCGTCGCACTTTTTTCCCTTTCTTCTTTTTCGTCTTTACCCTGCCTCACTTCTACCCTCCGTTTGTACCTGCCTCCTGATTGAAGAGGAGTGACCTCTGCCCTATTGACTGCACAGGCCAGACTAATAAAAACCCACATTAAGTCACGCCACACGCGGCAGGCAGAGCACATTACTCTGAGGAGGACAAGGCGGCGGCCTGATGGAAACAAAACGCCAAGGATGGAGCACCTGCCTCTTTAGTCTAATGATAATCCTGCTCAGGTGATCATTTAATATCGCTGAGAAGAGGGAGGCAGAGGGGGAGTCAGGGTGCTCTGCATCAGGCCGGGGATTTTTAAGGTTTCGGATTATAGGTTTTCTGTGGGCACGAGAATTCCATTGATTTCTATATAATCTCTGTGTTGCAGTACTGCACCTTCTACCTTTGTTTTTTTTTTCCTTTTAATGTCCCATAATAATGGCAGAAGTATTCAGATCCTTTAAAAGTAAAACTACCTGTACATAAATAGAAAAATACTCCATTCCAAGTAAAAGTCCTTCATTCATGGTCTCCCTTAAGTCAAAGGACAGAGTGTTAAAAGCAAAACATACTGAAAGAATCTAAAATAAAGTCACGTTTCGAGGTAAAATGATTTTCTTCGCAGTTCTAAACATGTGGCTAACATTGTAAACTGAAACAAAACAAAACAAAATTGCAAGAAAACTACTTGGTCAGTAACACGTCACAGTCAGACTTAAAATAAGTATGTTTGTTACGTTATTTAAAGTAGGAACGTATATTTAAATAAGTGAATGTTGACTTTGGGGACAAACTGCGTCCCCCCCACATAGTTGACAATGCAGTTTCATTGTATGGAAATGTCATTTTTAGGCTGCACATTATGGGATTGTTAATACATCAATGTGTAAGCAGTGTTGACTGTTGTATCACGTGTTCGTCCTCCGTCCTGTGTGCGTCCATCACCCGGCTGGTTAGTTTTCAGCTTTGTAAAAGCCCTAAATAGACTTGCAGTATTGTAGCCAGTGCACCTGCTGTTTGGACACAAATGTTTTTGCCTCTTTGAAGCTCTGGGAGTTGTCACATGTTGCTTTGAAAACTTGTATATCAAAGTGCACATTTCCAGACCTCTTTCATAGTGTACAAATGATGCTAATTGGCATTGCACGTAACATGACCTAACTGCGTCTGTAAAGTGTGATTATTTAATATTCATATAACGTTTCTCTGTATCCCTCTATGAGTCTGTATTTGTTTTTTTTTGAGATTTTGAAAAAAAAAAAATAGTGAAGTTTCTTTTGAAAGTTGCATCTTATTTGAATTTTAATGTGAAATAGTCTTTTTTTTTTTTTTTCTTCCATAACTTTTTTAATAATGATTTTGTTTTAATAGCATACATTTAGTATGTGAGGACAAATATGTATTAAATTAATTGCTAATTAAGGCAATAATTAACCTTTTTAATGACCCTATTAGCATACTGCCACTGGTTGCGTTTAATAAAACATTGAATATAATGAAAGGTTTCAGGTTCAGTGTGTAATTCCGAGCCACTTGCTCCAAAGAAATAGGAGGTAGTATTTCACCTCTAAACTGGGTCCATACAAACTCTAATATATATTTTAGTTGTTTGACCAAACTGCTGAAACTCTGAGAGCCGGTCAAAAAACACTTCATCTTATAATCGCCACGTGGAGCTGATCCATCGGTGTTTACTGTGCACTAATGTTAACCGGGGGCTGTAGTCCGTGTAACGCTACGTTAGTTCGTTTATTGGATCACAATCAAACTATAAAACCGACGCGGAACATGTAATATCTAATATCTATATCTATCTACATCTAATATCTATTCTCTCTGTACTGAGGCAGACTGGAGCTACGCTGACTCACTATCACCTCTAGAGGAACACGTGGTATTACACACTGGACCGTGCAGCCTGTATGCAGTATATGTGCACGTACATGTGTGTTATTACTATTATGTCACCTCCTGAAGCCCAGCATACCTGCTCAGTAAATACTGTTACTCCACTCACCCTCAGCCAGTAATTGTGCAATACATTACGGCTGCTTTCAGAGTTCTTACCCTGAAAGTACTCTCAGAGGCGAGGTAACTCATCACACAAACTCACAATAATGCAAAGTACAGTGCCCTACAGTGCAGCACTGTACCTCCATTACCTGCTGGGGGATTTGTCAGGTGAATGCAGCCTGCCTGCCTTTCTCTATTTAATTCATGTTGTTGTAGATGCTGCTTGGGTTTACAGTGAGTGTGTCCCACCTGCATTTCCATTATATGTGTTATCTCGGTGGTCTCGCGCTGTAGGGGAAAAACATGTCACATCGTATCTCAGTGTATTTCTTTCACTGTATGTTACGTGTTTGCTTTTTTCTTTCTAAGGTAGTAAAACAAACCCAGTGGCCAAGATGCTAATGTGTGTGATCACAATTACACCACATGTTCCGGCACATATTTTTTTTTTAGCATCTTTTCAAAATTAATACATTTTAAGAATTCAGATTCTTTGGCTGGAGAAAGATACAGACAAGAGGCATGATGAAGCAAACTCAGAAGTATGAAGACAGCAATATTAAAGGGGTAGTTCAGATTGTTTGAAATGGGTTTGTATGAGATAATTATCCTCAGTTCATAGTCAGTGTATTACCTACAGTAGCTGGTGGTCTGCACTCCCCCAGTTAGGAGTACAGGCACGGAAGCTAAGCAAGGTACTGCTGTGGAAAAAAAAAACCTACCTAAAGAAAAATCAATATCAGTGTAAGTGTACGCTATATTTAGAATATGTTCACCGCTTTACCTTGGGGCCGGACAGCCCTTTCCAATGGGGAACTAAAGCTGTTAACTATGCTCACGCCGAAGCCACCAGACTCCATTGACAAAAACAGTAATTTTACCTCGCAGAACACGGGAGTTGCTACTCTACCTCTGCCTCCATCTGTTATTTTGTTTGTGGTGTTTTGTGACTTCAAAGGGTTGGCCAGAGCAGATGGAGTTAACAGCCTCAGTTTCCCCTCAGAAAGGGCTGTCTCAAGGCAAGGTAAAGTGGTCAAAAGTCTTTCTTTAAGATGGCTAATATATGTTTTGTTGCTGCCGCCGTCCGCAGCAGTACATTGCTTACTTTACGTGATGTAACCTGTTTCTCCAAACGGGGGCCATCTACTACACACTGATTATGAATATGTACCTCATACAACCCCACTTCAAAACATCTGAACTATCCCTCTAACAAGGTGAGAGATATCAATACACAGAGAGTGCAGCACAGATGTACAGATGGAACATTTTAAATTCCACTTGCCTCTTCTCTTGTCACTCTCTGCCATGAAAGCTGGATGATACTGCAGTGTCTACATGTGCAATAAATACGTGTCATTACGTGCAAATGCTTTGCTATTCAGAGGATCTTTGAGTGTATTAGTGTGTGAGGTACATACGAGTGTGTGAGTGTGAGTCACCAGCACAGTCTCCAGATGCAGGATTCAACTTCTGTTCAGTGACACAGCGTGCAGGGAGGCGAGGGTAGCGCGGATGTGACTGCCAAAAGCTGGCTTTACTGCCACAGCTGGTGTGTGTGTGTGTGTGTGTGTGTGTGTGTGTGTGTGTGTGTGTGTGTGTGCGTGTGTCTGAATGTACACAGGTCCACTTTATGTGTATGTGCCCTTGCTTTCAAATGCGCATGTTTGAGCGTGCTGCAGCACTGAAACCGTACATGTGCATTCATGCATGCATGTGTGCATGCGCACAGAGGCACAGCGAGAGAGAGGAAGAATAGCTCGCACCTCCACAGTGTGTATTCTGTGGCTGCTGTTGCAACCAACTGTCAGGCAGAGAGGAGAGCGGGAGGAGACACAGAGGGGGATGGGAGCAGGCTGACTAGGTGTGAAATCATAACCAGTGCTTATGGATGTAGAAAACCATACATCAGAGGTGTTTATGCAAATGAAATTGCAGCCAAAGGGTTAATAGGGCAGTAAAAGGTTTATAAGAGGCTTCCATTTGCTATAAATACAGCTGTGAATCAGCGGCTGGAAGGGCGGATTGATTAATTTTAACCATCATCATTCAAGATGATCAAACCCTCTTCATCAAAAAAGTTTGCTTGAATGCCCAGAACCTGTGGTTGGTGTTCTTATCCCTGGTGCTTCATGTGCCACTGCAGGCACCGGGTTCAAACGTCACCAGCATCTCTTCAGTACACGCTGCTTTCCTTCACACATTCCCAACTGTTTTCATAAATAAAATGTCTTCCCTGTGATCTCTGTACAGCTTGATATTTACACCAAAGTGGACCAGAAAGGCTCACGTCAGGTCAGGCTGAATATTTGTGCTTATTTTATGGAGTTGACGTTGGCTCAGAAGAAACAAGAAACGGAGAGCGCAGTTTTTAGTTTCGTGTACATTTGACGAGAAGTTTCTTTATTACAGACAACGAGAGACTAAAGGAAATGAAGGGACAGAGAGATGCTACAAAAGTCCATGCAGACATAAAGCTGGGATAGTTGAGCTTTACTGCATGCATCTTCAGCCCCATAACCTAGAGAGCTGAATATGCAAAAATGTGTAATTTGTCTACACAAAAAACATACATGGAGCATTACATTTCCAATAACACAATAAAGCAAGACTTTGTGAATTTATGTTTGGCTTTAAAATAATATAGAAATAATAATAAGCTGTTCTTTCAAGAAAATTCCTCAGGAAATCAACAACTGCTTATAAACTCAACACAAGTAACTAAACATTAAATAACGTTTTTGAGCTTTGGTAACTGTACCAAATAGCATAACCCTTCTTTCAAGGAAATCATTAGGACATTCCAGACCTGTAATAACATGGCACCAAATGTACTTAAGGAACGTTAAGTACAAATGTATCAGCATTAAGTGGTTGATGTGGAGCTAATTTTAACAACTTGAACACTGTAGGATAGTTAATTTCTAATAAGGCATCATATTTTATAAACTAATCATATATTTTGTCTCCTCTCCACTATGCTTATTATACAAGAAGACAAGTATGACTCTCAGCAGTTTTTCTGTGTCCTACCGTCCACCTCCCTTTTCTCTCCACCCTCAGGTCAAAGGTTTAAAGGTGAGCTTTATTGGCATGGAAGACGGCCGTCGCTGCCAACGCCGCTCCACTCTTGGATCTGTGCGTGGCACCACAGAGCAGGCTCTCTTTTATTTCTCTATTTCATGTTCTATAGGACCTCGACAGGTCTGGTGTGCTTACAGGAGGTGGCTACTGTATCCACTTACTATTGACACGGCACACGCTGAACCTTTTCTCTCTGCTCTCCTTATTATCCCGGCCCGCTCCTTCTTTTCACTTCATCTGGTTCTTTGTAAATGCCGTGTCCGGCGGTGTGAAATCTGTTAATCGATCGTGACACTGATTGTGTGCCGCTGTTGTAGGGTGGTGACAGAGAGAGAGAGAGAGAGAGGGAGAGAGAGGGAGAGAGAGAGAGAGAAAGGCCAGGGGGATAGAGATAGAGAGTGGACTGGTCTGAGGTGTAGTGCACGTGAGGGAGAGTGTGCACGTGCAGAAGAGAGGGTGAGAGGACGGGTGAAACAGAAGGAGAGGAAGAGATGAAAGAGAGGGAGCACGGGGATGTGAGACAGGAAGAGAATAATGGATGGGGTGTGTGTGTGTGTGTGTGTGTGCAGGGGTGGGAGGGTGAGTGAAATATTCCTAATTGCCAGGCTGAAGGTTGCCGGTTGCTGGTTTAATGGCTTGATGACTCTAATGGGCCATTGTGTGCCATTTAGATATTGTTGTGGTTAAAAGGCTTTGGCAGCCACAGAGGACGCCTGTCACGGCAGCACGCAGAGGGGGAGGGAAGAAGTGTGTGTGTGTGTGTGTGTGTGTGAGTGATGGAGAGAAGCAACAAAGAGACAAAGTGGTAAATGTAAGAATACGAAAGTACAGTTATATCATTTATTTGTTTTTATTATTTATTGAGTTTTCTCTAAAGTCTATCCACCTTAAATCTACCACATAAACCTGCTGAAGGACCAGACTCTGCAGAGTGTTTCTCTTCCCCAACCCAAACTCCTCTCCCACCAGCCCCTAGACTACAAGAAAAACAAACAAAAAACAATAATGATAAACACATACATACTGTATAGCTCCCAGTCTCTTCACATCCGCCCACACGCAGACTTGTCTTCAAACAGTTGTGCATGCACCAAAGCACTTTCTGTATAGCAATCAACACATGTGCTCGGACACTTCCTGTACATCTATGCATTCAGTGTCCGCAGACAGAAAAAAAACAAAACAGAAGTAACCCTTTTTTGCATGCATGCATCCCCACATGTGCATGCACAACAGAAAGCCCCCATATAAAACATACATCCACAGTGTCTACATGTACAATAGAGCAACAAATTGTTCCCAACGCATCTTCTCATGTAGACCTCGAGACCTTGGGAGATATACTGTGCATTAGAAAGCAGTACATTCCTTATTATTCCCAATACATCTGCTCAAGTATAGAAAGGAGTGCATGTTACCTTATATAACTAAATGAAGACATGTTCCTGCAATCGGTTGAAAATGGTACAAGTGCAACTTGGATGGACTCAGGTCATCAGTACATCAACAAAAACTCACAGTAAAACTTCAATGCCATTCAGCAACGACCAGACAAAACCAACTGGCAGATTATGTGGGCTCCGTGAGCGACCGAAAGTGGAGAAAGATACGAACTAAATATAGACCGAGCGACCACGACCTGACTATTGTGACTGGTGAACACAGACAAACCGACTGTGTCAGTTCTGACACAGCAAGAGACAGAGCAACACTTCCTGCTACACTGCAGCGTGTAAAAAGACAGAAGAACAACGTTTAAAAACACAAAACAAAAAAACAAGAGCACACTCAAGTACAAAAAAATTTGACACACTTACAATATTTACTTGGGAAACAAAACTGACAGAGAAGCAGAAAATTATGTCAGAGCATGTCACCGCCTGAAGGAAAAGCAGCAAAACAAAAAGTTATATCATCATCTTATCATAATAGTCTCAGATTTTTTGTTTTAATGATTTGTTTCCAAAGATTAGTTTTTACTTTTATTATAGCGTACTATACTCTATTAGTATAGTGAAGTAGCTAGTTGTAGTTTAGTGTAGTATAGTCTGTAAAGTAAAGTATAAGTAGTGTACTTAAGTTACAATCCATAACTCAGTCCATGGCTACCGTGGTAACAGCAAGTGCAGTTTAATACTACAGCAGACTGTAAATACATGAATGGCTAAAAAATACGCACCATAAATAGCATCAAGAACAGGTTTGATTTAACTTTTAATTACATGCCAATATAACAAATTTTACTTTGAAAAAAAAAAAAAGAGCGAGGGCCAGATTTGGAAGGATGCAGAGGAAGTGAGTGAATCCCAGGATTATGAACGATACAGTCTGAAGTATTCACAAGTCCAGCGGCAAGTGTCGACACCATCTGCCCCGAAGCTAGACAACCTCTCACATCTCCGGTACATGCAACTCTTGCTCTCCTGTCTTTTCTTTTTTAAAGCTTCGCTGGCTCCACTTACTTTTAATGAGGACAAACACACGCAGTTGTATGCGCACGCGCACGGGCACAGGTAACCACAAGTGCACACTAAGAAAAGCTCTGATGGTGACATACTGAGGTAGTGTCTCTACGCGTTAGCATCTTAAGAGACTGTGGGAAGGAGGGAGGGCGGCATGCGGAGGAGAGGAGGAGGAGGAAGAGGAGGAGGAGGAGGGTTTTAAGGGCTTGTGCACGGCTTTACGCAGCAAAAACCGGGTTAGTTAGTCAGGGAGGGAAGGAGTGAGGTAGGAGAAGAGGAGCATACAGATTGGCTTATTGTCTTAGCCCGTCTTCTAACATGTTCTGTTGTGGAGACAACCCCCCGCCACTGTCACGCCAATAAAGCAGATTTGAATTAGAATTTTCATCACGGTGAATGAAAGGAGTCCTCAGTGGGGGAGCCTTACAAGCGAGGGATGGGGTAGCAGAGACAGAGACGGGGTGGTCTGTGGGAATCCGAGATGAGAGAGGGCCGGTGAGATTGTGGGAGAAGCAAACACATAACCCTTTCTCCGTCTTCCCTTTCAGCACGGGCTCCTCCTAGTAACTTCTTTCTTTTCATCATCCCAGTTACGCAGAACATTTGTTCCATCTGTCATTGAGCCGCCGCGGCGTCGACCTCTTGCACCCCTCGCTTCTTGAGGCGTCGGAGAACGAGGACTCGAGGCATATTCCACAGTTGCACTTGTTAAGTCACTGTGGATGAGAGCGCCGGCTAAATGCCTGAAATGTAAATGCGAAATGCAGGGGAGAGCGGTGGAGATAAAGGGAGGAGGGCGATACAGAGGGTAGTCTTTGCTTTCGGACGGATGGGATTGGAGAGGCGAAGTGGGGGCGGAAGAGCGGGGAGATAGAGAGGGTGGTCTCGCCACTGACAGTGACTGAGAGCGAGCCTTTATTGTGTTGCCAGGAAAAGAACACAGAAGCACATATCAACCGTACTCTCACTCCATTTCCCTTTGCTCTCTACCCTCCTCCTCCTCCTCCTCCTCGCGCAGTCTCTTCCCTCTGAAGATCGTGCGGTTTTATGTTTCACTCGCTTCTATAGGCTGAAGACAGTTCTGAGGGTAGATGTTGACCTTGGGTTGCGAGCACCAATGTATCGTAGATAAACTGTGAAATCGGGGGGTGAGGTGAAGAAAACCCTGATAGCGGTTTCACGTGAGATGAAGAACGCATGTGAGAGAATTCAGCTTTCATAGTGTGAAGTGGCGAGAAACAGCCACAGCATGATGATGGCTCCGGGCCTACGACTGACAGCGTAGCCCAGGTGCACCCTGGGATGCATAATAGATAGAGGGAGGGAGGAAAGGAGGGAGAGCGCAACAGAAGGAGAGGATAGAGAGACTTAGCAGGGGAGGCTAAGACGAGAAGCAGGGGGAAAAGTTTGAGGAGGGAGGAAAGAAGGTGAGCGAAGGAGGGAGTGAAAGAGGGGGATAAGGGGGGGGGGGAAGATGGAGAGCCGAGAGTTGAGGGGAAGCCAGAACAGGAGATTGAAATCAGTGGATTTGACATGAGTGGAAGAGATAGCAGAGGACAGACGGAGAGAGTGGAGGGGGAATAAACGGATTAATAACATCCCTCATCTGGACCTCACTGTCCCCCTCTTCCCTCCCTCCCTCCTTCACTCACTCCCTCCCCGCCACTTCTCTCAGTCCCTCTTTCCCTTCCGCTCAACCCGCTGTCACCTTTCCCCTCCTCCCCTCCGCTTGGAGCAAAGGACAGGAAGAAAGATGTCTGGCTACATAAGCGTGCTCACCTCCCTCACTCCCTAAACCACTTTACAGCCGTCCTGGGACACTGCGGTTCCTCCTGAACCTCAGCGTCTTCACCGTCCCCACTTTCACTCCCAAACGCATGACTGATCCTCCGTCTTCCCTGAGGAACATTTTAAAGCTCTCTTTGTGGAAGCTGCGTTGTGGAAACTTTGGGGTCACGCAGGTTAAATCTGTGCGTCTGTGACCTGCATTAGTACTGTGGGGCTTTGTGGTTCTCTAAAATCTCTAAAATCTTTGGTTCTTGTGATCGGGTACGGCTGCTTCAAACAGGTTTTACAATGTTTGACAGCAAGTAACATAAACTTATTCTACACCTGTTGCTTCATTCTATCGTCTAAAATAAGTCTTTTTAATGCGTGACAAGGTTTGAGAGTTTGGAGAGGCAGCAAGTCAAATTACACTCTGGATTTACTGACTTTTCTAACTCAATTCTTCAGCACTTTCCAGGCTTCACGCTTGGCAGAAACTGAGCCTGTGAGTTGTCACCGTTTGCGAAGTGTAGCCACCGTTAGTTACTCTCTGCTCCTGTCGAGCTTTTCGTTTTTCACACAGCAACTTACAGTGATAACGGTGAAAACAACAGTTCATTGATTCCTTGTGGATGAATTGATTTTGTCCGCTGAACTAACACCTAGCTGGCAGATTTAATCAGCTGCAGATAGCTAGCTAATTATGCTAACGATATCTCCATGAGTTATCGTTATCGTTGTCTCCGGCTGACTCATTATGAAACAAGAGCCCTGTAAGTGCAGTTTTAAATAGTGCGTTTCATTTTTAACATTAGGGAAAAAGCTTTTAGGACGAGGTCTAATCAATGTGTTTGGTCTATGTAAAGCTATCGCGGGCAACATGCTAATTTGAGGTTTGCAAATCCACTAAAGAGCAGAACAGAGCTGCTAATGTTTCCCCTAGAAACTATGGGGATGTACTACACAGGGGATGTGCCACCATGAACGGCCTTTTTCTTTTTGAATGTAACCTGTTGTGAATGGCTAAGGCACGTCCCCATAGACTATAGGAAGCAGACGCAGCCATCTCGATGTCACGCGTTGGTTTGAGGACCACCTTCGGCTGTACCATCTTGGTTTTGGAGCCAGAAGTGACCGTATTTGGAAGAGAGGGTGGAGGGTGGAGAGGGATACGCATTGCTACGCCTCTATCATGATTGACAGGTCGCCGTGGTAGTGATTTGTTAATTACTCCCTAAAGCATGCCCTGCTTTATCGTCTTCTTTACTGTAGATGGGACCCGCACTTACTCAATGAACATCCTGCTGTATTTGTACTTGAAACTAGAATTCCTGCTGCTCTCTGCACTTACTGCCCAACAAAGGCATAATGGCAAAATATATGACAAGAAAATAAACATTTACAGCTCAAGTTGAAGCAGATAAACTCACATTTTAATCCATTACTTACACTTTAGTCCCTGTTTCTTTTTTTTCTAAAAGGCAAAAAAAAAAAAAGACACCATCCTCCAAGCACTTTAAATGCAAAGCATATCCAGAGATGTCTGTCTGCTTAGCCAGTCTATGTCACTGCTTATCTATAACGTCGTGAACAAAATGTTGTCACTCACTTTCCACCTTATTATTTATCACTCAGCCTCAGCCATACATTTCCAGAGACAAATATGCAGATCTAGAAGCCAGACTACATCCATATATATTGTAGACTCACCCTTCCCTCCAGCCACCCTATTTAGTCTCCTCAGCCTAACTCTACGAGACACACTCACAGACACACACTCAGAGAAAGAACTATTACCATCCTACAAGGACCAGGGGACAAACAAGAGCAGCAGCAGGAAAAGCATCAGACTGCAGAGGCCCCTCGGTGGGTCGGCTGCTAAACTTAGAGCAGAAATGGGCCAGAGAGAAACGATCTGTACATTTGCGTGTCTGCGCCTGTGTGTCTCTGAGTGTTAAGTGGTATTAACTTCCATTCAGACACTTTCTGACTGTGTAAGGGTGAAACAGAACACCCTCTCCCAGTTTAATAAGTCCTTTCCGGTTTCTTTTCGTCATCCTTTAAAGCCCTGGAAGGGTGCGGTGGCTGCGACAGGGTGGCCACATTGCAATCAAAATCATGTTGAGGCAAAATTAGTCAAATATTTTAATGAAGACCTGTGTTTTTTTGTTAATTAAGGTTCAAAAAGTACTTAAAATAAGGTCACTGTTAATTAGATGACGGTCTGACAAATGTGCAAGCTAATTAAGCTTGTATGTGTTTGATTAAAGATAAGTAGGCTTCCATGATAAGAAATGTGATGATGAGGCACGAGAAGAGTGAAGGAGAGGGGAAAAGAGATACGAGGAGTTGTTAGGGGAGGTTTAATTGAGGTAGAGATGATAAGTGTGTGTGTGTGTGTGTGTGCGTGTGTGTGTGTGTGGTGTGCTAGAGAGAGCGAGGGACAGAGAGAAATGACAGGGGAGCAGAGAGGAGGGCTTGTCATCAATACGTAATTGCAGCGCACATGGTGATGGCGGCTTGTGCTCACAGGCTTTATATGAAAGGAACGTGCTTTTGTAGCGTGTGTGTGTGTGTGTGTGTGTGTGTGTGTGTGTGTGT
>CALSCE010009415.1:4115105-4153842 GCA_943593645.1 Bovichtus variegatus | reverse complement strand
ACACACACACACACACACACACACACACACACACACACACACACACAGCAGGCGCTCAGTCCATCTCTGTCTGTTCTTGTCCTGGTCATTGTGCTAGTATAATGCATAAAGTTTGTGGTTGGAGTCGGGTTTTTGGGTGGTTGATTAACGCATCATTCTGTGTGTTGGGTGGTGCAGGTTGGCTCTCGTAGCGGGGCCGGGTGGGTGTGACTGACCCTTGGCCGCACATCACTAGTGAGCGCGGTCAGGAGGACTCGGAGGAGCAAAGCCGCATTCTTAATAATTCAACCTGTGTTCATGATAAGATCAAATCTTATATAAAGGAAGAAGTTTGACTAAAATGACTAAATGATTAGGACGAGATGAAAAGAAACAAAATGTTGGTGATGAAGAGGTCAAAGGGCAGACAGAGTCTCAGCCTGTGTGGAATGTGCTATATTAAGCTTCCACAGGACTCATTTCCAAGTGTGTTTTCATACCTTGAATTATGAGCTCTCCTTCCCGGGTCAACCCTCTGCCCGACAGGACTAGCACTTATGTCAGATGGGCTGAGCGCCTCACCCGAGGGTGCGCACAGTTCAGTCAGCTGCAACAGTTCACCATCAACATTGTGTAATCGACATTGGTCCCGAGGTTAGGTCGTTGTCAGTTCTCATACTTCAAGAGCGAGCTGCACCGCTGCTGTCTGACGTTGGCAATTTGTTAATGAAGGAAAAAGCGAACGGATCAATAGAAGCCCAAAGGTGACGTGTTGAGAACACGCTCTGTGCCTCTTCGTGTGGACACACTGAAGTTTGAACAACCTTCAGAAGTCACAGACAAGATGATGCGTCTTTTTCTATTTATTTTACATTAAACTGACCCATTGGATTTATTATATAAAGCCACTTAAATCATCCTGCCAGTGTCTTTAGTGGGCACTGAGCTGTAAGTGTGGTCACCTGTAATAAACTCCTTCGCCCTGACTAAAAGTGTCGTAATGTGCCGTCTCCTTCTCACCTCCACAGATGGATGATCATTAGGAGGAGGGATGGGGGGGGGGGCGTCTCCGGAGCTCTCTCTTTCTCTCGCCCTCACACACACACACACACACACACACACACACACACACACACAGACAGGGGACACTTGCGCATGAACGATCGCGGGAAATAAATAAATGCATGAATGTGGACACATGTACACAGACGGGCATAGACGCAGAAAAACAGACTGTTTCCTTATGTACACAGAGAGGACATACTGGTAATGTCTGTTTATCTCTCCCACACGCACACACACACGCACACACGCACACACACACACACCATATATCTGCTGTGTCCAACACAACCAACCCGTGTCCTTCTCCAGTTGGAACAAAGCCAAAATTACAGTATATCTTACGACTTTAATGGACCGAAATCTGGACTCACACACGCTCACACACACTAGGACGTGCCTTTGCACGTTCAGGAACACTCAGAGATCACTGAGGGCTTTTTACACAATTTGCCACAGCTCTGAAAGACAAAAGATCAAAAAGAAAAAAAAAGAAATCAATGAACATTTTTAACGAAGGCCGACATTTTGTCATAACTCGATTCTGTCCGTCAGTGTCAGACTTCATGGGCTGCATTGACTTGTGCTCGCCCCTAATACTCCTAATCTAAAATATTAGAGGCAATGCACTTGATTACATGAGTTTGGCCTCGCTCGCAGAGTCTCATAAAGACACACGCACCAGCTTAGACACATACACAAACACAGATCCTCGCTCGCTCATTCTCAATAACACCCACATGGGTCACTTTCATAACACGGAGGGAACAAGTCGTAGGAGGGAGATGGAGAGAGCGCGCGGAGAGAGAGAGGAAGTGAGTACACTGCTGGATGGACTCGCTCTCTTCCCCGGGGAGACATTCACACATCCAGGCTCTAACACACACACACACACACACACAAATGAACATGCGCATTCGTACTTACATGCTGACAGAACAAACAAGATGGAAAAGTTACGAATGCACACACACAAACACACACGCTGGAAGACACAAACACTTTGAAAACTGCAGATAATGTGCAGAGTAGATGTGTATTATTCTCCCTGCCTGTAAAGGTCCACTTCACAGGTAGAGAACAAAGCTTCACTCCCTTCTCTTTCGCTCTGTCTTTTTTCCCTTTATGACTCACTCGTATGCACACACACACACACGCACACACACACACACACACACGCACGCGCGTTCTAATGCTGAAGCACATGCTGGAGCTTTGAGTCACAGTCACAAACGCCTTATTAACTCAGTAAGACAGGCTCGTCCCACTTTACCCCTGTGTGCTGTAGGGCTGTAAAAATGTGGGGCTAAATATACTACCTGTGCAGAGGTACAGGTAGAGGAAGGAGAGGCGGCTATTTCAAGCAGCCTTGACCCACTGTGGTAACCCACTTTCTTCCTCCCTCTTTCGGTCTTTCTCCCCCTTTCCCTCCCCCCGGGGCGCATCACGAGTGTCCACTCCGAGCCGCGTGTTGTCCTCCTGCTCTAACTTTGTCTCCATTCTCATATTTCTCTGCTTCAATTTGCTCATTCCAATTCTTTTCTCCGCTTTTTCTTCCTTTTTTTTTTTTTTAATGTATCCACTTTCCCTCAAATCTGTCCAACCTGCTGTAATGTCGGATTTGATTTCCTACATTTCCCAAATTACCTTTTGACAGCTGACAGAGGGTGCTTGAATCTGCTGCATGCTTTATACATGGCAGAGAAGCGAGAGCGGCTCTGACAGTGCTGCTAGCTTCACCCTCTTACCAGACTTGCTGAATTGCACAGCGGTCGGTTGAAAAATTGTTATTTGGACCTCTTCCACAATGGATGCTGTCAGCGTAAAGTGATGCGTCTAGACAGAAGATACTGCTCCTGGATTATAAGGGCTGACACTGTAACCTAATATTTACTCTTGATATATTAGATTGCTGAAGAGGCTCACTCACATTTATTCATCCAGCCAGTGATAAAAGAACAGAGCCAACAACAAAATGGTAAAAAGCTATTTGTTAAAATGTTTGCGCGGTGCCCTTTAACTCCGGGACTGCTGTAATGATATCCACCTTTGTCCTTATCACATTTTTTAACAGGAATCTTCCACATTTGGAAAGACTCGCAGCACAATGACCTTCAAATGAACTAATGGCTGTGATGAGCTATTTTTATGCTTTCTTTTTAATGCTGTTTTGTTTTAGCTATTCTTAACTCGATTGAATTTGTCTGAAATTTGATTTGAAGTTTTTGTTGCCACAACACATTCCCCCCGGGGGAAGGTTGTAGTTTTGGGCCATATTTTCATGACTGAACGGAGGAGGATGTTTAAATAATGCTTTCTGTTTTCCTCCATCTCTACTAGGTGGTGTTGAAAAACGCCCACATGGCCGTCGGCTCCTTGACCATCAACGAGGAGAGGTCAGAGGTCATCGACTTTTCCGTGCCCTTCATCGAGACGGGCATCAGCGTTATGGTCTCCCGTAGCAACGGCACCGTGTCGCCCTCGGCTTTCTTAGGTGAGGAGCCCAGCAGCCTGACAGACGTCGGGGGGAGAGATGAGCTGAAGGAACAACCGCAAGGCCGAGTTTCTGACATTTTTTGATATTGTAACTATGAAGCTAATCACAAAACATAAGCGCAACACTTAGTCTTGTAGGGTTGTCATCTTCTCCAGCAGGTAAATATGTTGGCACCAGTTGTTACAGCTGCTGTTGAAGACCGATTCATTAATGGCACCAGATTCCCCCTGGGCTTCGGTTACGAGTTGCGTTAGGAGCTCAGACCCTTGCAGGTCTCGTCATAATTTATCATAATTCTGCCATATTTTGCAGAAAAGGTGGTTCTGCAGCCTAAACCGCTCAAAGGTGCAGAAGTGAAATTTGCAGGACAGGTAGTACAGGTGGAGAGCCAGTCAAATGTCCATATGCAAAACCAGCTGTTCTCAATGTCACATAGATGTTTTTGATTCAGAGACACCGGATTGGTTTTAAAGACTCTTGGAATGAGTTCAGCCATTGCTTGATGTAACTGTCTTGTTCCTCCTGGCAGTGCTGTAGGGCTCTTTGTCAGGTCACTTGAGGTTGGCATCTATTTTTACACCTTTGGAAGATGAACTGAAAGTGATTGGAGCCAAGTTTTAATGCATCTGTATGATGAGGTGGCAGACTGGAGTGCATGATAATGATGCTAACTGTTTATTCATTCTCTCTCTCGCTCCCTGTCTCTTTGCCCTCTTATATTTCCCACTCCTACTCCATTTCTCTGACTCTTCCTTCCTCTTCTCAATCTGGCGCTCCACATTTGCATATCTCTCTTGCCCTCTCCCTCTCTCGCTTAATTCTCTCTTCCTCCCCGCTGCCCTCGCTCTCTTCTCTCCCTCTCCCTCCCTCCCCTGATGTCCCGCGTCTCTTACAACCCTCTTTCCCCCCCTCTTCTGTTTTCCTAATCTCTGTCCATCCACGCTCTCTCCCTCAATCCCTTGTCTCCCTTCATCTCTCCTCTCCTCCCTCTCTCGCCCTCCAGAGCCCTTCAGTGCGGATGTGTGGGTGATGATGTTCGTGATGCTGTTGCTGGTGTCAGCAATGGCTGTGTTTATATTCGAGTACTGCAGCCCTGTGGGCTACAACCGCTGTCTGGCTGACGGCAAAGGTGAGAGGCTTCAGCTCACCACACACACACACACACACACACACTCACACACACACACACACACACTCAGTACCTGTTGGGGGGAGGATATAGATGTAAATGATTGCAGATATTTTCTCTTCCAGTCGTGCTGCCTCCCTCATCGCTCACTGTTTTCCGCTCAGAACTCACCAGATGGGAGGTCACGCTTAGGTGGAATTTACCAGAGAAGTTATACAGTTGCTTTGGAATTAGAGTTACACTTTTCAGCACTCCGCAGTGAGTCTGTTTTGTAGGAAACGCGCAGGTACAGTGATGCTGTCCACATTGTGTTTATCTACATTGCGACAAAGTGTTCACAGTGAGTGTGTCTGTCAACACAAAGTGTGTGTACTTCACTACTCAACGCAGGCAAACGCTGGGTTCATGGATTGGAAAAAAAAACGGTTTGAAATTGAATTTTATTTTAGTTGATAGGGATGATGCAATTTTACATAGTTTCAATACAGCACATGAAACTGAGAGTTTAAAGATATTGCTAATTTCCAACTTATGTCCCTAGTTGGGCTTTCACAAGTTTAGTGTAGTCTTATTCAAATATACAGCTTGATACAGGAGATTAGACACAAAGGGGCACAGCTCTGTTTGCTTTTAGCACTTAACCTTTGGTGTGAAGGATTTTACATCTGGAATTAATTTGATTCCAGTTGGTAATGTGCTCCAGAGTTGACAGCCTTTTATGGAGAAAGCTGATTGTCCAAATTGAAATCAACGATGTGGCATTTGTGGCACACACACACACACACACACACACACACACACACACACAGTGATCATAGCAGATGATCTAATAATTGTGGCTTCCATCTACCATTTGCACTGATAATTTGATAAATGAAATGTTGAACCTAAATGTTGGTGGCTCTCACACACTCCCCACTGTTTGTTTGCCCGTTGGTTTAAAATTTCTGGCAATTTCTAGGTTTCAGATTTTCTGAATAGAGTCTGATGGGAAAATGTTTTGCAGCCAACTCCAAAGTCCTGGATGTGAGATTATCAAGCGGCGCATAAAAGCAGTCTAATAGTTCTGGCAATAAAAACAACCTGATGGTGGAATCCAAATCAAGCGCTATCTCTCCACCAAATTTTAACATTCAGAAAAACATGAAATACTTTCATCTTTCCCGGTGAAGTCAGCGGATGAGGATCCAAACTATGCAGAGAACACGGCGAAGGGCAAGTTTGGCCTCCGCAGAAAGAGCGTTGGATGAGTAATGCTCCGACTAGTCATTTACCGGAAACAAACAAGCGCAGGTACAGCTCTGCAGGTTAATGCATCCTGTCTGTAACCACTGCAGATGTTCAAATTGTCTTACTTTGCACAAAGACATATAAACGCACTGCGGGCCGCCTCCACATATAGACGAGCCGTCCTCGCTGACCCAATGACTTCATTTTCCTCTCCTCCTCCTACTCTTCCTCCTCCACGCTGCTCTCTCTTTTTTTTTTTTTTTTTTTAATCATTTACAGTACAGGTGTGTCTCACTGCCTGTTCAAACACACCTCCAGTGCTGCTTCCTGCACACCGGACAAGGCATTTGCATTCATTTCCATATTTCCCATATTCACGTGTTGGCTCTGACAGCAAGGGGCTAGTTTTTTGTTAGATCCCCCCCCCCCCCCAAAAAAAAAAGAAAAAAAAAAAAAAAAAAAAAATCAATCTCTTCCCACAACTCGATCTCTGATGTGGCTATATATAGACAATGGCTATCTTTTTTTTCATCCCTCTCATCCTTCATCATGTTCTGGAGAAGATGTACTCCTCCCTAAAGCGCTGTTCTCTTCTGTGTGCCTCCTTGTTTTATCTGCTTGTAGCACGGTGGGAGTTTGGTATCATGAAGAGTGCAGATCGAAGTTTGGACTCAAAGGATTCGACGCAATAATGTATCAATGGCCTGACTGCAGATTTGTAAAGTCTCTGCCCGATTCATTTAACCAACTTTTTCTTGCAAACTTCACAAAGGAGATATTTGGCACGATGGAGTCAGTTTGTCCGTGAACAAAAGCTCCATACAACAAAACACACCCACATGCTCGCACGCACACTCTCTCTTTCGCTCTCACACGCTCACACGTACCCACACAAACATTATGAACCAACTGCTTATCGCAGCATAATGGCTGGAATGAGCCAGTCTGCTGCCAGCTCACGGATGAATTGGACCAACACGGTTGCTAACTTATCCAAAAAAAAAAAACAATAAATCACATTCACATGTGTGACATACTGTATACATATATAGCCGATATAAGTGAAATAAAATCAGCTCTCTCCATGTTCATAAAGCTTAGGTTCGTTTCACACATGCAGTGTATCCCTGAAATGTTCAAGAACAGTTCCTGCATGGGGTCATGTGTTAAGTCAAGTCAGGGAAACCTGTAGCGCCAATTTCCCAACTCAAGACCTAGTAACATTTCAGGGAAAATGCTGGTGCGTGTACGCGGCGGAAGCGGCCTTGCCCATCAATTCCGGCATTGCCATGGCATGTGTACAGAGGAGCAACTTGGAAATGTTCCTGAATGTATTGCATGCGTGAATAGGGAAAATTACTCGTGGTACGTGAAAGGTTACCCAGTAATTTACCTGGTGCTACAGTATGTGTGGAAGAAGCTGTCGATTCACTTGTTAGCATGCTAACGTTTGCTTATTAGCACTAAAAACAGCTACAGCTGGGGCTGATTGGAATGTCATTAGTTCTGCAGATATTTGGTCATAAAGTACTGGTCAAATTGAAGATTTGACTCGATTATGGCGCTAGATCAAAAAAAGTTGAGTGATCACTAAAGTTAGTACAATTCCTCCAGGAATGTCCGAACCAAATTTCATGCCAATTCATCCAACAGTTTTTGACTCGCTGCTCAGCTGGAAAGCAGACCGACTGTGATTCCCACGCTCTGATTTAGAAGCGATCTGACGTGTCACGAATTCTTTAACCGTGGCCGTGTTTCTTTCAGAGCCTCACGGTCCCTCCTTCACCATCGGTAAGGCCATCTGGCTGCTGTGGGGTCTGGTCTTTAACAACTCTGTGCCTGTGCAGAACCCCAAAGGCACCACCAGTAAGATCATGGTGTCAGTGTGGGCCTTCTTTGCTGTCATCTTCCTGGCCTCCTACACTGCCAACCTGGCTGCTTTCATGATCCAGGAGGAATATGTGGACCAGGTCACTGGTCTCTCAGACAAAAAGGTAAGATTGTGTAAGAAGTTAATGTTTGATGCTGTGCCACCCTGCCTTCTTTTTTTCCTTCAACTGTAATTTACCTTTCTCCGTCTTCCATGTTTAGTTCCAGAGTCCCAACGACTTCTCTCCTCCGTTTCGGTTCGGCACCGTCCCAAACGGGAGTACGGAGAGAAACATTAGGAACAACTATCCAGAGATGCACGGCTACATGACAAAGTTCCATCAGAGAAACGTCAACGAGGCTCTGCAGAGTCTCAAAGCCGGGTGAGAAACTGCAAACTGAAGCGAGTCATTTAGCTTCATTGTTCAATCGAATTTACAAAAAGATATTTATATTAAAATGAATTTACTGAATCACATGAATGTTTGAATCTTATGTCATTATTTCACTATATGTCTCGGCATCAGGCACATAAACATTTAAACAAGGAGTTAACTATGTTGAAATCTGCACATTTTTAGCATTTCCTTGTTGTTGAATTTAAGGGGTTGAATTCAGTTTTATTGCAGCAGGGAATCAAAAGCAGGACAGAGTTCCAATGGATGGTCACATATTGTACTAGAAAGTCTGAATTGTGTGGAAAATAGTTTAAAAAAAGAATCAATGCTTAAGTCCCCTGTTTACGTCTTTACTTGTCTTATTTTCGCTGAATAACTCCAGTAATACTTTCCCTCCCCCTCTTCACTTTTCATCAAGTCTACTTTTTCGCCAGTCTGTGTGCCAGCTCCAGCCTTTGGCAAACCAAGTGGAAGTCTATTACACTTATCAGCAGCTTAGTGCTATTTAGCAGGTTAATTGGAATGTTGTAGCTGTGATGTCTGACTCCTAAGTGCTAATTAATTGTAACCTATCTCTCTCTCTCTCTCTCTCTCTTTCCCCCTCTCTCTCTTTTTCATTAGCAAACTAGACGCTTTCATTTACGATGCGGCCGTACTGAACTACATGGCCGGCAGGGACGAGGGCTGCAAGCTGGTGACCATCGGCAGCGGCTACATCTTCGCCACCACTGGGTACGGCATTGCCATCCAGAAGGAGTCGCTCTGGAAGAGACATGTGGACCTGGCCATCCTGCAGCTCTTTGGAGACGGTGAGACAGCCTGCTGTTTCCTCCGCTGTTTTATTCATAGATGGAGCACAGTTTAATGCACTCAGCAAGCAGAGACTCTATCATGCATACAGCTGTGCTGATGTGATGAGTTGTATAAATAATAACTCAAAGATGCACGAGTTAGTCACTGAGATAATGCAATATTTTCCTCGGAAAGGAACAGAACATAACTTCTTATAAACAGCCTTGAAGCGAACACTAAAGGATAAATCTGGCTTATTTAAACTGTGGTCGTAATCTATTGACTTTGGCAGCTGTTTTGTTCACCAATATCGTCCTAACTTTGTTTAGAAATGTGTTCTTGGGAAAGGACCTAAGAAAAGTCGACGTTCTTGAGCTGTGTTCTCTGGTACAATCTCAGTATTGTGAAGCACAAAGTCAAAACGTGTCTTTCTGTAGGTTTGATTCAAACACCTGCAGTCGAGCAGGTGAGCTGAGTGAGTGAGCCTTGAACAGAGGATACGTTAGGTTTTTTTATACACCTACTACAGGTGATTCTGCACGCGGACACTGACGTTTGCAAGGTCAGGAAAAGATAGTACATTAATCATTCTGTCTAAACTAGCAGAGGACGGCATCTTCACAATACAGCTGAGTAATGCAGGACATCGTATCGTCATTGTCTGCAGACATTCAGGAAGACACCAGCAGTTTGTTCTTCGCAAATGATTCAAACACAGGATTTCTTGCAGAACTGGAAATTTCCATTCCAGTTCTTATAATGATGAACGCCATTGTCCTCGTGAATTAAAAGTGCATGCCAGTTGACCCCAATTAGCAGGTAAACACCCACCAATCCCCATAAAAAGGGCATGAGACTGCAGGGCTGTGTGCACACACAGAAATTGAAACGCCCAAACGACAGTCTAAAATGTGGGGAGCACCGGAATCCAAACGTAAAAAAAGACATCAATAGTTGTGATTTGGAGTCACTTCTGCAGAAAGTCAAACGAGCCGTCACATTCAGCAGCCTCAGTGGTTGATATAACATAACACAAAGAAGCTGATGCCTGGGATGCTATTTCTCCTTCACTGATAGTGTCGTTTTCAAAGGCCACAATGCTTTGTGAACTGATGAAAATAATTATAACATTTTTATTTATTTTTTTAAATGCAATAACATACAACTGTAGAATTGAAGAAAACACAATATCCAGTTATTTTGCACAAACATATCACCTCTCAAATGTACGTAAGTTTGCTCTTCAGTGTGCGTACAGTAGATTCTGTTCTTACCTAAGAACAAATGCCCCAAAAAATAAGCTACAGCTGCAGTAAGTGCTGTAGAGTAGGTACACGCTGAACCAGGAAGTTGTTCTGTAAACTGATAGATGTTAACAACAGACCGTTTGGTCCGAATTTCACCATCATTTCCTAAAAAACAATTTAGCAAACCTGGCTCGTTCATTTATCCAAATCCCAGATGTCAGCAGTTACCTTAGTGAGTACAATGTAATGGTAACCTGAAGAAATGATGGCCAAAACTAAAGAAGTAAGATCCAAGTTGTACTAAATACGATTTATCCTTTAAGAGCTAATTCGAGGCGCTTGATTTACCCACCAATATGCTTTGAACAAATCTTGCCTCAGGCTGCGCTGTAGGGACAAATAACAGTGGCTTAGTTTAAGTCTCATGTATATTAGTGTAAAATACAATATTTTCAAGAAGGTCTACTCTAAACTCAGGCAAAAATAGGTTTCTCAGACAGTGAGATTTTAGATTTAAGAGTCCCCTGTTTAGGATAAGAACTGTTAGAGGGGGAGGAAAATCATAGCTCTTCGAAGTAATTTCTGTAATTACAAATCTGGTGATTAATTGGCTCTGCAAATCAAATGTACGTGTAATTCCACTCCCATATATATCTAGAACAGACAGAAAAGGTAAGACAGTGCTGCTGGGGATATAACTGGAGATTTAGCTCCACCCTGGGGGCCCTATGCTTTATGATCACGCTTGCCTTTTATGGGAGACTGTCCAAGCACTCCAGGGCCTGTTCTTTTGAAACACTTCATTCCTGTCAGCTGGAGCTGGAGCATTAATGAGCCTCAGAACGGGCGTGGAAAGAAACGGAACGTGTTAGAAAATGTCCGTTCCTAACCCGTATAGTACGTGCTTTTTAATCCAAAACTGTCCATCATAAACAAGTCAACATGTTTACAGACAACTGCTCTTCGCAGGTTTGTGTTCGACCACTTTGTAATGTGCTCAGTTACAGAACGCAAATTACATTAACATATTTGTCATTTGGATTACTAATCTGAGTACTTTTGGATTACTTCAAAATCAAACATTGAAAATATTACAGCTTTATACTCAAAAGTTTGACGCAGCCACTTACAAGTTTTATAATTATTCTTTTTTTTTTTCTTCTCACATCTCAGAAACATTTTCAAGAAAATAACATTTTTAAAGGTTTTGTATTTTAAGCTTTTTACAGTCGGTCAAATCAAATGACAAAAGCAGTCCCGGCACAAACTACAGGTGCACTCTGTGTTGTACAACATGTGTGATGCGCTTTCTTTTGTGCACGTTTCTGTTGCTCCTGCTGTTTTTGCAGCATGGAGCACTTTGCTTTGGTAAAACAAGAGAAGCACAAAATGTTCATCTTCCATTTTCAATGTAAATAAAATGGAATAAAAACTTCCATAACATCCATAAATCATCATTAAAACACAAATATTAGTAAAGAAACAGTAAGAAATAAAAAGATAAATCTAATTGCACATTTTTTCCAATGTAAAAATGTTGATTATAGTCACTTTTGTTTGTAATCTGATTGAATGAAGAATGTAAAGGACATTTGGTGTGTGTGTGTGTGTGTGTTTGTAATTTTGCATGTGTCTTGTTGCTAGTTTATTTGGGAACGGTCCAGCGTGTTGTGAGCATCCTGAACCACGGGCCCTCGGGGGCCCACTATAGTGCGTCCCAGTTAGGGGTGCCAGCATCGCTCCTGGTATATTTCAACACCGTGTGCATGAGTGCGCGGGTTTGTTTGTGAATATGGGTCAGACCTCTGAAATGAAAGGGCCTATGTGTGTAAGCGAGAGTGTGTGTGCGTGTTAGAGAGATAAAGAGGTGTAGAGATTCTGACTATTTGTGACACAGGTTTATTTTTATCAACCTACATACAATTCAAGAAGAGTGTTGTGTGTGTGTATTGTTTTCTGATTTATTGATTATTTCTCAAGCGTATGCAAGCCTATTTTGTGCGTGTCTGTGTGTGTTTTTCTATGAGCACGTGTGTATGTGTGTCTGATTAACATCATTCATACAGGAGCCAGGCGGCCCTGTCTCGCCCCTCTCAGGAATTCAATGTCACTTTGCCAAACCTCGCCCTCCACTCCTCTCCCGGTGGCCTAGAAAGCCATCAGACTCGTGGCCCGGTACGAGGCCTGGAAGGGAGTCTGGGTAGTCTGACGCAGGCCAGAGCAAAATATATGTCACGGCTGTCTCGAAAAAGAAACAGCAGTTTTGATTCGGTGATTTTCTGATTCGCTGTCGGACGGAAAGTTTTTGAGCCATTTAGTTGATTTCAAGGACCTTTCGCCCTTGAAACCAATGAAAGACCTGTTGCATCATTTCAGAGGTACCAGGCATCAACGATGAAAGTGTCCTCAGGTCTAAAATGTACTTTAAAAAAACTAAATCTGTCGGGAAAGATGACGACAGGTAACACAGTTTATGACCTGACGGACAGAAGAGCTGAAAGCATCAGTTTTTGCACACAATCCCCCGTGAGAAAAAAAGATAATTGTTTTTTACACTTTCTTTTTTCTAAGGCGTGAACAAACGTGATGTGACATGTTGACTCGTGAATTTAGAAGTGCTGGTACAGGAGGCTTGTTTTGTTAGCTCCCTGTTTCCTGGCTTTATGCTAAGCTAAGCTAACTTAGCTTCATATTTAGCACACAGACATGAAAAGGATATTGATCCTCTCATCTCACAGGTCACATGTCTGCTGTGAAACAGGCCTTTTGCTCTGCTAATATAGTTGAGAGTAGGATTTGTATGTGTGAAAAGTGTGTTTCAGGTGTGTGTGGGCGCGTACTGTTTGAAAAACACATTCGTCATCGTCTAAAACACGATGACGGAATTCTTAGTTTATTAGTCCAGCTGCCTAACTCAATGATCACAGTAAAAATGTTTTCATTAAGCTGCTGATATGGATTTACCTTGGACATCTCTGAGTGGAGCTTTAATGCATTTACTCTTTAATAAAAGTCCCTTTTTTTACAGTGTTGGACCTTCCTAGCAGAGCACACCGTGTGTAACTGTGAGGACCTGGATTTGAATCCACTTAGGGACAATTGTTGCATTCCCGCACCATCTTCGTGCTCACGTTCCACTGTCAGCTGTCCAATAAACATAAAACATGGCTGCATTTTTCAAGTAGTGCCAAATGTTCCCCTTTCCTCCATAAAGATCTTGTTAAATAAAAATAAATGATACAAACCCCCTACAGGCTGGTCCAACACTTCCCAAGAGCATATTTACCTCACAAATAAAACCATTGTGTTAATGCGCTCTTTACCATACAAATACCACTGTCACGTCAAAGCGGCTGCATAATACGTGCACATTCAGTTTGTCAGCAGATATAAAGTGGTTGCTGCTGTGTAACCGCGTCTGTATTTCTGCCTGTGTGTGTGTGTGTTTGTGTGTTTGTGTGGTGCCTCTCTGAGTTTTTTGCATGCTGTGGAACTTCCTGCTTGATGCTCAGAGGCCAGCCAGGGCTCCGGTGCAAGAGTCGCGCTGACGTGCAGCGACAACGGCTGAATGTATGATTAATTAAGCGACGCTTGTTCTGCCACAGTCGGCTTTGATAGAGAACAGCTCGTGATGAAACAGAAGGTGACCCACAAAACAGACCAGAAGCTCAGGGACCAGCATCAGACGCACGGACACACACAAACACACGGATACGTGCACATGCATACATATTACGCAAAGACTTGTTTTCTTTTTTTTTTTTTTTTTTACAGTTTGCGTCGACGAATGCACATGTTGACCCGAAAGCTTTCACATATTGTGCGGTAAACACTTAGACACACAATTATTTGAGTGCAAAGAAGATCAATGTAATTAACATGTGACCATGTGTAACTCTTTTCCTGTCTGCGATGAAGCCTACTGCGAAATTCAAGGCTGTATTTCACTGCTAACTCCCCTGACCCCCCCCCCCCCCCCTTCCCACCGTCTGCCCGCCATCTTCCCTCCTCTCTTCTTTTGTTGCATCACCTCTCCATCCCTCGTGTCCTCCAAATACCCATCCTGTTATTACATCATATCCCTCCTCTCTCCTTTATATTTTACATACACTCTTTTTTCCCACCCCTTTATTTAAATTCCCGTACGAATCATGAAAAACCCTTCTCCACATGTCGTCATCATGCCCCTCTCCTCTGTCTCGTCTCCTTTTCTTCTTCTTCTGTCCATCTCCCTCTTTGCTCGCCTCCGTCCTGCTTCCTTCTCGTCCATCGCCTCTTGACCCTCCCTCCTTCCTTCTCTCCTTCCTCTCTTCTTCCCTCCATCCAGGTGAGATGGAGGAGCTGGAGTCTCTGTGGCTGACGGGAATCTGCCACCACGAGAAGAACGAGGTGATGTCCAGCCAGCTGGACATTGACAACATGGCTGGCGTCTTCTACATGCTCGGCGCCGCCATGGCTCTGTCGCTCATCACCTTCATCTGCGAGCACTGGTTCTACTGGCAGCTGCGCTTCTGCTTCATGGGCGTCTGCTCCGGCCAGCCCGGCTTCGTCTTCTCCATTAGCAGGGTGAGACAGGGCGGGGAAGGGAAGACAGGAATTAGGAGAAAACGTGCTCAGACTTTAAAGCTGCTATTTGAAATGTTGTCAAAATTAATTAATAAATCATCAATCAATCAAACTTTATTTGTATAGCACCTTTCAAACATGTTAGTGCAGTTCAAAGTGCTTCACAGACGACTGACGCGCTGGAAATAAGAAGACAAAACAAGCGTGGACCGTGAAAACAACAGAAAAGACAAAAACAAAATCAGCAATTTAACAATTTCAGACTAATAAACACAATAAAATGATAAAAAATGTAATAAAATAGAATTCAAATAAATGATGTTTTACAACTTAAATACAATAAAACAAGTGCATAATAAAATAACAATAAAATAGACTACTATACAGTTTTACTACTTAAATACAATAAAATAATAATAAAATACCATTTCTCTAACATTTGCATAAATGTATCCATCTGTAATTCACAGCATATTTACACGCACTGCACTGAGAAATGTCCATCAGCTTTCCATGGCTTGTACTTTTGAACAAATTCTCTGATTGACATGTTTTGATTGCCAGTAGGTTGTTTTCCAGCTCACTGATGGAGCTGATTCATTTTACACCGTCACCTCGAGCCCAGTAGTGCCACACGTTCCAAATCTCACAGTGGCTGATATAAATAAACGCAGACTTCCACGCGACCTTAAATATTTAAAACGAGACGATGTAACTTTTGAAAGAAGAAAGATCACATTCTTCTGCTCATAAATGAAAAGTTGCATCCATGAGCAATACAACACACATTTGCTCAGTTTAATACACTGACTTGTTCTAATATAACCAGTAGCTTCTGTTGGCTAATTGTTAGCTAATGTTAGCCAATGATAGATACAAATTCCTAAGTACCTATCTCAGTGGTCTGATAAAGGCCGAGTAAAACACCTGCTAGAATTATTAAGTATACAGGTGTTGTTACTTACTGCAGCTTGGTAGAAAGAGTGTTTTTTGTGTCTCCTCTTCGCCTTCTTTGCCTCCTCTTTTGCCGACTAGAGTTTCCTTAGTGAACATTGCTCTGGTTGTTCTGCTACTGTAAGCTATATAGTTGAGTTGCTCTCTGATAGGCAGTGATGCAGTGTGTATGTCTGGGGCTTTTATTGTGAAAGGTAGGCACACAGAATTGCGTAGCGGAAGCCAGACTCGGAGGGAACCAATATAATAGCCAATGGTGTAATTCTAATGCTACATTGTGCAATCAACATTTACCTCCTGACGATAAGTTAAAGTAAAAATGTTGTCTATAGTCACTTTAACAAAACATCCAAATTGTTTATATTTTTCCAGTTTTTCCCGCGCCACTGACTCCTCGCCTTGTTTACTCAGCCCTACATCATCAGCGTTAATGTCATGTCTCTGCTTTATTCTGTCAAGCTTTAGACATGCTAAAATTGTAATGAGCATTTAACCAAACCAAACTCTCCCTCCAAAACCGATATTGGAGCTTTTTTTTTTTTCCCTTTTCGTTTCGATGGTTAGCCCTTTCCGACGTCCGTGGGGGTAAATATTTACAAAATGTTGAGCCAAAATCAATATTTCACTCAACAAAAATCAGCCACAGAACCGGGGAGGGTAGATTACTGGATCCCAGGAGACCAAAGTCACCCCCGAGGTATTTGATTTGCATTCCAATTGTTTTGACATGGCTTCGGTGTAATTCACTGTGTGCCTCTGAAGGTGAACCGCTGCAGGCTAAACCACGTGGCTAATTTACAGCAGAGCTATACACTACTCGCACCCCCCCTCCACACACACACACACACACACACACACACACACACACATTTGATATGCTGCTGTGGTACCGGGGCTGCTTGTGCCAAGAAAACAAGGCAACGGAGAAAGACAACATTTTCCCCTCTCTGCTCTAATATTACGCTCCAGTGCCCAACTTTGATTATTTTGTATGGTGTTAATTTTACGTTGTCGCTGTCTCCTTGTTTATGCTCGTGTGTGCGTGTACGCGTGTGTTTGTGTCGAAGGAGCGTGAAATATCAGTTGCTAAAATGTCAGTTGACTTCTCATTTCCAACGACAGGCTGCTCGGTGTTGTTTTTGATTATTACATCATTAGAATGTGTATGGGGTCTGGATCTGAAAGCAATTATGCTTCGTAAAACACCCAGTCATTGCTCTCATTTACAGAAATCACTTCCGTCTTTGCAACAATGTGACAACATAATGAACACAAGTGTCCATAAATACAACCTGATGATTCAGTATGTTAAAATATTCAGTGGAGATATTCATTGAATGTACGTTTGCATATGTAACACAAAATTAGGCTTTATTATCTTTCCACATTCCTCGGCCACAGCCTCACATTGTCTCCTTCTCATTTACTCGTGTGCTTTCTCGGGCCATTTCTTCCCCCCCCCCTCTCTCTCTGTGCTCTGCCACTCAGATTGATTCCGCTTTTTTAATTTCACAGCATAATCCAATAAACTTTATTGTTATTGCCGCAATTAACATTTAAGCTCGGCAGTGTAAAAAATGAGACATCTGTCACGGTCGCCGTGAGTCACGTGGCGTCGGTCACGGCTTCACGGTCGGTTAGCGTTCCCTCCCTGCGAGGCGGCTCTCCCCTGGCTACCTGCTCCTCCAGGTCCCACCTGCAACACTGAGACAAATTAATTATATTGATTTAAAAAGCCTCTAATGACGTTAGAACTGTAAATGTATTAGAGGTTTAATCACTCCTACTTTTCATAGCCCCCACAACACATCACATCATAGCTCGGTTCATTTGCATTAAGCGCCATAAACTTACACCACACACAGGCGGTATGAAATTATGAGCCGCAGCATGTACAATAGGCACTCTATATGCAATCTTACATAGGGCACAGCTAGTTATTTGTTGATTTCCTGCCTCTGTACCAGTGTAATCACTTATAGATTTTGCTGTGATCCCCCGGTGGATTGAAAATTCTTAGCAACCCTCAGGCCACAGTTATTGCTATTCACACATCCTGCCCAAATAATCAGCGACTGTAGCGCTGGGCCCGGCAGCAATCTGCCAACTGTTACATTCTGTGGGCAAGTGGAGTGGACAAAATCTGCTGTTGAATACGAAGCAGCAATCTCTTTGTTAAATGTCCAAGATTTGATGCACTACAGTATTAACTTGTTGTTCCCAGTCGTGGTTGTTGCTTATTTGTGTGTGTGTGTGTGTGTGCATCAAAGAAAAAAGCTTAAAAACCACACAATTATTCATCCTGAACTTGCTCTCAAATGCCAGCATTGCTCAATACCATCACTGAATCTGAAGGGGGAAGATCTTCCTAAGATTAATGTGGATGCTTCTGGAAAAGTCGGCCCAAAACGGGATGTTGTCATAGATGTCACGGGGAGGGGGGGGGGGGGGGGGGGGGGGAGGCGTGACAGATTTGGCAGCAGGTGCGATGTAATCAAGACAATAAAAGAAGAAAAACAAAAAATATGAAGTGATGACAAATTATATAAACAGGCAGATGGAAAAAAGAAACACAGATGAGACAGAGAAGGACCAGATAAACATTGAAAGATGATTCTAAGAGGAGGGAATAAAAATCTGAAATATCACACAGGTGGGCGTATACATTTGTCCTCCACTGCAAGATTCCTATCCAAATCCCATATTTCTGAAATATGAATCCTTCTGTATTTATGTGCACCTCTCTTGGTTGTAGCCATTGTCAAGCTTTACATACTTGGCTGTTAACAGACTGTGAAATTGAAAGAAGTCATAACATTATCTATAAAAGCGGAATGAGGGATGAAGGCCTTTTTGCTGCAATGCAGGCCCTGTCCGTGTAGCTAATTAACTAGCAGAAACGAGCGGCTAGGGAAAGGAGAGCTGAGGGTCAACGAGTCATATTAGTGGGCAAAAGGCGGAGGTTGGGACGAGTCACAGCTTAACAGCAGAGAACGTTTGACAGCCAGCTGACCCTCTGACCTCTTGTCCTGACCTCTGCAGCGGCGAGCAGGACGGAGGTCGACTGAGCTGAACTGTAACAGCGGCCCAGAAGCATCCCTTTATTTCTATCTACACACGTCCAGAAAAACTGAGCAAAATCATTGTTTTGAATTGATCTGATCCTTTACCGTTCCCATCTGTCATGCCTGGTTTGCTCTCCTCTGTACATCCATTTTTATCTGAATTTTGTATCGTACATCACTGAATGCAAATGGGGCAGTTTGTCTTTCTGTCACTGTAACGCTCTCTTCGGACGGGATTGTGTTGCGGCTTACGGCGGCGGTGGAACTGAGGTGTTTAATAACTACCGGAGGATATTGTTCAGCTGAATTCTAATCACATTGATTAAAGGTATTGACCAGCGGGACCCAGGAGTTTTTACAGCCCCGTCGCCTTTATCAATCATCCGCCATGCAGCTACACTGTCCTCCCTGAATCCTCGTACTGTATGATCACTCGCACACCAGCTTTGTATGCTATGCTATATACTACAAGCTGCAGCCTATAAACCACGTCACATCTGTTTTTACTTATTTATTGAGGTATTGACAGCAACAGAAGAGCTGCTTCTCACTTCTCGTGGTCAGGATGCAATGCAGCTGCAGTCTCATGTTTGTGTCAACTTACGGCTGAAATACACGGAGCACAGACACGGCGCGACACGCCTGCCGCAGCAGAGCAAGTCCTTTATAATTAACTAAAGCTGCAACACTGACTATTGAACTGTGATTGTTCAAATGTTTTCACACACAGGGCCCTCCCAACAGGTAAAAACTACATATAACTGTGTAAAAAAAACACCAATATTTTCTTAAATGATTAAAGACGATGAATAAAGATAAAGACCTTATTGTACCAGAGGCAATTGAAACGCAGCAGAGCAAACTCGTGGGTGTTTTTACATTTCACATTAAAATAAAATCAATCAAATCAATGTGTATCACCATGTATTTCAGTTGTTAGAAAACAATATTAGTGAAAAATGATTGTTACATTTACCAGATGTTCCCTCTAATGTGTGTAATCTGTATTCCCCCACACAGGGCATCTACAGCTGTATCCACGGGGTGCAGATTGAGGAGAAGAGCAGCTCGGCATTGAACTCCCCATCAGCCACCATGAACAACACACATTCCAACATCATGCGCCTCTTACGCACCGCCAAGAACATGGCCTCCCTGTCGGGGGTGAACGGCTCACCCCACAGCGCTCTGGACTTCATCCGCCGCGAATCCTCCGTTTATGACATCTCTGAACATCGGCGCAGCTTGGCGGGCCACTCAGACTGCAAGGCACCTTACCTGCCAGAAGACAACATGTTCAGCGACTACATCAGTGAGGTGGAGAGGACGTTTGGCAACCTCCACTTGAAGGACAGCAATCTGTACCAGGACCACTACCTGCACCACCATGGCTCGACGCTCGGGCTCAGCGGACCGCCTGCCAACAGGCCCCACAGTTTGGGCAGCGCTAGTTCTCTGGAGGGGGGCATGTTCGACTGTGACAGCCTGGGTGGAGGGGTGGCACCTATTTTCACCACCCAGCCCTGCTCAGCACTGACCCACAGGAACATGAGCAAGTTTGATTTGCTCTCCGGACAGACTCCTCCCTCAGGCCAGGGCTTCAAGGGAGGCCTGCCAGACCTGTACGGGAAGTTCTCCTTCAAGGGAGGCGCCTCAAGCTCCACATTTATCCCTGGGCATGGCTACTGTGGAGGGAGAGGAGAGGAAGATGGGAATATACGGTCAGATGTCTCGGACATCTCCACGCACACAGTAACTTATGGAAACCTGGAGGGTAATGCCAAGAAGCGCAAACAATACCGCGATAGCCTGAAAAAGAGGCCGGCCTCTGCCAAGTCCAGACGGGAGCTGGACGAGATTGAGCTGGGCTACAGGAGGAAACCCTACCACATCAGCCACCACCACTACCACGGCCACCGTTCTACCTCCCCACCGCTTTTGCCCACTGAACGAAAGAGAGGAGGAGGTGGAGTAAACAACGACGGGAACTCTTATATCTTCAGAGAGAAGGAGAGCGTTAGGGATTTTTATTTGGACCAGTTTCGGCCCAAAGAGGGCGTCCCTCAGTGGGAACATGTGGACCTGACAGAGGGCCCTGGGAATAGAGATGGAGGAGTGGGAACCTGCACTACCTTGGTTCCAGTGGATGACTTTCTTAAGAGCAAACCCAAAAAGTCAGATTCAAAGAGTGGCGGAGGATCTGGGCTGGCAGGGGGAGAGTGGGAGTGCAGGAACTGTCGGGCTAGCGGGGGAGGAGTGGGCAAGCAGATGTCCATGCACGGAGGAGGGGGAGGTGGTGTGTATGGTGGTGGCATGAGTTGCGGGACCTCGGGAGGCGGAGGAAACAGCCGCCCCAGCTCTGCGACCTGCATGCGCTGCGAGGGTTGTAAAAAGACAGGAAACCTCTACGATATCAGCGAGGACAACAACCACCTCTTGGAACAGATGGGGGGAGGGAAAGGTGTGGGGGGAGGAGGAGGTATGGGCGCAGGCCCTCAATCTCAGGGCCAGCAGAGGAGGAAGGGTGGAGGATTCGGCAAACCACTGAGGCGGCAGCACTCGTATGATGCATTTGTCGACCTTCAGAAAGAAGAGTCGGGCGGGATGGGAAGTTTGATGGGGGGCCGGGGAGGGGGGGGAGGGATGAGTGGCGCAGGTATGGGAGGGATGTTGCCCCCACCCAGGAGCGTTAGTTTGAAGGAGAAAGAACGCTACATGGAGGGCACCAGCCCCTTCGCACACATATTTGAGCGCCACGGGGGCTCGGAGCGAGAAAGGGAAAGAGACAGGGACCCGTTGTTTTACGGAGGTGAGGGCCGCAAAGGACCCGGCTCACCATTCGGCCTGTTCAGAGGCGGCGATGGCCTTCACCGCCGCTCCATCGGAGAGAGAGACATGAGAGACAGGGACAGGTCTTTGATGGAAGGAGGAGGTGGGGGAGGGTTCTCTTTATCCAAATCTCTTTACCCAGACAGGGTAAACCAAAACCCCTTTATACCCACCTTTGGCGATGACCAGTGTCTGATGCACGGAGCCAAACAATATTACATGAAAAAGCAACAGCAGCAGCAACAAGTTGCCAAAAACAGCCGAAGTGACTTCAGGAGCCAGATGAGCACGACTTCATATCTGCCGGCGTCCGCCACTGCCGGGGTTATGTCCAACGTGACCCCCCGGTTCCCGAAAGAGCTCAGCCTCGGTGGAATGAACCACCACGGCTCCATGCTGGGGGTCGGCCCCCCGCGTCCCTTCAATGGAAGCAATGGCCATGTGTACGAGAAACTCTCCAGCATTGAGTCTGACGTGTGAGAGCAAAAATGGGGGAGGAGGGGCGGACAATGGCGAGGGAGGAGAAGGGGAGGAATAGAGCTGTGTAGTGTTAGGAGATCAGGGATGATTTTACAGACACTGTCCACACACTGCAACCCTAGCCCCATATTGGGACAGCACGTGAGGTATGAGAGGAGAAAGCTGTGAAAAATAACAGTAAGGGGAAAATCTTGATTTTGTAAGAAAATCTGGGTATAAAAATCAGGACACCCTGAGGAGGTGTGGGATGTTAACCCTCTCTCAGTAATGGCCAAAGCTACTTTTATGTCCAAACACAGTCAATCAACATCACAAATCCACTCAACTCCAAGCCCATCATTTGATCCACCAGTGAGGCAGAAGTCAATGTGCTTAGAGAGGCAACACCTCATCTTAGTTTGCTATTGGACGCGTGAGCCTGGTGCGACGCGATGGCTGTCTGAGAGCTCCTGCCGAGTGCTTCGGAGGAAAGACTGCGAGAAACGAGCTGCCCATCTGCCACTGTGTCACCGCAGAAAGGAGACATTGTCGCGTTTGCCCCGAGCAGCGACACAGGAGATGACTAGTGCTTATCTCTCTGGAAGGAGACGGCACCGGCCTGTCCGTCTCCTCATCTCTCCGTCCTGCACTCGTCCAACTTTTCTCTTCACCCCCGCTCCTTCTCCTCATCCCTGACGCCAAAAGAGCTGATCTTGTTTGCTATGAGAAATACAATCATGAATGATAATAAGATATTCTTATAGAAAAAAACAGGGTATAAGAACAACAATAATATTGTGAATAACAAAGATGTTAGTGCTGATTATGATAACACTGCTTATGATATCACTTAAGTTTTTCTTGTTTTATGTTTCTGTTGGTATAATATTTCACTACTGTTTTAGTATCTGTAGTTGTATCCTGTGTGCCCCGGGTGGCGGCAGGAAGGTTGTTCTAAGTTCAACCAACAAGCCAGAAAGACTGAGAACTCCTTTTTATTTCTGTTTTCTGTAGAATATTTTTACGCCATGTTCATACATTTTATTTGCTCCTTGTGGAAAAACGGGATCTGGAAGACACGTTTAGAGCTGACAGATCCTTTATTTGATGTTTTCAAGACATTACAAATCAAGTGCACACACACACACTTAAACACATGCAGATTTTGTAACTTGTGTTACTGTGAACGACGCGTTTCGTCCGAAGCTGAAGATACTGAGAGGAAGGACGTGCCTTAATGGTCTCCAGTGGATGCGTCCTCCGGTTCAACGCGCGGTCCTTGCGCAACCAGGCAGCACCGGGACGGACCGGCATGCTTTTCAGGCTGCTCGGTGTTCTCTTCACGTTTATGAGCCAAAACTGCAGTGAAAATTGACATCAGGCTTGAGACGTTGCAGCCGATGGTTTCGATACAAGAGATGTTTTATAACTTCGTAAAATGATTTCATACGTCGAGTTTGGGCAGCACTTTACGAACCAGATGCATTCAGGATGTCATGGATAGACCGACGCGTCTCACTTCACAACACGGCAGCCTTTAGACCACTTCTTTTATTCAGGTTACATGATAACAGTCACCAGGCACTCACTTTTTTTCGGCCTCTCACCGGTATTTCGTTGAGGGCGTTACTTTCCACTTGCAGGCGCACACGCAGAAAGCTTTGTTTGTACATTGTGTATGATTTAATATATGCACTGTTGTTTATGTTGCTGAAATGCAACAAAAATGTGTAGGAGAAGTGTTGTTGCCCTGCGACAATGATGCCGATTTAAAGCTTGAGCCGAGGAGGGTGTCTATTTGAGAAAAGGCCTCTTAAACGCCGACGGAGGCGGCCATCTTTGGGATAGCTTTCCGTGGCTTTTCACTTTGACTGATGTAGATATCGTCTTTATTCGCTGGAGAGGCCTCATTTATTGCACAGGACCTTTTTACTCAGTGTAGGTTCAGGCACTCAGTAGACATGCCTTATCATCCCATCACCCCCCCACCCCCCCACACCCCCATGCAGAGCTGTCTGATGATGACTCATCATATTACTGTACAAAATAAAGAAGCCTCTATTAGTTATTTAAAGGTTGGATCTTCGATTAGCTGGCCGTGTCAGAAGTTCAAGGGCTGCGGGAGATTGCGCAGGAGTGCTGGCTTGAGACTGGAGCTGCTGGAGAGTGTCGAGGGATCTTTGTCGTTGCGGACATCTATCTCATACCCTGATCTAAATGCACCAATGTAATAGGTTGGCGTGTGTGTGGGTGTGTGTGTAGAGGGAAGCAAATCACGATTGAATGATAACAGTTGGCCCCCCACCCCCCCCCCCTTCCCCCACTAACCTGCTGATAACTATTCATAATTTCAACCGCGCCCTCCCCTCGCTCCACAGATAACACCGTCAAAGTGAGACTGATCGAGTTAGCCTTAAATCAAACAGATCCATGTACCCCACCCCCCACACACACCCCCCTCCCCCAATGACTCTCCTAATAAATAGATTGGGATCTCTGGAATTTTTATACGCACACATTTTTGAAAGTTCAGGTTCAACCATTATCAGCGAGACGGTTTAAGAAGGATAACGGGAAACGACGAGGAAATAAGAAGGAGCAGAAGAGAGACTTCGGTGTGGGCATCAATCAGCGTCAGCATTTGTACGTTAAATCTTTTCCTTGTAAATAATCTATTTAAAACTCTTTTCACTTTGTACAGTAAACAGACAGACAGGATGTAACTTTCAATATGTTTTACAGCAATTTAAGAAATAAACAAAACAATAATAAAAACTCATAAAAACAGAAAATACGCAAACAAAAATATGCAAAATATAGTTAAGACACAAATATTACTAATCATAAGTGATATAATTGAACCTTTTTTCTTTAAATCTCATGTTTACTTAATTATAATAGTTTACCAATCAGTATACTGATTATGTTAAGAATTATGCTTTTTTTCATATTTTCACTAAAGTGTTGGAAATCGAGGATAATTTACTGTAGGTGTAGACGTTTGGTGATAAAAGGGGAAAGTTTAGTTTTAGGAGTCTTTGCTAAGTTTCCCTTGAATTGTGTTAGATTCTCTCTTTTTAAGGTAAGCTCTTCTTCATGCTTTTTGAGATAAATTCAATTATCTACACATTTATGGAATACAACATTACATGTATACATAGATGATATTTGCATTTAGAGGCAGTATATTGTGATCATTCATTTTTAAGCAGCAATCCTTGTTAAAAACGTACAAGATATTTGTGTTTTTGTTGCCCTTTTATTTTTATTTTTTTTTACCTGAGCTCTAACAGTGATTGCACACAGAATTTAGAGCCATTGTCGGCCCGGCCTATCCCGTTCCCTCTCTCTGTTTGGGATAGACATCACTGTGGTAAAGGATATACATGCACACATATATAAACACATGCACACACGCACACGCACACAAACGCGCACTGGACATTCCCCATGGTTGATGTTGCTAATATTGCTGAGGCTTTCAGCACAATATTGAGGAAATCCAAGAGCGAGTGTAGTTTCATCTTATTGAGAATCCATTTGAAGCCGAAATGCATTTGTGCAACCCCTTATTAAAAGGTGCAACATTTGTTCTGTCATGTCTCATTTAATGTAGACTTTTGCTTCAGGGGAATCAATTGCTGTTGCTATATTTTAGCTCACATATTACTAAACTGTATTATTTGACAGCTGAAAACACTTAAAAAAGTGTTGGATTCTAATTTATATTTGTGCAACTCTGTGCACTGCTATGTTTTTCCAGTATGAGACGGGAAATATAATTTGTGATTTGTTGTGTACATATGCAATGTCCCTGTGCAGTCAGAAATTATTTCCCCCGCTCTTCTTCTGTATGGTACTGATTCCAATAAGTCTCTATAATCTTCACCCCAGCCCTGAGAGAAGAAATTCATCTCTCTTCTGTTTTTCGCCTCAACTGCTTTCATGTCTACAGGGTTGATTGAAAAGTGAAAAATGTATCCGTGTGCACGTAAACTCTGTTAGGTTTGCATATTTTTCACACCACGTTCCTTCTCCTCATTCGCAATAAACAGGATGACCAAACAGAAAAAAAAAAAGCTCTCGCTGTACACTGTATGTGCCAAGTCATCACTTCCTGTTGTTTTCTTTATGCATTGGAAGGGCGAGATACTGTATAGGGCCAGTTTTCAGCTGCTGGTTGGGAAGTCAAGGTGCACCTGACACTGTGGTAAACATGCTATCATCAGGCCTTTACCACCTCCAGCTGCTCTGCTCTGCTCTGCAGCCAGCGAGTGCAGGTCGGGGCAGTGATGCAGAGTAAGCATGGCTCATCAGAAGTCTTTATTTCCCTCACGGGCGAATTGGTCTCGGGCTCACTTCTCTGCACACGAGCATGCCACAACACGTTTGTTCAAATGGGTCGTGTAGAGCAAAACACTGTGTCACATTTTTACAACACAAGAAAATGGCTGTGGCAAGTTAGTGAGGCGGGAACATCCAGAAGGTGGAGGATGTGAATATCACCTCAGCTTGACGTGTGTTTTTCTGTCAGGCATTATGACACATGGGACCAAATAAGAGCATGACTTGGTCAGCTACAGGGATCGATGTACCGGTTAAACTGACTCGTGAAATGTATTTTTTGTGTTTTTGGAGGAAAGATATTTGAAATCAATATTTCTTAACATATTTCATAAGTTGCTTATGACGTAGTTCTTTGTTTTTTTTTTGTTTTGTTTTTTTAATCAACAAGTCACACGCAGATGGGAAGAATTATACTGTAATATTACATGATTGATTTGTTGTGAAGGTCCATGTAATTTAGCTGCTGTTAATTTTCCAATTCACCCTAATTCATTGCAGAACTTGGTTACTCATATTTTAAAGTTCTCTCTGTGTGTGCGTGTATTGATATGTATTGATATTGCTTTATATTGATGCATACAAAATTTTCTATTAAATTGTGTACAGTTTTGTTTGTTTGTTAATATTGCTATTTTCCATCGTCCTCATTTATACAATTAAGAATGGATTGCTTTACCTGAGTGAAAATGACATAAGGGGTTGCTACTAAATGTATTTCATCAGGTGAACACACATCTTCACTGAAACTACATAGCCTGATCAAATTTACTGTGGGTTGACAAAAATGTAACATATGAATAGTATCAATTGTATACATAAAGATATACATAATATTATTCTTGGCCATTCTTTTATCTTTTTGTGGCCCTTTTCCTTGAAATATTTCCCCCAAATTTTTACACCATACGAACAGAAAACGACACAAAAACAAATAATTGTACAGGTTGTGTAAATACTGAATATTGGGGGAAAACATTTACCTTGTTTTTTTTTGTATGGAAACAATCAAAGTAATCTCAATAACAAAATTAACCACGTCATGACAAATTGCAAAAAAACATCATTAAGGTACTTCTAATAAGGATAATACTGATATCTACGATTATAAGTGCTCAAATAAGACTATTCTTTCTCTTTGTACATGATGAACAAAATGAAGTGTTGAGTATTAATAATAAAAAACTATAAGTTTCACGCATATGGCACTGAGTCTTTTTAAGCTTTTTTGTGTTTACCTCTGAATTTTGACACACACACACACACACACACACCTCTGCATCTTCTTGACTCTCCAGCCTGGTATCTCCAAATGACATATGAATAACACACCGATTTGTTAGATCATTTTGTGTGAAATCACTGCGCATTTATTGCTTTTCGCGTGTCATTTGACGTCGTCACATGATTTCTGCGGAAGTCAAACACATGGCTTTATGGAAATGGAAATGCATATTCAATATGGACGTGTGTGTGATTAGTTTTGATTGCGTCTCACATGACAAAACAAAAAAAAAGTTTGTTTTTTCGCTCTTGAGCAGAGCTGTGTAGTTTGTAAATTTCACATTTTGACATTTTAACAAGCAGGCGTTATCCAGAGTGACTAAAAGATGCAGTAAGATTTTTACCTTCTTTCTCTCTCCACTCTCACGTGCTGTGTCTCACGTTGGATTCTTCCGTCAGTACACTGCCATGTGGTACGCTGTACTTACTTGCGTAGTGTGTGGATTTCCACAGGGGCTGCTGTGCATTCACCGAAAATGTAAGATTGCCGCGGTTGGCTTATGGTTTGAGACCGATGGCTTCTATTCGACAACAGTATAGTGGTACTTATATTAAATATTGACAAAAACCCACATGTACAACTAATATTTAGCCATGATGGCGATTGCTGAGGGTGAGAAGTGTGCAGCGTTTCACACTAAGTGCACCGTCCGGGTACTAATAGTGCACTGCATTTTGCCAAACTTCTCAGTGTCAACGTACTTATGCGCAAAAAAATAGCTAGTGTAAGTACAGAAGTACGCAAGTTGAGACACAGCGACACACGTGCATAGTCTGACACCGTTCGCTGAGTCCTTCTCTCTCTTTCTCGCTCTCTTTCACAGACTCAAATGCATGATCTTTCTGTCACACACAAGCTGGCTCTCTCTCTCTAAGGCAGGAATTCCTGGGAGAAGGGGGAGAGGAGAGGCCTGCCCGAGAAAGGAGGGCCATATGGTGACTGTAGGGCGGGGTGGTTGGGTCTGGGTCTGCCTCCTCGACAACCCACACTGCTGCTGGCGCTTCACACAGCCTCGTCTGGTGGCGTCCAGCCCCCTCGGGGTGCTCTCAGGCTGCTCTCTCAGGCTGCTCTCTCCTCTAACCCCGTGCTGCAGTACAGCAGACCTGCCTGGGACCTGTTGTGTGTTCTCACATTTAAAAAAAAAAAAAAAGGCACCCATTTCAGTTCACACTATAATGATTTTACTTGTATTCATCCAGGAGAGTTCAACAGTGAGGTTGATGATGTCTTTCACCATGCATAATAATTATCTGAGGTCAGGGAAGCGGGACAGATTGAAAAATCTGGTTGATGGAAGTAAATGAAAAAAAAAAAAAAAAAAAAAAAAAACTCCCCTGTCTCGGCAATTGCCATCAAAGCGACATTGAGAAGGGCATTTATCTTCCAGCAGCGGTCTCCATCGCTGTTCAGGTGCCAATAGTGTAATATTGTGTTTGTACCCAGCAGGTCCCTTGTGCAAATGTATTCAAATGTGTGAATAATAAGCAGGAGGACAGAGGCCAAACATCCCTGAGAAAATCAAAGCTGAAATCATGTGCAGTCAGCTCACCTACTACAAGCTCTTTTTCAGCAGTGTGCATTTAAAACATTGCATGTCTTCTACGTTGTACACTCATAAACACCGGCTTCTAGCCAGGTTTGAATTATGGTGCTTTATGGAAATGGAAATCCATATTCAATATGGAGGTGTGTGTGATTGGTTTTGATTGCATCTCACATTACAAAAAAAAAAAAAAAAGAAAAAAAAAGCTGTTTAGTCTTTTCACTCTTGAGCAGAGCTGTGTAGTCTGTGCATTTTACATTCTGACATTTTAACAAGCAGACGTTATCCAGAGTGACTTAAAGATGCAGTAAGATTTTTACTGCCACATAGTACAAAAATGATAAATCTACAGGGGGTTGAAAGGGTTGTTGTTGATACCTGTGCCGGGTACTTTCAGCGCTCCCTGTCTCTTGCATTCCCAGGTGGTCAAAGATGAAGGATGGCGCTTTGTGTGCATTGTCTTGCATTGTTATTGTGTTCATGCTAACATGTTCACTATGACTACAATTCATACTGAGGGGGACATGAATGTGTTTACCAAATGTCATGGCAATCCATCCAACAGTGGACCAAAGTGCACTGATACTGCTATCCCTCTGGTATAGGGTTAGAGGGAATCTGTGAGGAAAAATTAATAAAAAGATTGATTTTTAGTCCCTACAGACCACCGCTAGGAAACAGGTGTCTGCCAGGGAACCTGGAAGTTCAGAGACATGATGGTGAGAGCAAACGAGGCAAAGGCTCTGCAGTGTTGAAGAAGTGGACGTTGTCACGGTGACGCCACCTATTGGTTCGTGGATTATGGTTTTGATATGATTTCGGCCAGCTTGGTCTTTGGCTGTCAACATCTTGTTTTGGTTTTTTTTTAACCCAGAAGTGACACGAGAGGGTGGAGCAAAGTACGACCGAAGGTTTTAACAAGAAAAACACACTGAAAGGGTTAAAGTTCTAAGACGAAAACAGAAACTGGACAATACCCAAGGTATGCCCGGTCCTAAAGCATACTCTTTCATATTAGCATATTCTTTATCGTCTAATTCACTCTAAATGGGAGCATAATTTACAAAAACAAACATCATTCTGTATTGAAGCAGACTTGAAACTAGCGATCGAGACCATAAACTCGTCAGGAAAATGTTTACTGAGGTAATAAATTAAGTGAGAAGTGAAGTCATTTTCTCATAGACTTCCACACAATCAGACATATTTTTGCAATCAGTGGAGTCGCACCCTGCTGGCTATTAGAAAGGATGCAGATTCAAGCCACTTCCACATTGGCTTCACTTTTCAGAGCCCGAGGTTGGTGGTCGCACATCGTGCTCGGTACGAAGCCACCTGCTGGACAAAACTACAACTTAACTTCACTTCCACTCTGTATGCTAAATATCTGACCTACTCTCACCTCTATACCGGCACTCAGCAGCCCGCCTGTCCCCCACCCAGCTTTGATGACACCCACCTCCTCATCCATCATCTCTGAAACCGCGCAACCCCCACCCCCCCACCCCCCACCCCAGTCCTAGCTCACATTAATTTTTAAGTCACACTGGCGAGCAAGATTTATTAAATTATTGATGGAGGGAGTGAGGTGTGAGAGGAAAAGGATGAGTTATGTTAGTAAGATAGAGATTCACATGTGAGGTTGCGCTGGTATTTCTGCTTAGCTGAATGAAATGTTTTCGTTTGTTTCTGGTTTGGAGAGCTGGACGTGTGTGTGTGAAGGCCGGAACACTTCGACACCTCTAATTCAACAGCCAGTCAGAGGCAAAACCTTTCTCTCTCTCTCTGCCTCTCCCCTTCTCTCTCTCTCCTATCTTCCACCTGATACTCCCTAACACTAAGACTCTCTTCCTCTCTGCCACCCTCTTTCGACCCTACACCTCACGTCTCTTTCCCTCTCTTTATCCCGACCTTTCTCCCGCTCCATCCACCTTATATTGTGCGTCAGGTTGAATGTTTTTTAGGACGGAGGGAGAGGTGGTGGGGGTGTGGGGGCATCACGGTAATAAAAGAAAGAAGGCCCGTGAGTTATGGATGAGAGTTCACTGGATTATAGAGAATGAGAGGGGGAGCAGGATGGAGGGAGAAGAGGACTAGAAAGGACAGATGACAGAGGGGCAGCAGCACTTCCATAAGTCCAACAAAGCAAGCTTCCACTTCAGCGATACGACTCACTTCCTCCTTGAAACTTGTGACCTTAGATTACTCATTTGTTTTGCAGAATATTGCTCAGCTTTTAGCGCGTGTCGCAGCACAGCGCCGCTCCGTCATTCTCTTGCTCTCTTCTACCTCTTCTTCTATCCCCGTCCCTTCTCTTTCTACCCTTTACGAAGTACCTGCATTTTAACAATTAATAGTTACCTAGCAACAGGATGTATTATGTAAAAAAATAAAAACGGAGAGGAAGGGTCTGAGGTAGCGATGAAATGTAAAGTATATTATTTACTGTATTATTGGCTCAATTCCCAAATTTGGTACAATGGAAGGCAGATGTGTGATACGTGCTCATTAAACTGTGTGTGTGTGTGTGTGTGTGTGTGTGTGGGCATCAAGCTCACACAACAGCTGGACAGTATCTGCAGCAGCATTTATGATGTATGCAGTGTAAGGAGCCTGCATGTGATCGATACACACAAAGCGTACAGGATCGTGGCAGCTTTGTTCATGATGCAGAATTCGAGGAGCGACTGTGTGAATACTGGAAATTGGCAAGAGTTGAGGTTGGCACCGTTCTTTTTTTTTTTCCTGACCTCTAAATGTCCTATTTTTTGCACTGGCAGGCAGACGCCCATCATATGAAATGGTTCCACAGGAGTGGACTTCAATCATTTGTCATTTTCAGTTTGTTTTGATTTTTGACTGAAGTTCATAAATTCAGGAAACCGGGCAATGCATACTTTAAAGGAATAGTTTGACATTTAGGGGAATACACTTATTTACTTTCCTGCCTGCAGTTAGATGAGAAGATTGATATCTCTCCTGTTTAAATATGGAGCTAGTTAGCTCAGCTTAGCGCAAAGACTGGAAAAGGGGGGGTGGGGGTTTTGGGGCACAGCTAGCCTGGCTCTGTTTATTTAATCTGTTGGCTGGGCCCAATTATCAGTGGAGACTCCAGGAAGTAACTTGTCCCGGCCAAGAAATAGGCTAGCCTTAAAACATAACTCCACGTACAAAAAAAAGCTACAAATTGTTTTACCATATGAGCTTTCGAGGTGCTGATAGGTGGATTTTGTTACCTTTGGACAGAGCCAGGCTAGCTGTTTCCCCCTGTTCCCAGCTAACCGGCTGCTGGCGTTTGCTTCCTATTTAGCGTACGAGAGTGATGCCAATCTTCCCATCCAACTCTTGGCAAGAAAGCAAATACACGTATTTTCCAAAATGTCAAACCATTTCTTAGATCCAATTTACTGCTTAGTGCTGCTCAGAAATGCTCATACCCTCTTAGCACACAGGACATTATTCATTTAAAGTCAAACTTTTCTTTAATATTTCAAGTAAACTCTAAAATGACCACACTGCATTGTCAGTATGTATTTCTTCAGGGTAAGTAAGCACTTCCCTGCATGCCAGCAGCTATGTTGGTGCCTCATGTGTTCACGTTTTCAAATCATCAACAAAGACCTGCAGTGAAACAATGACTTCCGGACACTTAACACAGTCAAGCACAGATTGTTACCGTTCTCGAGTACAGAATGAGTCAGTGTTAACAAAGCACACGTGTGCAGACAAAATGACAGGTGTGCCGACATGAGGGTGAATAATCAAGATGAAGACGAGAGCGAATAGCTCACGAATCAAGATTTTGTATTGCAGAGAGAAGAAGCAGACACGGAGAGCGAGGGAGAGATGGAGAGCAGGGAGCTGCATGGAGATAAAGAGAGGGACAGATGGAGTGATAGGACATCAACAAGTGAGAGATTACTGCGATGGTAAAAGACAGAAGGTGAAAAGGAAGTGCTGAGGAGAAAGGGTTAAAGAGGAGAGGGGAGAGAGATGGTTGCCTCGGCAACAGCAGCCAGCGTTTTCTCTCTTTCTTTATCAATCCCTCTTGCACACACACGCACACACACATGTTCCCTCCCTCCCTCCCTCCCTCTCCCTCCTTCATCTCCTCAGAGTTAAAGTTTTGCAGGCGTACATTAACTCGCCGCTCTTCCTGGAACAGATTTCTTCAAAGCACGACGTGTTTGTCTGATGCCGTGGTCGCACTCGGAAGCACAGCATGTTCTGAGAAATGTACGATGCTGTACGACACATTCAACCAATGAGTTTAATCATATCATATCATTACTAACATTTCTCGTCTATCATAAGCAAAAATAATTGTAGTAGTGGTTTAAAAAAGGGTAACTTGTGTATTTCATCAATAGCGTCACTTTTACAACCCATTCTTATCAACACTGTTAACATGCATTTTAATTATTTGGTTGATTTCTATGCTTTTGTGTCGTGCACACAAAGTGCACGATACTGAAAACACAGTTCCTGTGGTCAAACATTCCTCAGTTGTTTTACCGCTCGGTCTTTAACTAAATAATCTACCTTCTCTGCCAGGCTTTGCAGATCAAATCTGCTAAAAAGAAACGAAAGCAGATTGTAGCACAACTCAAGTTCTTCATAGTCATCCAGTCCGAAAGAAATCCACATAAATGGAGGTAAAAAAGTACATCCCTGATGTCCTCGTAGACAGGACAGTAAAACAAAACCTCATTCTCAATTTCACCGAGTTCATATTTATATTGTTCATACTGTTTAAGGAATAAGAAATTATTTTTTGTTTGGCGTCCATGTAAAAAGGAATTATTGCTGCACAATGGCTGCTGAGATTAATTTAAATGTTAAATTACATCTACAGTAATCACGAGATGCAATGAATAATAAGTTAGTAATAACAGTTGTGCAACATTTAAAGGGACAGTTTCCGACTCGATTCAAAAAGGTGTTGCAGATATCGTCCGTACAGACGTCTGCCTTCTCTCAATATAATGGATCTAAATGGCTTGTGGTGCTCGAAGTGCAAAAGTAAATATTTGAAAAACTCAACAGCAATTTCTCTTTTCCAGAAATCATGACCCTGTTACTCCAGATAATCCACAGAGCTTGTTGTGAGCAGTTTCATGCAGGGACTATTTTCTTTCCACCGAACTACTGAACTGTCCCTTTACCAGGCTGTAATGTTATGTTCTGGTGCAGAATCTTCATCTTCATCAGAAATAACTCAAGTGTGCAATAATTATACAAAATGTAGGATGATATTGCATGTGGTCTGTTCATACTCACGTCTCATGTCATTTCGTTTTTTTAGATATCATATCATCACTTGTTACAGCTTCCACTCCGGTGACTGCTGTTGTGTCACGGGAGTTGAACGCGGCTCCGTCTTCCTGACGAAACCCTGTCATGCGTGTATCTGTGTGGCGCATCCTCACATGACAGCCGCCGCAGGGGGGGAGGAGATCTAGTGTCTAAGGTCACACGAGGGGTGTGTGAAAGCTTCTGTGCGACTGTGACTGACGTGTGTGTGTGTGTGTGTGTATGTTTTCTTTGTCTCCTGCATGACTGACACGTACAGGGAAAGGTACTTGTAGCGTGACGTGCGGATATGTGACATCTCAAACATTAAATGTATGTGGCATATGTGCGATGCAAAGTGAGACTGCGCACTTTTGTCTCCGTATGTGTTTGTGTGTCCATGCCCACGTGTGTGTGAGAGATACATAGATCACCGGGGAGAAGATGACGGACCCCCGAGGAAGAGCGGCGTAATAAACCACAGAGGCCCGCCGCGAGTCACAAGGGCGGAGCAGCGATGATGATGGCACCATCAAATTTAACGGGCTCCAGGTGAAGGTGGGACGAGGAGGAGCTGCTGGTGGGAGGAGGGACCCTGAGCTAACCACAGGGGACCCTCAAGACAAAGTTGGGGCAATCCCTCTCCTCCACTTCACAATCTGCAATGTGCCTGATTATGAAATATTATGATCTCAATGTGTCCCTGAGAACTTTGTCTCCATCATTCACCTCCCCCTCGCAGACCCCCACCCCCACCCAACATGATCCACCTCTGAAAACCTTGCATCAACTCTTTTTTTTTTTTTAAACCTTTGCACACTTTCACTTTTGCTGCTTGGGATGCTAAAGCCTCTCCTCCTCCTCCTCCTCCTCTTCCTCCCCCCTCTGCCTCTTTCACACTCTCCCACCCTCCCTCCATCCCTCCCGGTATCCGTAGTGATTGGAGGCAGGGTTCTGCGGTTGCTAGGAGACGGGGAGAGTGTGGCAGCCGGCCTCGGTGTGGGAGAGAGTTATGTGAGAGCAGTGAGGGACATTGGGAGAGAGCGCCCCCTGCTGGTGACCACTGATACCTACAGTATGGATCCCTCATGTTGGTGAACCAGCAAAGGGAGCACACACAAGTGAGTATATATGTGTTTAAGTGGGACAGCTGCTGTGTGCCTTTTACTGGACTTGGTAAACAACATCTAATGGAGAGGCTGAATACTGATTATGTACCACATTATGTCCCTTTGAGGAAAATACATCTTTGCATCATCAGTCTCTGTTAAGGTCACAGATTTGAGGTTGGAGCTGTTGCGAGTGTATTTCAGCCAGGCTGCATCATGCTCTTTGATCTAGAAGAGTTTCACTGAGATTGTAAAAAGGGGGCAGCACCACACCGAGTAGCAATCAAAGTTCAAGATCTCATCTCTCCGCGGCCTCAGAATGATGTTTTCAACCGTGTTTTATCAAAGCCGTGCCTTTCCACTGGTATAATACTTAATGTCCGTGGGACACTAATTGTGATATTGTAGGACACTCAAGATGGAGAAGGATCAAAGACTGTGAAATTGTACCAAAGCATAACTTTAGAAGCATGTACATCAAAGGGATTGATGAACTAGGATTTCAGACAAAATCATATGAGGGTTATTTTTCCATCTTATTCAGCCTGCTGCTGTAATGCAAACCAGCTTCCGAGAGTTAGAGCCCAGCTGCATGTTTGTTGTATGACCCTGACTCCATGTGGTCATCAAGGAAACTGCAAATCACTGCTGCTATGTGGCACGTCATCGATTGTTGCTGTAGGAATTGGATGCAGTGCTAATGTTGTCCAGGCTAGTATTTTGTTTTGACATTATTTATATGCTTTTATATAGACATATATATATATATATATATATATACATGATATTTTTTATTATATTTATATATTATTATATATATATATTCTTTTTTAATAGCCATATTTTACAGGCATATATGCCTATAAATCAAGAAAATCTAATAAAAAATTATATTTGACCTGTGCATGGAATATTTGTTATTTGTGTACACTTTAAATTCAAAAACATCTCATACAGTATTTTTTTTTTATTATTATAAATGGCTATTTGCTCCCCCAGCAGTAACTGTTCTGCTGTGGGAACAAGTGATTCTTACAAATATTATCAAAGCATCAGCACTCAAAATGGAGCCATTATTGGTTATTATATCCTCAGACATTATTCAGCAGCAGAAACATTCTAACTAGCCTCATACGTCACATAAAAATGACACTTAAGAGTGTATTGTATTCACGGTGAGCATGCAGTGCACGCAGGCCCTTAATAGCTGCTCCTCTCTCCATGCGCTCAGGTTATAGAAGCAGGCTATGTTCCAGTTTTAATTGCCCATTCACTTGCTTGACTAACATCCGACTTGCCTGCGACTCAGGCCTGTGGACGTTGTAGACCTTCTGTGGAAAACCAGGCAAACACATTCAACACGTCAAAAATGAATTCTATGTAAATGTTTGCACTGATGTAAAATGTCCTCATTTAGTTTTGACGTGTCAAGGGCAATGCATTTCCTTTTTGTGTGAGGACTCGCAGATCTGCTTTAGCTACTCAGTGAACATATTTGCCCGGATTTATGGCGAAAGTAGTGCCGTCTCAAGCGACGCCTCTCTAGCTCTCTAACTGTTGGACTTAGTAAATGTGAACATATTGTTTTCTCATATTCATTCAAGGACGTGTAACACTTCAGCCGTTCAGCTGAGCAGAAACAGTGCTGGGGGGGCCATGAATATAAGACAACAAAACCAACATGGGTGCTATTCAACATCGATCCATAAAGGGAGCCTGAGTCCTTCTGTTCTCTCCACGATAAACTAATATTATATGAACAAATATAAGGATGATCTCAATGGTAGATTTAAAGAATTAAAAGTCAATACACGCGCTCTTATTTCAAATGTATCACGCATATTCCTCAATTAGTACCAATACAAATTCAAAACAAAACACATCTGCTAATTGAAAGATGGATGCTTCTGTATGACGTTGAAACGTGCTTGCTGTCTTTCTTTATAACCTTGTGCTTTGAGCCTCCTCTGTAGAAGATTTTGTGCCCTTGTCCGTGATGGAGAGAGTCTGTGTGTATCCCAGCAGGCGTTCCTGTTGATTGGATAGGCCTGGCTGGCTGACTTGCTGGCCCAGAGTATCAATGCCCTTTATCTCGCCTCTCAGCTCTTTTGCTCCGACTTTAGTGGCAATAGAAGCAGCACACGCAACATGCTCGCTGAGTGATTCACGGCTGAAGATTTGTACAAACAAGGGTGTCTTGCATGAAATCGCACATGTAAAAAAGCAAGTGTAGATACGTACCCTCAAAATTATCCACAGTTAAGGCTCTGTGATGCAGTTGCTATGGCAACTATGATAGAAATAGACGTGTATCTGCAAGGGAATGAAATGTATTGAACTGTTGTTTAGAAACTGAGAGATTTTGCCCGTGTGATTGGCAGGTTAAGTGAGAGACGTGTGTGCTAAACTGCTCGTGTGAGTGTGTGCGCGTGCGCGTGTGTGTGTGTGTGATCGTGCACGTGTGTTGTCTTCGTGTAGGGTTCTTTGTATGTCATGGTGAATGTATGTGCGTGTGTGTGTGAGCGTGTGTGCGTGCATGTTTGACACACTGCAGTACATTAAAAGTGCAGCACCATGGATGGGGGGCATAGGCCACATCATTATGATGGTGGGAGAGTGTGAGTGGGTCTGCACTGCACTCGCTGGCCCTGTGTGAGAGCAGATAAGCTCAGGCTGAGACAACACAATAAATTAAATGGGAAGAGGATTCTGTTTGTAGCACCTCCATTGTTGTTCTGGCCATGATGATGTTCTAAGCGTGGCGTGTCAAACACTAACCAAGATATTATGTTATTGATTTAAGTGGCTTTTCTTTGTGGAAAAATAACAATATAGCCGCACGGTGCGTACAATGGCTCTGCGTTTCAGCATCAAGAGACCACAATAAACTGAACAAGCTTCATCCATTGCGCTGCAATCTTCCTCTAATGAAGGCGTGCATATTTGCTCACAAATTGTCTTTTATCTGTTATTGACTTATTCATTTCAAACATAACGTGCCTTTCCATTCAGCCCCTGTCTCTTCTCCATATTGCCTTTGTACCCTGGTGCCTTCATTAGGCTACCCTAATTCATTTTCACTAGAGAT
>CALSCE010009415.1:4099767-4115095 GCA_943593645.1 Bovichtus variegatus | reverse complement strand
AAAACAGTAGTCTAACAGGAAAACGAATAGGTCGAGCTACTGATGAAGGCATGCAAATGCAATTTGTTGACGGAAACTGATCTATATGCGTTAGTGGAGGCTTGCGAGATGGCAATGTGTTTAATTTTAGTTGGAGATAGGTGGAATCACCTAAGCGGTGTGTGAAAGAGGGAGAGCGAGGCGAGGGAACAAGAGGGGAGGGGGCGGGGGTGTATGGACCTCACTGGCTACGGGACCTACAGGCACCCCGATTGTGCTCTGCTCTCATCATTTTTGGAGGTGAGGACAAAAGAAAAAAGGGGAAATCGGAAGAAAGGCCCGGGATCTGAGTGTCGTGACGGCCCCCCCGACTTCGCCGCCGCTGGTCGGGGTTGTCTGGACTCAAAAGGGTGAGGGAAAAGCGGCGGAGCAGTCGACTCGAGACTGGGGTTTCCTGCCACAGCAGCGGGATTGTCACAAAACAGCCTTTCACTCTTCGAGGGGCCTTGTATTGCTACGTTTTCAGGTATGCATTTAGAGTATGTTAGCTAGCCTGTCTCTGCCTCACTTGCCTCTCACTGGCCAACATTAGCTCTGTTTATTCAGGGAAAATGTCAGGCTGCGTGGTGGTAATTTTCTGATGCAGTGCCCGGCTCTGTAACCAGTATACGTTATTTAAGCTAGCTAAACCATTTACTCACAGCCCCACTGGATTCGTGAGGGGGGAAACATCTGCACCTAATCACATCTCTTGTGTAGCTAAACTGCCCGGCTGCCCCGTGCCTTTAGCCTCGTATAACTGCCTGTGCACGTTCGCAAACGCTCGTAACAATGTAATAAACGCAAATTAGCTGGCTCGCTATTGTGCTAACTAGTAGCTTAGCTAGCTAACCAACATATGCGGCTGCATCGCATATTTGATTTGCAGTATGTGAGGTATTCCAGCTAACGCTAACCTCCCAGAGCTACAAGAGGCAGCACTACAAAGCTAATTGTATTGCGTATACCTCGCTGTTGGCTAATGTAGCTACTGTGCTGTGTTGATGACAATCTGAGACGACACACCATCAGGATATAACAGAGCTGTTGTTTGAGTGTTATCTGCAAAAACATTGCGTATGCTCTTGTCAATTAGGCAGCCATGCAATTGATTGACTTGCTGACAGACTGCATTGAGCCCGTTTTTTTTTTTTTTTTTCGGTTTTTTTTCCCCCCTTTCTTTCTTTCTTTCTTTCTTTCTTTCTTTTAATAATGCTGCACTGTTCTGTGTATTGTGAATGCTGATGCCTGGTCGTGCACAGTGAGCTGCTGTAATTTAATTAGTAACCAAGGTAGGGGGCTATTAGATGGAAGGAGATCAATAGTGTCCTTCTAACTTCCCCCAATAATACACTGCATCACCCACTAGCTTTGACCCTTAGGTGTCACACTTGAACATTAGACCTGCATGCAGCATGTTTGACTCAGAAGATGAGGGATGACCAGTGTGTTTTGTAGCCCTCCTGGTCCTGCCCCCCCCCCTCCACTATGTTTCTTCATTTGCACATCACTTTCTCTATACATGGCATTGGTGAAGTGATGTTCACACTTATGATGAGACAAGACAGACGAATAACTGCAGCTACCCATAGACTGATAGCTGTAATCATACAAACAGTGAGGGTTTGTTGTGGTGTGGCTCAGTGTAAGGCGACACTACTATAACAGAAATCACCCGAAGTTGTGCTAGAGCCATTAACCGTTTTACAGTGGGACAATAGAGGCTTGTGTCGCACGCAGGCAATTATGGGGACTGACCTCATAAAGATGGCGTCATGCCTTTTTAATTATCACCCATAATCATTAAAGCCCATTAAAACATGTTAAATACACTAACATTAATGGTGTCAAGTCTAGTTCGAAAAGGCAGGCGATGGACTGCTGCTGTCTCGCATTTACGGGGTTGTTTGTTTACATGTGAAGTAGTGTTTGTGTCCTTGTCTGTGTTACTTTGTTGCCTTAATTGCATGCTGCCGCTAACACACTTTTCTCTCCACCGACCCTGTTTGTTATCAGTCAGAGGAGACAGCTTAGGCATGTATTGTTTAAGCTCCAGACCACAGTAAAGGTGGTACTCCCAGTGCATATTAAAACAGGGGTGTTGATATGAGGCCAGCAAGCTTTCTTAACTTGAATGGACAGTGTGTGCAACAAAGAAGTAATGTTTACATTTTTGTTGGTTTGATGAATATGTTTGTGATGGACCTATGTGGTTTTTCGTGGTACTGATTACTGATGTAATCTGTAATATTTGATACAAGTCTCAAAACTAATTTCATTAATTACGTTTGTATTTGAATCGATAATTATTTCTTTATTTATCACTGACTTGTTGAATAAAAACACTCTGGTAAACAGACTAAACTAACCCAAAAAGGCTTTTTAGTGCTATTGTATGACCACAGCGTATCTTTATATCTACTAACTACAACAACAGAGCCAAAGCACACGGTATAGTAAATAAATGGTGCCTTTTCATTTTTGTGTGCTAACTTTTTTGATTCATCTTTTTTGTATTTGCAGAGTTGTGAAGGCTTCTGGTCAGCAGCTCCCGGAAAATGAACTTGTCTGCCTGGAAATACTGAAGAGAAAACCGAAAACAGGAGCTTGAATTGACTGAACTCGAAGTGGAATAAATGGATTACCCTCCTTTTGGAAAATTGTTGCCCTGGAACTAGGTAGAATTAAATGATGGTTGGCAGAAAGAAACAAAGGTAAGGCAGCTACATGCTGAAGATACAGCAGAGCACCAAGAAGAATCTAAACTCAAGAGTCAACAAAAGAACAATTAATAAATAGGGACCAAAGACTTCTACAGTTCGAATGAATGCATGCCGTAGCAAAAAAACTGTATTTTAAAGGGAATGACCAAGAAAAGGAACACCTCAAAAAGTAATACACTCTGCATCCAAGAGCTGATGAGAATATCAATGGAGTGTTTGCCTCTGGGAGTGTTTAATGAGGGTCTGTATTCAGACCTCCTGATTCGAGTTACTGCAGTTTTGGTCTCACATTGGTGTGAGTCAGGTCCTGGCAAACATATCGATGAACTGAAGGATTGTTGTGACAGAACACATTCTCAATGGTTTTATTGAGATTTTTTTTTTTTTTTTTGCACAAGATGCTATCGGACCACAATTCAATCCTAACATAGCTCTGTTTGCTTGAGCTGTTGTAATAGCGGAGTGTATACATGTAAAGACATTTGAGGTTGAACATATCACATGGTGGTGTGTCAGACGTCCATGATATCATTGCCTGCTCAGTGCCAAACTGCTTCAGTTTTAATCTTGTATTTTTCTGCAGAAGAAGCCAGCTCACTACATATTTCGTCTTTTCTTCTTTTTCTTTTCTTTTCCTTTTTTTACATTTTTTTTTTTTTTTATTACATTTTTTAAGAACCAGCTGTAAAGTTAAAGTTTTGTTTTGTTTTTTTCAAGTGAAAACAACGATACCATTATCACATTGAAGAATTAAGACTTTTACCATTTGGCCTTTCCATATATTGATAAAATCCTCTTCTGTTCAACGTCTCTACCCACGTTCTGCTACAAGAAAGTGATTATAACATCTGCGATACATATTCCTCAGCTTGAACTCTTTGCTTTTTCAAAGCATTTCCTTGTTTTACTGCCAGGCCATAGACTCTCTCTTTGTCATTTATGGTCACTGCCATAAGCCTTCTTGTATCTGATCAGAAGCATTCCCTGCTATAGTCACTGACAGATATTTCCCGTTTTAATCCAAACTTGGAATAAAAACAATGCAGAATTTTTCTAACAGCCCGGCACCCCCTTCTCTCCCCCCGGGGTTCAGTGGGAGGGGTGGAGGGGGAACTCCGTATCCCCCTCAGCCAGCAGACCCCCAGATCTCCCCAAGGATGACGGATGATTACGCAGGGATGCAACAGCAGAGCCTGCACCGAGCCCATCACCACCCCAGTCAAGCCAGCCACATGCTTGCTTACAGCGCTAGAAACAGAGGGGCTGTGGAGGCACCACCAACACAGGGTAATATTCACAGCGCCAACACTAACAACCCTTACAGGAAGGACGCCATGGATTATTATTTTTCAATGGGTGGAAAAGACAGGCACAGAAGGGGGGGCATGGCCTATGGGGCAGGATTTGGGTACCCTAATATCGATGGACATATACCTCACCAGTACCGGCATGCTGGATCTGGCTCTGCACCAGCATCTGGCCTGATGTCACCATATCCAGTAGACTATGGCTCCAGTGCTAGTTCAGGTGGAGGTGCTGGCGCTGGAGCATTCTCTCCTTCTCATCAGTACAATATGAGTCAGAATGCTGCAATGCAGTCAGTGCCAGGATCTCAGATGCAGCACCGCCAGCTTGGACAAACCTTCCCAACTGTCCACCATGGACAGCAACATCGAAGCTATCCACACTCTGGGCACAGAATGACCCCTCAATACCCACTCTACTCCCCACAGGGTGGAGCATCCACAGCGTCGTCAGGAATGTACAGCCCCCCTCCACAGAGATATCTCGACGGGGCTGCTAGCACGGGATTCGATCCCAAAGTCAACAGTTCTCCCAGTGTCAACTCCAGTTCAAACTCAGTCTCCAGTTCAGTTGCTGCTAACAATGTGGGGCCAATGGAGAATGTTCAACAGAGTTACCATGCTTCAAATTATCCTGGATATTCCCCACAGACACTTTCACTTCACAAGCAAGCCACACTACAGCACCGCAACTCACAGCACAATTTAGGGGTAGGTTATGACAATTCTCTCAAGATGCAGCACCAGGGTCCGTCTCCAGGCTCTGTTTATTCTAAACATCATCAAGCCTCCAATCCCAGTATACCTCAAGCAGCATCTCAAGAAATAGCCAAATCCCCGATGCATCCCAATGCTCAACAAACCCAAATTAACCAAAACTTTAGCCCGATATCCAACCCCTCACCAGCTGCCTCCGCAGTGCATTCCCCCAGTTGTAGCTCCTCTCCTTCCCCTTTGATGGGTGTCTCAGAGGTACATGGAAACCCCTCAGGTCATGGTCCTTCACATCCTCATACATCAAACCCCCGTAGCAGCCATGGTCAAGGAAGATTACTGCAGACCATGCCACAGTTAAGTCCCACACCCAATTCAAATAGCAGCATCAGTAGTTGTGGTAGCAGTGGCAGTCATAAAGCTCACAGCATGAGTGCAGTTGGAGGGAGCAGTCTTCCTCCAACAGGCCGCAACAAATTGGGTCTAGGCACAGGAATCGGATCTCGAGAGGAAGGATCCTCTATTTATTCATCCTCTCCACTTGACAAAATGCAGGATGCTGGCCTGAATAGTCTTAATGCCTTGAGTTCACAAGTAGCCAATTTACCAAACACAGTTCAGCACATGCTCCTAACCGACTCAGTGCTTTCACAGAAGAAGGGGAAAGATGCAGGGCAGATGCAACAGGCAACACACGGCGTACCTTCATCGCAACCAAGGAGTCGAAATGCAAGTGCTGCCTCAAGCACTAGCACGGTTAAAGATGGAAGTGCACTTGGGATCGGCGATGGTGCCAGCTTGGATGCTGGTGCTGATGAAGACTCCTCATTGATGTCAGTTGGGGGCTCGTCAGGGACCAAGGTGGAGCGTGAGGAGCAGTTTTCTGAGGGGGAACATGGGAGGGTGAGGCAGATGAGTGGCGCAAGCAGTGGATCGGAACCAACCGGCTATCACCCTCCCTCTCGGAGTCAAACACAGATTGGGCAAGAATCAGCTGTTAAAACAGTCCACTCCGATTTACCGTCAAAAGAACCAAATGTTTCAAAAACAAAAGCAAATGAAGCTTGCGTTCCATCTTCATCAACATCTCCACCCTTTGGATGTCAATCATCAGAGACTGGCCCAACTTCACATTCAACACCTCCAGTTTCCTCATCCCCGTCATCCACCTCCTCCAATATTCCTCCTCCACAGCCAAATTGTGTCTCAGAGCCTGGTCTAACATATAATGACCACAGAGGTGGCCATCGGAGGACAACAGAAATTAAAAATGAAGTCATCAAAAATGAAAGTGAAGGCACAGTTGACAAAACGGAGAAGGGCAGTTGCCAAATGCAGCGAGATGGAGAAGTCAATTCACAAAATTGTCAGGACAAAGAAAACAGGTTGCACGCTGCATCCAGATCACACAATAATGAGAGGGGAGAAAAGCATACATCTGATGAACAGCAGAGTGCCAGTGGTGTTGGTGTGATTGTTTCAGCTCGGTCTGACGGAAGTCATGCTGAAAAAAGCAAGCATCCCCAGGACAACTGTATAGAAGAGAAACCATCTTTCTTAAGAGAGTCAACAAGTCATAACGGGGAGGAAGGTGTAGATCTGAGTTTATATTCCTCCCTTCATCAGAAATCAACTTTTGGACGGCCTCAAAATCCTCCCCAGTCTGGACCACATAAATATGCCTACCAAGAATCAACATATGGCTCAGATTTGTCCATGAAAAACAGAGGGAGGGCTGGCTCAGCGGCTGCAATGGAATCGAATTCCAGATACTTAGGGTACCAACAGTCACAAGCTGGTTACGGCCCTGTGCATCCAAAAGATGCTGGTTCTGTAGCAGAGGCTTTGGTAAAGAGAGGGCAAGGAGTGGGAGCTAAAGGTCATGAGGATAATTCACATCAATTTCCAAGCCTTTTACAAGAGGTTCTTCAAGGTTACAATTTAGATAGACGTTATGGCAGACCAGAGCAGGCATTTCCTGCCCATCTCCAACAACAACAGTTTCAAAGCAGACACCCGTATGGCATAACTGAGGCTTCGTCTCATTCTGGACAAATGGGTAGCTCTGGAAAGCCCCCACATGCAAACCAGAGGCATGGGAGTGAGCCTGATTTTACCACAGATGCTCAGTCCTCCTTGAAGTCAGAAGTGTCCATGACCAAGATATTGCAAAATGCTCAGAAAACTGAAGTGGGTATGTCCCAGAGCCATTTAACACAGGCTGCAGAGCCTCAGCAACCCCCAACAAAACATATAAACTTAGCTGACTATTCTCTCCCACAGAGAAAAGCGTTATCTAATGTGTCCACTCCGTCCTCTGCTGTGCAGGAGCTCCTCTTGCAGGAGCCAGAGCCACTAACAGGCAGCATTGGTCAAGCTGAGCCTCAAAAATCATCAGGCTCCATATTAGCCCCATCAGAGCGGCGCTCTGTCATCTGTGATGTGTCGCCAAACCGACGCGGCACACCAGAGAGGGACAGGGAAAGTGACAGAGAGAGAGAGCGGGAGAAAAGTCAGAGTGGAGCCTCTGTGATTCAACAGCCATTTTCCTCTCCAGGAGCAGCCAATGATCTGAGTAGAAAGGATATTGGAGAGAATAAAGTGGTGAAAATGGAAACGGCAACAAAAGAGGCCAGCACAGAAGCAGCACATTTACAAACTGATCATCATGGCAGCGGTGGAGCTAATGAGGCTGATCTGGAGTATCATTCCAAGTCTTTTCATTCATCCGTTGTATTGAATGCTGACCCCTATAGGCGAGGTAGTGTTGATATTACACCCTTGCCTTCTCATCTGTTGAGCACTAACCCGTTATCTTCACCTTCAAGGCATCAGTCCTATCTTCATGGTGTTGATTTATCAACTGGCAGTGGCGGCAGTTTTCCTGGATATCGATTTGGAGATGCAAGAGAAGGGAATATGATGCCACGCAGTAACCCCCATTTTCCCTCCCACCATCCATACCACAATTTATCCCCCCAGACTCAATCCACAAATAAGCTTCAAATGTATGCTCACCCTCGTGGCCCTCTTCATCACCCCCATGACATGAATGACTGGGTAAAAGCACTGAACAGGCCATCAAAGGAAATGATAATGCAGCCCGGTTCGTCTCCAGGAAGACATAAGGTCAGCCAATCAGAACAGAGGCAAAGAATCTTACAAACCGAAATGCCAGGTGAACAACACGTGGCCAAAACTTCTCTCCATCACCAAAGCGCTTTATTTGATTTGAAAATGTGGGAGTCAACACACTCTGGAAGAGAAGGCGCTAGAATGATAGAGGGAGACCCCTTCTTTAGAACACAACCGCCTCCTCCTCCTCCTCTTCCTCCTCCTCCGGTTGCTCCTGTAGCTTCACATGTCCTTGTCCCTCCACAAATGACTCATGGCCAAAATGCTGCTGAACCGGAGGTCTCCAGAGGAGCCACAGAGGAAGCCAAACATCCCCTCCCACCTCCTCCAACCAGCTCCACTAAGCCTCCTGCTGACATGAACTCCACTCAGCCACAGGTGCAGCGTCCGACTAAACCTGGAGGTTCTGGAGACACAAATCCGCTGATATTGCGAAGGAGAGTTCGTTCTTTTATCTCTCCTATTCCCGCCAAAAGGCAACTCCAGGATGCCTCTCAGCAGAGGGCTGCCACAAATTCACATCACTCCCCCGGGGCTCAGTCTGAGTCTAGCCATCACAATGAAGACGACTCCTCCAGTTCAGATATCCCATGTCCCAGGCTCTCCTCGCCTCTGTCCGGAGAGAACACCTATTCACAACCTCTATCTCCATCGAGTGGTAACACCAAGGCTTTGCCTCCCAGGAAAGGGCGAGGTTTGAAACTGGAGGCAATAGTGCAGAAAATCACACCAAATATTAAAAAGCCAGCAAGCCATGTTGATGATGAGTCAAATCATTACCCAGGCTTCTCTCACTCAGAAATGCCACCGTTTAATGATTCACAGGACCAAGACTTGGCACATTTCCCCAGGGTTCCAGGAGGGGATGATAGTTACATGGATGAAAGTCACTCATTAAATGATATGATTCCCTTCAGAGGAATTGATGAGACTGGGCCTTTACCTCCGTCTGCCTACCCGTGTGATCCTCATCAGACGTCCCAAACCCTAAAACAAGACTTTGACTTTGGATTAGGAGCCGCTGTGGCGTCAGCGTCTGGTGACAAGGAAGATTTCGCTTTGCTCGGACCTTTACCCCCTCCCCCGCCTCTTCCTCGCCCAGTCCAGGATTCCCCACCTCCATCTTCATCCGCCCTGTCAGACATTCAACATTTCACCAACACTTACCAGCAGCTTGAGACCAGAAGAGGAGAGCAGTCTGCTGCAAACCTTCTTCGACAGAAACTTCAAGAATCTGGCATGGGGTTTGATGATTATCCCGGCAGTGACTACTATGGAGCCACCCCACCCCACCATAGTCAGACTCAAGGACACATGCTGAATAGGCAACATCAGATGTCTTCTGGTAGGTCTAGTCTGTCGCCACAAGACTCTAAGCTATCAGACAGTTCCGTGCCTAAAGGCTATTTCCCATCTGGCAAGAAGAAGGGCAGGCCCGTTGGAAGTGTGAATAAACAAAAACGAGCCCAGACCCAAGCCCAAACACAGGGGCAGGGCCAGCCTCAAGTCCAGGCTCAGAACACAACTTCGAGTACTCCTCCAGCTCCACCCACTCCAACTACACCTGCTGCCACAACCCCACCCTTGGTGCAGACTACCAGCAGCGCACCACCATCACCCACTGCAGCACCCCCTCTGACAGACAATAAAAACACTCCCCCACTGACCCCACCTATTTTAACCCAGATAGTGAAAGTAGATGTTGAGAGCGAGGACACGCAGCCAGAGATCGAGGTCAAACCTGTCCGAAGGAGACGCAGAGGTGTGAAAGATGAAGACGGGTCGCTAGAAGCAAGAGGACGACAGAGGAGGAGAAGGAGAGCACCGACGGCACCATCAGTGGCCAAAGACGACCCAGATACACCTTCAGGGGTAGGAGGGAGCCCCGGAACAAATAGAGTATTCATGGATACAAATAGAAAGGGCCCGTTTGTTCCACACATACATGTGGAGAACAAAATACCAGAGATTGGGGCAGTGTGCACCATTGTAAACGCTGAGGAGGAGAAGATGAAAGGAGAGCGTAGCGCAGTCGGAGGAAAAGCAGGCGGGAGTGGAACTGATTGTCTCCTGACCTCAGCTCTTTCCTCCCAGTTATCCAAGAGAGACAAAGAATCAGAGAAAAGAGAAACAGAAGAGGTGGAAACCACACTTCAGTCAGGAAAAGCACTTCCTTCATCTGGCCATGTTGTTTCAGGCCCCGTGATTACAGAGACCAATCACTCGGGCCGCCTGCTCTGCTGCCTGTGTCAGAAATGGGCGAATTACAAACACCTTGGCGATCTCTACGGTCCTTTCTATCCAGCTGAATATGCCGCAAAGCTGCCTAAGAACCAGCCCCCGGTCCGACAATGTCAAGCGGCCACGGGCACAAGCAAAACGGGACCAAATTCAGACATATGCTCAAATGCTTCGAGCACCATCCAAGACACGCAAACACAAGACGCTCAGTTTACCAAGCCCCCAACTGAGAGCGACTACGCCGTCAGCCTAGACTCAAACCCAATACCTCTCACCAAAATAGTCAGAACTGCCCCCACAGCTGGTAGAGAGGAAATGATGATGCACATGACTGGCCAGTTCAGTAACACCGCCTCCTCTTCTTCCTCCTCCTCCTCCTCCTCCACTTCCTCCTATACCAGTAAAACAACATCTCTAACCTGGGACATGAATCTAGATATCCGGCCTATCCCTAAGCTTAAGAGAGAGCCAGACCTCGAGATTGAACAGCAACAGCCACAAATCCAGCAACAGCTGCAGCAGCCAACAGACGAAGCTCAACAGCGACCTCCACACAGAAAGTTGACCTCGCACCCCCGCTTTAAAAGGAGGCACAAATCTAGTGAGGATTCCCCCAGAATGGTGCCATCCAACAGTAAGGCGTCCCTGCCCTTCCAGCCCCCTCCGCCTGCCTTGGACTCCCTGGGGCCCTTGGCACAACTGGCCCAGCTGCCGCAGATGCCCATGGACCCAGAGGAGCTGTGGGTCCACGAAGGATGCATAGTGTGGACCAGTGGAGTGTATCTTGTCAATGGGAAACTGTATGGCCTGCAGGAGGCACTAGATGGTGCCAGAGAAACGGTGAGTGTCCTCTGTATCTACCTGTTTTGTTTTGGGATATTTCTGCTGTTGACTGTCACTGTTTAAAAGACCCAACAAATGCTCTACAGCATATTACTCATACTGAAATGTGTTAATTGATTTCTTCTTTCTTCGTCTCTGCTCAGTGCTGCTCGTACTGTGAGATGGTTGGCTCAACCCTGGGCTGCTACAGTAAAGGCTGCACACTTCGCTACCACTACCTGTGCGCTATTGAAGCAGGTGAGTGAATGCATAAAATACGGGCAGGAATACTTCACCCACAAAATGAACATTTGTATATCAAATACTCACCCCCGTGTTACCTTGAATTCTTGAAGAAATGTTGTTTTTCTCACATGCCCCTATGGTGAACGTAATTGGAGAAAATCCTTGAGGAATTGAAGTAAATGGGGGCCAAGTTTGTTATGATATAGTTTTGCTGTTGTTAAACCAGGAACCTATTTACCTCAGTTCATCAAGACTTTTCTCCGTTTTTGGATTCTTCGTTACCCGCGGAGGCATGTGAGGAAAAACAAATATTTCTTCATGAATTCAAGGCAACACAGGGATGAGTAGTTGATATACAAATGTTCCTTTTGGGGGTGAAGTATTTCTTTAATGTAAAATGCTGTTTCCCAATAATAGATGTTTGTGCCTGTTTAAACACAAATATTGTTTTGTGTTTTTTTTTTACTGCAAGAGCTCTGTGTGGCAAGAAATGTGCCATACTTATGTTCTCTGTTCCCCCTTCCAGATTGTTCTCTGAATGAAGATAACTTCTCACTGCGCTGTCCGAAGCACAAGGTAAAGAAGGAGAGGTTGGTCTTCGTTTTGTGTGATTCAGTAAAAAATCCTCCTCATTTTCCGGTCGAGTTCGTCCCCACCCCAATCACTATTTTTTCATCGTTTCTTTTAATCTCTTCCTTTTAACCCTGACCATTTCCTCTCTGTCTTTCTCTGTCTTTTTCACGTCTCCTCCTCTCTCGATCACTCAGTTTACTCAGAGCATCCGGCCAAACAAGTCAGTGTACCTGGAGCAGTCAGAGAGAGGCTGAGGGAAACACAGAAGAAGAAGAGACACAGGAGTCTGGGAGCTGTAAGTTTAGACTCAGTTTTATGTATTTGTGTCCTTGCATGTGTGTGTGTGTGTGTGTTTGCAGCATGTGCCATAGTCCTAACATCCAGGGTGTTCTCCTAAACACATTATAAAAACACACATCTGGGAATCATTATTTGGTTTCTCATTAATGGACCCTCTGTGAATAGGCACTAATTTGTTGCCTCAGGGCTGGTTGTACCTTTTCTATTCAGACTATTTAATTTCACACAGCAATACAATAGCTACTCAACTCTTTGTTGGCTGGTTCTTCGTTGCTCTCACACTCCTCCTCACTTCACCTTAGTGGCTGCACCGCTGCCTGTCACTCCCTTTCACTACCTCCCCCTCACTTTCAATCAGTCTGTCCTCATGGAAACTGAAGGCACACCATAACTCTCCTTTTCTTTCTCCGTAAGATTAAAGCAGAATGGTGATTTTATTTCTCCCTTAATTCATCAAGTTCTTTTGCAAATATATTCCTTTTTGATTTGACTCAAATGTGACATTTGAAATACATTTGTTGGAATTCATTGGATTTAAAAGAAAAAACGAAAGAGAGATTTAGGTGCTTGAATCAATTTGCGCACACACATTTAAATAATGTGCCTGTGAGTGAGTCAGATAATCAGTAAATGAGTCTGGCAATAATAACAGAACCTGTGATTATCTGTCGATTGGTCCAATTCAAAAGACTTCTCACAGAGGTCGTCTCCATGAAAGAAATTGTGCTGTGTGGGAAAGCATTTCATCCTTTGTATTAAAAATGCGTGGGTCCTTGTTGATGATACTAATCTCAGTTTGTTTGTGTTCCCTTTCCTAGGTTAGTTTGGACAATAGAAGACTTGAGAAAATGAGACTTGTCTGTGAAGCAGCCCACAATGTGAAAGAACAGGACTGGCATCTGTGACAACCAGAACAACGTAAAGGGAATGTACAATTTCTCAACGGGAATCAGCATTATTTACATTAAAGACAATGGAGAAAAGAAACCTTTTTTTTTTTTTTTTTTTTTTTTCTAAAAGAATTGTTGCTCTTTACTTAAAAGCAGAAAAAAATACACGGACATGCAACATAGAGGAATGGAGCTACAAGTAAAAGAAAACAAAAAACTACAAAGATCGAAGCGGAATAAAATGAGACGTCAAGACTGACGAAGGAACTAAAGGAACTTTTCTGAAGAGAACAAAAGAAACAAACTTCCTCTCTAGGCTTACTTTGATTTTTCTCACACACCCTTGAAGTGTAAAACTCTTTATCATCATCTATATTATCATTTACCTGTTTTTTTTTTTGTTTTTTTTAAGTGTTCTTTTGGTTGCTTTAAAGAGGCGTATTGGGAGCAAGTTGGGTGTCAAACCCAGAGCAGAAATGGAGAGAATTTTATATCCTCTCACAAGTAGTATCTTATCTTATGATATTAGGATGACCACAATTATTATTTTAGTCCTCATTATTATGTTTGTATCCTCATCAGTATTTACTCATGAAAATGAAATGGATGTATCTCACTTTATATTCAGTCAACACATGAATTGGATTTCTTTCTTTTTTTCTTTTATTCCTGGAGAGGGAGGAGCCAGAGTGATGTTGTCTGGAATGTCAGGGTCGAGTTTGCCACAAAGACATTATTGCCTTGGAGAACGGACATCTGTTGCCTTTCAAAAGTCACGTGTGTGCGAGTGAGAAGTGAGTGAGTGTGCGTGCGTGCGTGAAAGTGAAAAAATGCCAATATCTTGGGTCTTTGATTCCATTTTTGGTCCTTTTGAAAAGTGTTCTTATTTTTCATCACTGGGGTTTTTACGGTACAGATAGTATTCATTAAAAATCCGATGGACACAATCTTATTTTTCAAAGTACAAATGTTCGTCATGTGCGAAGAGAAGGACAGAGCCTTGTAAGAGGAGATAACACTATGGACTAATGCGTGTCCGCCATCTTTAACCGTGCTGACAGGAAAAAGATGAACAGGACACTGAAGAGTTTTCATCTGTGTGGAACTGTGTACTGGGTGCACATGTGCTTATGTTCTACATAGGAAGTTTTGAAAACATTTTTGGAACTGGAAACTTTGGAGAGGGTGTCATATGAACGGCTGTGATTGGCCAACCGTACTGGCCAATGGGGAGTAAGCCTTACCAAGTACTTCTGAATGGTTTCATTCTTTAGTGACACAGCAGCGATTTGATCGGGAGATGCAAAATCCATTCAAAAGAAGCATTGCCATAAAATTTAAAAGTGCGTCGTACATGGTGTTGTCTTTATCATTTTTTATTGTTATTCTTGTAAAAAAAAAAAAAAAAAAAGTCGAGCTGAAAGAAGACAGTTACACTATCAAAACCATGCTGTATTAGAAACCTGTCAATATGTATATGAATTATGAATACACTTAAAAAATGCTTCAAGTACACTCCTCTTCTTATTTCTGAAACTTAATTTTGTCACTTTTGTTGCACTGATAAACCCACCTGTTTTAGTTTCATCTGCCATTTTTCTGCCCCAATTTCTTTCCTACTTTTACCAAACTCCCTCCCTCCCTCTTTCTTTCTTTTTTTTTTTTCTTTCTGCACATGTATTCTCAATCATCTCTCTGTGGCACGTATGCACACAAGCTATCTCCGTCTCTATTTCTGTCTCTTTTCCTTGTTTCTTCTTCCTGCCTTTTCAGTTTCATAACCCCATTCTGACTCTTTCAAACTGTCTGTAGAAGACAGTTTGTGAATGCACTTTCTTGAGTATAGAAACTGTTGTACCAGGTCAATTCCTTGTTTCTGTCAATCTTGTTTCTGGAAGAAAAAAAAAAGTGTCGCAATGAAGAATTTGACTTAAAGAAACTAGGGCAGCTTCAATGTAAAAATTTGAAAACTTAACATTTTTTATTTAGCTTAAGTTCAAATAGATGTTAAAATGCAATGGTCATTAAAGAGAAATGTACATTTTAAACATCAAAGTGGCATTTATGTCATCGGGTGTAAATAGGTGCATTAGCTCAAGTTTTTCTTTGTCATAAATGCTGTTTGCTCCATATTGTGAACCAAAATTATATTCTGCTGCACTGGCTTACAGTAGGTCAGGTGGCTCTGCAGCGTGCGACGTTGCTACAGGGAAGGTAATGGATAGGTTAAGTGGTCAAAATGGCTGAAATAGTTAGCTAAAAGTAATGATAAACAATATAAATAGCTAACTTAAACTAATTGATAAAGGGTTAAATTAGCTAGCTGAAAGTAACGGATAAACAATAGAGATAGCTAGCTAAA
>CALSCE010009415.1:4075696-4099512 GCA_943593645.1 Bovichtus variegatus | reverse complement strand
TAAAAGTATTGACAAACAATAGAAATAGCTAGCTAAAAGTATTGACATACAATAGAAATAGCTAGCTAAAAGTAATGACAAACAATAGAAATAGCTAGCTAAAAGTAATGACAAACAATAGAAATAGCTAGCTAAAAGTATTGACATACAATAGAAATAGCTAGCTAAAAGTATTGACAAACAATAGAAATAGCTAGCTAAAAGTATTGACAAACAATAGAAATAGCTAGCTAAAAGTATTGACATACAATAGAAATAGCTAGCTAAAAGTATTGACAAACAATAGAAATAGCTAGCTAAAAGTATTGACAAACAATAGAAATAGCTAGCTAAAAGTGATGATAAACAATAGAAATAGCTAACTAAAAGTAATGACAAACAATAGAAATAGCTAGCTAAAAGTGATGATAAACAATAGAAATAGCTAGCTAAAAGTAATGATAAACAGTACAAATAGTTAGCCATTCGCAATGGCTAAAAAGTTTAAATGGATAGCTAAAAGTAATTAAGAAACAATTAAATAGTAGCTTAAACTAATGGATAAACAGTTGAAATAGATAGTTAAAGGTAATAGTTTGCTTTAAAATAATGGGAAAACGGTTGAAATAGCTAAAAGTAATGGATAAATTATGAACCTAAAATTATTGTAGAAATAGGGAATTAACCTAAAAGTAACGTTGATGCATAAACAGTTGGTATATGGTATGGTATAGTTTAATAGTGAGTTAAAAGTAATGGATAAATGGTTGAAATGTCCAGCTAACTTTACCAAACCGGCAACAATACAGGCCTATCATTTTATATAATTAAAAGTGTTAAACAGCATCTAGTTTATGATTTGATGTTTTAAAAAGTGACACATTTTCCTCTGGCAACACCCTGAGAGCCTCTTCTAAGAGTCAAAGAGTTGTCACTGAAAATGGGTGTACACATATGGTACTGCAAAGCCATATAGTCCAAGTAATAGTGTGCATCTGACATATTTATTCACCATTTCAAGGTCATGTTGATTTTCACATCAAAACAGTGAGTGCTGGATGCTTTTAAAGGCTGGATAGGGAAGAGAGAGCAGATAAGAGGAGGAGAGATAAATGAATCAAAATAAGTCGAGGAATCATAATGAAAACAGATGGAACAGAGTTGTCTGGTTTGGATTTATACTGATGGATTAAAGAAGAGGAGAGTGTGTGAGTGCTTGTGTGTTAGGCTCACAGTCGTGTCCGACCGCTGGGGTTGGATCATAAAGACTGACAGTCACTCTGCTCGCAGAGGTCAGCGTGACGGCCAAAATCCTCCATCACTCTCACTATCTGATGAAGAGGGAAAGGGAGCGCAGACGGGTAGAGGAGCAGGGCCGGATGTGTCTTTCACCTTCCACGCTTAACTCGATGAGAGAACTGAGGACAAAGTACGAAGAAAGAGAGGCCGAAGGAGGTGAGTGCTTTTCTTTCTCCTTCCTTCAAATGTAATTCCCTGCTTGACGTTAAGTGCTCGGAGGTATTGGTTGGAGCATCTGTCTCCAGGAGAGGTTGCATTGTGACAGCAATTTTCACCAATTTTCCTCTGATTCAGCCGTCTGTCTTCCCACCAATTACCAGTAGTATGCTGATTTTCTGTCACACTCTTTTTATTCTTTAAATGCGCTAAGTCATGTAAAACTGCTGGTTCCCCCGCACCTTCTCTTTCAACCACTAATCATCTCAGGCAATTGGCTGCTTCTCCTTGGAAACTAAGAACACGCTGGTGATATTTTTAGTGACATGCAAGAGTGGAGGTGTACCAAAAGTCAAGTAGATTCAAGTACATATCAAGTAGATACAGTGCTGATATGCTACTTTTTTGTTTTTCAATATTTGCACTATCATTATCTATACATGCACACATCTGTCTCTCCATCCCCTACTATTCCTCCACCAGCCCAAGCCTTCATTTAATCCCTGCATGATGGCGTTCCTGAAGCAGATGCGCTCCCCGCGCCTCTCCTTTATCCAGACGGTTGTGTCTCTCTTCATGGGCGGCATTGCCCTCATGTCCTCTTTCTGGTGCGAGGGTAGTCAGAAGGTACCCAAGCCACTCTGTTCGCCCGTCAAGCACAGCAACTGCATCCCCGTTCCCGGCATCTCCAACTCCACCAGCATCCAGTTCTCCTGGGAGACGGGGGACGACCGCTTTGTCTTCCCCGCCTTTCATACTGGCCTGTTTTTCATCTGCGAGGAGAACATCCACACAGACGCATGGGGTAAGAGAGAAAAACGGGTAGAAAGTAGTAAATATTTAGAACATATTATTGATCTCTGTAGGGCCCATCAGCCGTGTCTAAAAAGAAGAAATGTGTCTGAAAAGGTGAAGATGTGACGAAAAATGAAACGCCTAACTGATGATAAAGGGAAATCAAAAGGTGGTCAGGATCTTTCAAACTGAAAAAAAAGGGATTCACCCTAAAAAGGATATACAGAAGCACTGGCAGACCTCAGTTACACATGAAGCCTTATTTACAGTAAACAATCAGTATCACTGGAAGCTTGCCACTGGTTATATATGCTGATCAGGTTGTGTGTAGTAGAGGATATTCCCAAGGTGAGATAAGGATTGGCACAGAAACAGGAAGTGAAACAAACTAACTGTGGCACTAGTGCGGCAGACAATGAAGTAGGCCACAGGAGGGGATGCAATCCAAGGTGATGATGTGAATTGAGGCCACGGGTGTGTTAATTTGTATTTGTGTGTCTGAGTGAGTGTGTGTTTGGGTACGTGTTCAGTCCAAAGAGGATTATCATCAGTGTGTGTGCTGCTCACAGAGATTTAGACTTCAACAGCATGACTCAATTATGGATTAGAAACCCAGAGAGAGAGAAAGGTTAATAGGATTCACAAACATCGGCTGGGTTTTAACCGTCTCATTTGAGGCTGATTTGCAACTGATTTTAAGGCTTGAGTTTGAATGATGAATGATACTAAAGTTCAGCCAAAAGTTTCAACTGACTTACTGTGCGGTCAATTATATGAATCGTCCGTATTTTGGAATTAATAGTTTGGTAATGGTTGGCGGTGGTGAAAGCAAACACCAATCCCCCTGACCTGTCCCTGCTACAAGAGCTTTAAATGTCCTTCTTGATGTATTAATCAAGGTATGTTGTTATGTAGAGCTCCAAATATTGTTAAACCATCAATTGTGCAACTTTTCTGTTTTGGTTCACTTACACAAACAGCTGTTTTTAGTGAAAAAGCGCCAAAACTGCAACTAACAGTTGTTTTCATCCTCCATTAATTTACCAAATATTTTTTCTAGATTAAATCAATTAATCGTTGAAAACAGCATTTTCAGCCATTTTTCTTTTAAACAATTAATCAATTATAAGAACAGCTGCCGATCATTTTCTTGTTGATCGATTAAACGATTAGTCCAGGTAGCCTGAATGTTGTTACTCATGATCATTTGTTGTTATTGTGCACATTTATGATATATACATATTATGTATGCTCAAGGACCTCTTGTGGTTGCGGTGATTGACAATTTTTGAAGAACCTATTTTATTGACACTGACTGCTGACTCCTCCCTCCTGATACCAGATATGTTAGGATGAATTAAAGTTATGCTCGATATGAGATGCATAAATCCAGGTTTTTGTTATCTTCACTGTAAGGGAGCCAGGAGGGACAATCGAGTGAGATTCAACTCTTCTTTGTTTGGGAGGAGAGAGGGAGACACACAACTGCCACTTTTATAGTATTGATGACTACGGCAATCGAATGATATTTTTCTGGAATACTGTATTGTAGCTTTATGTGTATCAGAGTAATAACTCATTCACAAACAAGAAATATAGGCTAACTCTAAGCATTTGAATGAACGCTAATTATTTATTTAGATCGGTGTCCCTGAGAGCTCAATGCACCGCGACTTAAGAAAACACATGCATGAAGAAAATCAATTGGACAACACATGCACAGCATTTAGAGAAAAAAAACACGGCAATGTGATAAAAAACAATTTTTTTTTTTGAGAAAACACTGCAAAAAAGATAAGAAAAACAGATGAAACTTTGCAGTGTTTTCTTCATTTCTTTGTGCTTTGTCTGTTTGCATCTGTTTTCTAAGTCACAGTGTGTTGAGCTTATAGGCCAATGTAATTTAGAGGCACATACGGTACACTGATTATTGCAGCTGTCATGTCACATTGGTAAACAAGCCACAAAGAAGCTTAACCGACTGCAGAAACAGGTTGTTCCTATTTTATCAAAAAATAGCATTGCTAGCAGTAGAGGAAAAAACATTTTAGGGATGAAAACAAAAAACTTTAATGTAAAAAAAATAAATAAATAAAGACCAAAATAAAGAACCACAGTAAACTCATTTTGTGCTGCTACTGAGAGTTTTCCTGTAAAGCCCATCCCTCCAGGTTTTAAACCAAACAAATTGTATAATCTCTTATCAGTTTAATTCAACTGTTTCCTCAAGCTGACCAATTTTGACAACACATGCACAGCATTTAGAAAACAAATCTGCAAAGTGAGACAACAAAACCTGATACTGTGTCATTTGAAAAATGAAAATGATTTTCTTCATTTTGTTGTACTCTGGTCTGTTTGCATCTGTTTTCTTGTGTGTGTTGAACTTTCAGGGCCACCATAGTTTATAGTTATAACACTGATTATTGCAGCTGTCATGTAAACACATTAGTAAACAAGCCACAAAGAAGCTTAACCCACTGCAGAAACAGGTTGCTTCTTTTTATTAATGTGTTCTTCTTTTGCTTCTCTTTTAACAGCAATGCCAGCAGTTGTGGGAAGAACACATGTTGGGGGTGAAAACAAAATACTTTCTAGTTGAAATTCACAAGTAAAATGAAAGACAAGACACACTGACGAAATCTCATTATGTGGTGTTACTAAGATTTTTCCACGTTGGGCCCAACCTTCCAGATTTATACCAAACAAATCTCATAATCTCCCATCAGCTTACTTCAGGCCATGTAAACACTTTACCTCAATCTGGTTATTCACAGTAAGGTGGGCTCAGGAGGTGGAGTGGTTTGATCTCCGGCCTCTGCGGTTAACATGTCAAAGTGTCCTTGGCAAGATACTGAACCCCAAATTGCTCCCGATGGCCAACAGTGTGTGAGTGTGTGTGGATGTTTATCACTAACGATGAGCATGTGGCCCCTTGTATTGCAGCCTCTGACTGTGTGAATGTCTGTGAATGGGTTTGAATGCCGACATGTGTTGTAAAGTGCTTTGCGTGGTCGTGAAGATTTGGAAAAGCGCTATATAAATGCAGTCCATTACCGTCTTTGAACTCACTTCCTCTTGTAATTGGAGAAACAGTGGTGTCACTACAGTGTCACTATCTCAGGTGTTTACTAAAAGCTTTCCAGTGCAAATATCCACTTTTCCTGTCGTTCCAAAGCTAATTCATTGTACGTTTTTTGAGGATATTACTTCATTCACATTTGTCTTTTGATTCCTAGAGGAGAAGTGTCGAGGGTTTCATACTTTGACTCCGGGATCGGAAAAAGGTGAATGGATTCATCACGTTCTCCTGCGGGTTTTTTTGTGGGCACTTTGCTCTTGGTTGTCTGATTGTTTCAAATCCAAAATCTGTCTTTGTGCTCAGCCTTTTCTCCTCCAATCCGCAGCAATGATGTGGCTTTCTCTGTCAATGGAGATCATGTATGTCGGCCTGCTGGTAATCAGCTGCACGCTGCTGTCTGTGCAGTTGTGTATCAGGACCTGTTGCCCCTCCACGCAACGCTGGGGTGAGCTGCTCAACGCTTTTGCTGCCGTCTTCACAGTCCTGGCAGGTAGAGCTACTTTATTCATTTTTTTTAGATAGATAATTGAATCAGACTTCGGTAACAACGGAGAACGATCAGTTTCCTTTCAAATGATTGAACCAGTTTGATGTATTTCCTCCTTCTGTCTTCACAGGTCTGCTTGGGATGGTGGGTCACATGATGTTCATGCAGGTGTTTCAGACCACTGCCTCAATGGGACCAGAAGACTTCAAGCCTCACAGCTATGGCTACTCCTGGGCGTTCTAGTGAGTTCATTAAACGCACAGTATGTCATTTTCTGCCACTGGGGGTCCCGGGTAGGATTCCTTTATTGATCAGGAGGTTTTTACCGAGAGCCAAATTATCCGCAGAGGTCTTCTGGCACAGTGAGATCCTCAGTCAACTTAGCTGTTCCCTTTCAGGACTTGGACCAGAGCGTACCGAGGGTTTTGCTTATGCATTTACTTGCAAAGCAGATATTAAAAAGTTATTTGTCGTTCCCGTTGGTATGGTGGAATGTCTTCCTGCTGAGTCCTTGCCTGACTCACTTAAATTCCTGACATGAAAACAAGTTTTTCTTTTCTTGCGGTTCGTCTGGGACAGGCTCTGCCCTGACAAACTTTTCCCCACCAAATTCCTTGAACTCTTCATGAGGGCTCACTTCTCACTTCCCTTTAGCTGGGAGATGTAGTCCCTCCAGCGTGCCCTGCTTCGGGGGTGTTCTCCTATTGCTGTCCATTCTTTGTAGCATCACAGTCCATTTAAAATCCCAATTTTACCACCACAGAGTTTTCACAAATGAGGAACAGTGCATGGGGAACGGCCCTGAAGGCATCATTCTGACATTCAACAGCTCAGCCCCTTTCTTCTACAGTGTCACATGAACATGGCCTCAGCAGGTTTGATTTAAAACTCACGGTCAAACCAGTCGGCCTTTTCAATACAAACACTTACAGCCCCCTTTGTGTTTGAACAGCTTTGAACAGACATGGACGGTCCATTTGAATGTGGAACATCCACGTCTAATTAAGATGTTAACTCTCAAGAATCATGTTCGTAACAAAATTTGAATCCTTGCCTTATAAATAGTCTAAATATATGGAACTGGTATCTTAACGTTATGGGCCATAGTAAACCTTTTCTCTATTATGGACGAATCTATGTCTTCTTTACTGCTTCAGTGAGGATTCATTTAGACCCTGGCATGACAAAGGAATCAGAGAAGTATTCCACCTTTTGATTAAGGTATATTTACGTCTTTTAATAGAAAAAATAAATCTCAAATAGAGGCTCTCTGCAAGAACACAAATCTTATAAAATGAAGTGTATTCTGTACTTAACAGTATCGACAAACTACTGAGTCTCTCAGTTATATAAACGAGACTTGGACATTAGTTAAGATAATAAGAAATGAATCAGAAATCAGGCATGAACTCTGTCGATTTGAAACTATTTACAGAATATATTCTATACCAGAGGAGCTGCACAAATGTCATTTTTGTGTCGGCGCTTTAAAAATGCAGAAAGGGAACTTTCACATGTTGGGTCTTGCAGTATATTACAACCGTTTTTGTACTCTGCAATTAATAATACTTCTTCTTTTTTATTCCATTATCACCTCGCCTGTGTTTACTTGGCTTAAGCAAATCAGATTCTTAGGACAAGTTCAAAAAGACAAGCAAACAATTTTGCATGAAGCAGTAAGGAAATGCATCACAGCTCATGTCTGAACGTCCACCTACAATATCTCACTGGCTAAATACATTTCCAGTAATTCCACTTGACAAATTTACGATGGCGTATTAGGGCCATAATAGGTATTAAAAAAATATAATAATAATAAAATAAATAAAATAAATAAAATAAATAAAATAAAATAAAATAAAATAAAATAAAATAAAATAAAATAATAAAATAAAAATAATTAAGGAGCCGGCGGAGAGGGGTAACATTCTGAAAACCTGAGAATTTACGACAAAAAACTCGTAGCTACGAAGCTTTAGAAAAGCTTTAGAGCTAAGTACAACCGAATGCTGAACAAGACATTTTTCAGAAATTCTATGAGATTAAAGTCACAAATTTGCGAGAAAACAACTTGGAAGAAAAGGGTGGGTTTCTTTTTTGCCAAATTTATGACTTTAAAATCTCAGTGAACTATTATGTTATTATTCTAACAAGTTTTTTTCTTGTGAATTTCAGATTCTTTTTTCTCGTAAATGTATGACTTCAATTCAGTCCCTTCGAGAATATTACCCCCCTCCCGTTTGAGGGTGGTTTAGCTTTTTGAAACAGAAGAAATATGCTCTACTAGCTTTCCATGTAATTGTCTTTTCCCTAAAGTCAAAGTCAAAGCCAGCGCATGGCCCCAGTATATAATTGGTTACACACCTTCTGCACAGGAATGTCAACACACAAACACAAGCAAACCACACGCTTGTTTCTCTCCGTCTCCATCAGCATGGCCTGGTGTGCCTTCACTGTCTGCATGTCAGCCGGTGTCTCCACTCTGAACAACTACACCAAGAAGGTCCTGATGGTGGGACCCAGACGCATCTCCAGCCTCAACGCCTGCAGCTTTAACTTCGTGGGGATCCTGCCACCTTATTACACCCCGGGGAACACGGCCATCGCCCTGGCCTGTCCCCCGTCTCCCCCCCGGATCTCCCACTTGTCTCCCTACTACAAGCCCCCGCTAGAAGCATTGCCGGCCTCAACTCCGAGGCTCGCGCACTCCGACGCCCTGCCCCCTCTCCCCCACTCCAAGTCCTTCCCTCCTCCCCCCCCCTCCCACCCCGTGCCTGCATCCCCGTTCCACCGCCTCTCCCTCCCCTCTCCGTCTTCAGCACACACCCAGTCCGTCTCCGTCCGCCTGACGCTGCCAGGACACCAGGAGGGCCATTACGGGCCGGAGGAGGACTACAGCCCACTTTGAGCTACTGCATTTATCCAGACTGGAGTCTTTCTATGACTAGTGGAGCTGTGACGGTCTTGGTAATGCAGTTTAATGTTTGTTAGAGTCTAAATGTACACGGTCAGCAGTCAAGTGACCCTTAAATCAGCTTTGATCATCACTCACTCAGTTCTAACAAAGGAACGTGTAAATGCAGAGGACACCAATGTTTTCCAGACTGAATATAGTACAGAAATGCTTCATATACTGTATTATTTATAAATAATCTGACTAAAACTATTTGCCATTGTCACAGTTTAAACAGTGTAAATCTTGTTTTGGCTAATGAACAAAATTGTAATGAATTTGATCATTAAACTGTTGACTGTTTGAAACACTTCACTGCTTTTTGTCAGCCTCAAATGAAAAACAATTATTCAAACCCCTATGGAATATAATTAAACACATTTTCAACTACTCGTTCCCCTAATCATGACAAATAGAGAAGAAAAAAAAAAACTACTTCAATAATTGGTTGAAAATCAAGTTTTAATATTGTAAAAATCATTGTCATTGTAATCCATGGTGAGAAATAATGGTAGCAAAAATAAAATGGCATTAGACATACAGAGCATTATGGGAAATGAAACATATTTACATATTATATCTCACGCTTTAAGAGTCAAGGCAGTTGCCTTTCTGTCACGCTGGGTGGAAACAGAGCAGATATTACCAGGTATTATGGTATATGGTTGGATTAACAGTCAGACAAGATATTTTAGTAGTGGATTTAAGTAAAATGGCAAGTTTCATACATACTACGTTATTGGAACTCAAAATCTTTCAAATATTGTTGTGTTTGCTGCATTTTTAGTCCCGCTAATTTTAAAAGCTTTGTATCAACTGTCAATAACAATAATTTAGTGTAAGACTTTGTATATGATTTGACTTTGCATTTTCACACTTAAACCAGTTTGATGTCTTCGTGATCACAAATAATTACAAAACAAACTCAGCTGTATTATTTTACAGATTTTATATTTTACATCATCACATAGTCTTATCATTAGATTACACACATATCCGCAACAGGCAACATATGAATGTTCTTTTTTTTAACACATTTTTAAACTCTGTTTAATTAGTGGCACATTATATAAAATAAGACCAGAGCAGACAACTGAAATAAACTTGATAAACTAACAATACAATAACACAACTAAAAAATTTAAAAAAAATCATAAACTCGCCCCTTTTTATCCAACACTCATATCCATAAGTAAATGTGCATTACTCAACAAAAAAAAACACAGATTTTACTCTTCAACCTGCCAGAAATATTGATAGATCTTAATTTATCATAGCATCTTACATCTTAAGGCAAATTGTGTTCAGTAAACATCAAACATATTCTTAATCCTTAGATGCCAGAGAAATCTAGCCCAAACTCTGGGATGAAAATACACTCAAATACAACTGTGATTGATTGAGCTTGCCTTTTACTGCAGAAATATCCACGACACTCCAAAAAAGTGTGAAACCCTGACTATCTGACAGCAGACTCAATTAACTAATAGCATGTATTTGAGCGGATCAACAGGTCGGCTTTATCTGTAGCTGAATCTACACTAGCAGCTCAAATCTGATGTCAAATATAAACACCGTTTACACCATCTGTGACTAAAACCAGATTTCAGCTGAAAGAGTAGATCCAGCCGAAGGTTTTGGGCTGGTTGGAGCTAGCTCTAGTGTCCTTCTCACGCTGTCTTCTTGCGCAGTACAAAGTAAATGATGGAGGAGATGAACGTGAGAGCGAAGGAGATCCACGCCAGGATGAAGCTGTGACCGTACCAGCCGAACTTCTCGTCCACGTGGAAGCGGTCTGTGTAGATGGAGGCTGCGATCATGATGCACAGGCCTGGAGGGTAAGGAGACACGGTGAGGCGTCAGTGAGGGCAAAGGAAGAGAGAAGAGCAGTGGAGACGCAGACAGATGCAAAGATACTCACAGGCAAGGAGCTGAAAGATGCCGGAGATGGTGAACCTCTGTCCTTTCGGGAGCGTGAAGAGCTGAGCCACGAACACAAAGATGCCCAGGATGGAGAATATACAAGCGAGCACTGAGCTGGCCTGCACTGCCTGGAGGTAATCTGCAGGGGGAGACAGAGAGAGAGAGCAACAGAATGAAGACGCGTGTGTGTATGTAATGGGTGCTAAACATCACACTGACACACCCAGGAAACAGTAATGCTGCAGTGACACTGAATGACACACATTTTTGTGAAATCTTGTCAGAATGGCAGAAATGCTACGTTCAAACATCCTAAATATTTCAGGATTTTAAAACATGCTGATTATGACGCCACGTGAAGTCAAACAACAACTTTTTATATGTTTTGAAGTTCCAAACTTGTAATTGCTGTATGACCATTGTCATTCATTTCACCTTTGCTGCACATTTTTATCTCTGGTGTTATAGGGCAGCATCATTTTTATCTATACTGGTCTTCATTTGCATTGCAAAATGTCTTTATTTGGATAACTGCAAACCCATTGTGTGTCTCCAATGTATTTACATGCACATGTTCTGGGAGGATACCAGAAGAAATAGCAGTCTAAAATGAGATTGCTGCAACATGTTTGCACACTTTTTTCTTTTTCATATCACTTGAAGGTCCAATCAAAACCACACCCAGGGAGGCCTGACGAAGCAGAGCAGCTGAGATTTTGAGCCTTAAACTCTGAATAAATGATGCCAAAAGAAAGGTAATTTAGGCATGAATATTTGTGTTTGTTTATGTTTTAGAGAAATACTTAAGTTTTGAAGACACTTTTTTTCAGGGGCTTTAATAAAATGCGGTTATTTCAGACACTGGTGTGGATTAAAGGCTGAACAAGGAACGCTGAGTCATACAATGTAGCAGAAAATCAATTAAACATTGTAGGAAAACTTTGTTTGTACAAATGATGTATTTTAAAACTTAGTCACTCTGCTTCTAACAGCACGGGCGGTGTGTCTGACTTACCCTGTGGGTAATGTGAACCTGTGGGAAGATCGGTGTAGTTCCACACTCCGTTAATGTTCACCCACCGGGCCCACACATCAGTGGAAATAGTGTCAGTCATCCACCAGGCCTAAGGGAAGGGCAGAGAAACAAAATGTAACTTTTAAAATCATGTTTCGCAGCGTTTACATAAATATGGACAACCAATTTACTGGTCAGTAATTTACTGAAGGAAAGTTACTGAATCAATACTAGAGGAGGGAAGAAATAGGGAAAGTTCATAGGGTGTGTGTAAAGAGCTGCAGAGCCAGAGTGTGCGTTTACCCTGTGTTCTGACCTTGGACTGTATATAAGAGGTCACCTATTGATTTGTGGACTACGGTTGTGAAGCCTCAAGTTTGGTATTTTGGAGGTTGTGTCTAGATGTTCACCCTCGTTTTGCAAAACTCTCGGGAGATGTTTAAGGTTAGGCCTCGACTTAGGATGCTTAAGAGTGAGACAGGTCGTTGGGAAAGAGTTTTGGTCAAGTTTCGCAAATCTAGGGTTACCATCTACACACGATGCATTTGAGCCGTCGCAATCTTGGTTTTTGGTGGGCGCCAACTTGGGTTTTTTGGAACCAGAAGTAACACGAGAGGGTGGAGCGAAGTACATCTGAACGCTGAACAAGACATTTTTAGGTGACCAAAATGTTACAATTAACTTTCATGAACTGAAAACACCCTGTGAAAGGGTTAACGTTGTAAGACGAAATCACGGATAACACCGAATCGGACAACGCCGCGGTAGCGACCTGTCAATCACAAGGTAGCCCCGCTCTAAAGCATACGCTGCTTTATTGTCTATTTTACTCTCTGTGAGACCATCATTTACTAAATGAACATCATACCGTGTTAAAGAAGACTTTAAACTAGTGATTGAGACCAAAAACTTATTAGGAAAATGTTTACTGTGATAATAAATCAAGTGAGAAGTAGGGTAATTTTCTCATAGACTTCTATACACTTCTTTTTTGCAACCAGTGTAGCTGCCTCCTACTGGATAATAGAGAGGATGCAAGTTTAAGGCACTTCCGGATTGACTTCACTTTTCAGACCTGGAGGTTGCCGCTTGGTTCTGACATGTATTTGGAGACTGAAGGCAGAAAGGGACGATAATCAAAGGTGGAATGCACATCCGCCTGTCATTCCCCAGGTCTCACTCCGGTATGTGCAACACTCACTTCAACACAGGCAGCAATCTGACATATTTCCATTTTTATGTGCACCGTCTAAATGACACTTTGCCCGCAGTTTAAATGCACTCAGTGACACCGGGTGACGACACCATGGCCGACCGCATCTGTCACCCAGACATGTCAAATATGTGGCCCCGGAAAGAAGAGAGCACCATTGTCGGAGAATGAATGAGGGCAGCCAATCACTCTTAAGTCTTGACTTTTTGCTGTCAGTTAGCATGCGAGAAGAAGCACATAACTCTTCAGCTCTGTCGTTTCAACACTCAAACTAGGGAGGAAGTTAGGGATTACGCAGGGACAATTGTGTCCTGAGGCTGTGAGGAGTCAACACTTAAAACACAACAAAAATGTACTTACATTGTCAATGGTGGCCACCAGGAGGAGGATGATGCCTATGATGTGAAGGACAAAGATGGCAGCGAGGAGAATCAGCATGATGACGAGCGGTGCTGGAGAGAGAGAGAGAGAGAGAGAGAGAGAGAGAGAAGCACAAGAGGAAACTTGTCACACCACTTTCCACCTTTTATTATGCAGGATGAATATAACTGGAGGGCTAACGCATACACAACCTAATAAAACACACACAGCTACTATGTGCAGAAAGAGTCAAATGTGGCCAATAACAAAGGCTCCATACTTCCTGCCTGGTTTCAGAAAGGCAGCCATTAATGACAGCTCCAAGCACGCACACACATCTTCATAAACACACTCAGAGCAGCAAAGCAAGGCCAAAACCTGGCACCCACTCAGGGTGTGGCTTCACAACTTCTAATTACTTTGAGTTACAGCTAACGCTCTCCCAGTGAAATGCATGCAAATAGACGCCGAGTTAATGTTCCTATCGCGAATATAGAGGTGTTGATGTATATTTGTGCAGACAGAGATCGGAGAGAAATCAGTCGGCAAACAGATACTGTTTGAGAGAGGGTGTTAAGGAGGGAAGTTCATGGCGGGCAGATGAGTTTGGGCTTGTCTTGTGCTCCCAGGATCCCCGCCACTCCTTAAAATAACTGTCAAGAATACCTGCTTTCCTAGCGGCCTAGCTTGCCCACGCCCGACCCCCCTGGTTTGAGTTACGACACACTAATACACACACCGTAACCTCTGCTCTCCACGTCTCCTGAGGCCTCTTTACTGTAACAGCAATGGTTACACTTCACTGCTCCCTCCACTGCAGGCTCTGCTCTCAGATATGACAGATTAGATTTTTTTGTTACATTCTGACTCGCGTGTGAGCTATCCGCGGCTGTAATCCAGTGCCGAGGCCGCACTGGGTGTGAACAGAGGAAGAGGCACATCTGGAATGTGCTGCTTCTCTGCACGGTAAAAGGAGTGGTCAAGGGCTGGGTCCACACACACACACACACACACACACACACACATGCTCGCCAGCTCACACGCAACCACACACAGACACAGAGCCAGCGGGGAGGACACGCTGGTATATGTGATCACTCCTGATGCATCTTTACAAAATATTTCCCACCTTTCATCTGATTTCTTTTTAAAAAGCTACAATGAAGTGAAAGTTTTTGAACATTTGTATAATTTCTGCCCTGAGAGCTGAAATACAGACTTGTGTTGTTTTCTGCCAGATGTTCAAACTTTAATGAGCAACTTCTAGATGGAAAAAATAAGTGGCTTTAATACAAAACACACTTGTGGAATACTCTGATCAGACTCCAAATTCTTGCTTAAAAACAAGACGTGTCAACTGTTGCTGCTGGGATTTCTTTTGGATCTGACTGTGGCGTATTTTCCATTACGCAAAGCAAAAAAAAAAAAAAAAAATGGAAATACATGTGGCTGAGGCTAGGTTTGAGCATTGCTAAAAACACAGAACGCGAGCAGGAAAGTAGTTGTGTGTCTTTTTTTCTAAGAACAATTTACATTCAAACACTTTAGCAGTGCTACAGGAGCTGAACACATCTGGAAGGTAGCCTCTCGTCACCTGGCCAGTGAGGAGGGAGTTACTGTCATTCTACAGCAACGTTGCCTGTGAAGGTGAACAGGTATGGGAGAGGTACGCACACACACACACAGACACACACACACAGACACACACACACAGACACACACTGGCCTTCACTCTGTTCCTCATTTGTTTTTCTTCAATAAGAACAGAAAAACCTGCAGAACTCCTATTAAAATACCACCGTTGTATCATTCTGAAGTGTCTATAAAGAAGTCAGACGTACAGAGGGAATCAAAAAAGCACGAGAAAAAAGGATCTTTGACTTACTGTTTGATGCCTGTGAATGTCTCCACGTCTAATTCCTCCTGCTCTCAAGGACACTAATTTCAGACTCAGAGTCTAAATGCACAAACACTAGGAGCTAACCGTCCGCCCACTTTTCACCCAGCCCTCTTTTTAAATCCACACCCCAGACAAGCCTCTAGCTGGTTTAAACATAATCTCCCTCTCCCTCCCTCCCTCCCTCTCCACTCTTCTCTCCCTGTCCCACCCTATCCTCCTCTCTGCCTACTTCACACACAGGCAAAAGCTCAAGCCCGCCACTATTTCCACAACTTTTGTGGGCAGGCAATGTATTTTCTTCTCCCTTTTTGTGTTTGGTGTATCACTCGGCGGGTGGGGATGATTTTCTCTTGTAATGACTCACTGATGTTTGAGGGGGGAACTCCCATAACATTTCACCTTATTGACAACGGTTCTCCGCGTGCTGCTATGGCGACAGACTGCAGCCAGGGCCAAATCACAATCACATCGTTTCTGTTGCGTGTATAAACAAACAGCCAAAGTCGCACAACCGTAAGTGTAGTGTTTCTTCCTGGTCGCCGCCCTCCTTCTTTTCCCGCTTTTGTAGCAGAGGAAGGAGTTTCAGGATGAAGGAATGTTGTTGGTTGCGAGGGGAGAAGGAGGTTGGGGCAAATGAGTGCAAGTCATAGCTTGAGTGAGAGAGGGAGGGGATGAGAACGGAGGGAGGAAGAGATGAAGGCAATGAGACAGGAATTTAAAGGGGGAATGGGGGGGGGGGGGTGTTGGAGACATTTCACATTGATGCAAGTTCATTAATTATTGCTCACCATCATTGTTTCCTGGCGGTTGATTGATATGGTCCTAATGATTCCAATAAATCAAAGTCAGCTGCTCCTTGAACGGATCACATGCGTTTCATTTGAGGGAGAATCTTTTGACAGACCTGAGACTTAATCTAATAATATCATGTAATGTCACATAATAGCATTTGCTTGTTCGTCATAGAGCGCATTGATTACAAATTGTGGTCTGAGCCTCGTCGCAAACCATGTCTAATAGTTTAAAAAGGTCAACATGGACCATGAAGTATCGGACACGCGGAGTAAAAAAACTGTCTTCAGAGAACCAGGAGGATATTTGTATTTGTATTTGTACACATTCTTTGTTTTTATTAATCTTTCTTCACATTTTTTTTTTTTTTTTGTGCAATTAGTTTAATACTTTTTTTCATTGTTTTAAATGTTTTTATTTTCTTTTTATGGCTCTGCTATGACTTGCTGATAATCTATTTAGTTAGCATAATATATATATATATATACAGTATATATACTTCAACCTTTGTTTCATATCTCACTGCCCAATGTTACGTTGTATATAAGAAGAATTCAAATAAATAAATCGCAAACAAAAAGTAATTTAAAAAAACTAATTCTCGACACAGAGCATAGTAAAAAGACACCAAACAGCTTTTAACTTAAAGTTTTATGAAGTGCTTTGATTTTAAAACTGTTGTAAAGGTTTGGGCGGGGGCTGTAAATCGAGACCATAAATAACTTTTTTTTGGGGGGGGGGGGTTCAGTGTTCAGCAATGATACTTGAAAAACTATAAAATGTACGTTAACTTGAAAACTTGCAATTGAAAAACATTTAAAATGCTAAAATACTGAAATAGTTTAACTTAGAGTGATAGTCGAAATGAAATGACTACAAGAAGGTAAAATGTTTGATAGAGTGTTTGGGGGGGGGGGGGGGGTAATATTCTGAGAGAAAACTTTAATATTCTCTGAGAAAAAAAACTTGGATAAATAGTGTTTTTAAATTGTTCAAGAAGCCACCTCGCTTCACTTTGCAGGCTCGGATCGACCTCATCACACCAGGGCCCCGCTTCTCGTGTATTACGCCTGCAGTGGATGACCTAATCAAATAATAGCACCGAGGAAATACTTGTGATTTTAGCCCGGAATCAAAGATATCTCTACGTGCCATATTGTTGCACCGCCTCACTGACATGTGCGTGTGGAATTCCCCGTTTACCGGTCTGTGGCGTGATGAAGTTGAGCCAACCTTGGAAAGTGAAGCGATGAGATTCTGTTCCTTCACAAAATGAGTTTCATTTTCGTATATTTGTGGCTTTTTTTTTTTGCCCCCCTCGCAACTGTATGACTTTATAATCTCAGAGAACATCCAAGTCTTGTTCTCGTAAATGTACAACTTTAATCTTGGAAATTTTTCCCACAATATTACCCCCCCCCCCCACCACCACCACCACCACCCGTCTTATTTTTACTCACAATGGCCCTAATAAGCCGTTGTATAAATTCAATGAATTTGTTGTATGGTTCAATAAAAATGACAATAATAGATATGAAAAGTACACTAATAAAAGTCAGGCAGGAAAGTCAGATACACACAAGTAGATAGAGGCAGACAAAAATACTCTGGGTGTGGACTCGGTGAATGAGGTCACTTGTTTGCTTCTGGTGTGTATAAAAATATGCAGATACACCAATGGAAGTCTGAGTCAAAGGCTCAGCCGAGCACCTGGTCAGTATCATGTCAGGCTGCCTCAGCCTCAACTATAAGCCAGCAGGATAATAACTGGCTTCAGAAATGATTTACCTGCAAATACGGAGACCTTGAAATGCAGCAGAGCCTGCTTGAGTTTACAGCACGGCTACTTGTGTGGCTACATTCTGCTGGGGTCATGAAGTTACACACGCGCGCGCACACACATGCGTCCGCACAAAAACACTGTAGACTGACCTCTTTCTTAGGAATGAAACCAAGACGCTTCTCCTTTTGTGAAAGATGAATAATGTGTATTTTAATGGGGTTGTCATGGAAAATAACCTTTTTCATATGTAGTCAGAGGCACTCAGGAAGTTGGAATGCAAAACGTAACCGGCGCTGAAATGTTGAACTAAATGAGGCCTCGGCCATGGAAACACCTTATGCACAGCACACATTTCCATGGCAACACTATCACCCTCCATGGGAGCCACAGTAAATAATATACCACCCATGTTACTATTCAAAATGGTGGAATGAGTCTTCATTAAGGATCCTACACATCTTTCAGAATCAAACGTCCAGACGTACCATATTTGACACGAGAGTACAAATACCTGGATGTTTAATATGTAAATATATGGTTTTAAAATCCAATAGTTCACATGTATTCTGACTATACATACATATACACATATATATGTATCCTAGCATGTTGACAAATAATTGCCAGAAGATTGTAGCTGGATGCTGTAGCTCAAACAAATCAATTTGACACCAAACCTGGACCAGTTCAGTGCACAGCATTGTATTCAAGCTGCAATGCTATTCCGTTTTTGTCGCGTACATTTAAATAACTGTATACCTACAACACTTACAGGAAGTAAAAAACAGAACTAAAGTCCATTTACTTTGTGTCGCATGCCATACTTCTTGCCTTACTTTTGATGACATCAGCCGCTCTCTTACACAGTGGGAAACATTTTGGCTTCATGAAAAACTCTCTGCACGTATGAACTGTTTATTTTTCAAAATTCTGAATTTTTATATTTTAGAAAACAAAATAGGGGCAATAATCTGGAAATACTCCATACTCTTTTTTTGTTTTTCCATACTGATCCAGAACATGGAAATGATTAAAACCACATTTCATAATCTTTCATACTGCGTAGGAACCCTGATCCATTCATTCATGTTCAACAGTCTGAATTTTAGACACCACACCTTGATCACACTAATTAACGTCCTAAGTGTCGCAGCCAAATCCCTATGGGAAACAAAGTCAGTCAATTAAAATTTTGCAATTCAGGTTTGGAATGTAGTTGTTTAATCTCGTCAAAATCTACACTACGCCAAAAAAAACCGACTCAAACAGCTCCACCCAAGCTGAAAGACAACACCCTAAATGCATATGAGGATGGTGTGTGATCATTTACCTTCACAATTTGTACAACTTGACTTTCGATTTTTTTTGTTGAACGGTACATCTTCAACTACATACGACGGCGTATTGGGGCCATTGTAGGTTAAAAATAAAATGAATAATTACGGGGCCGGGCGATATTAAGAGAAAAAACTTGAGATAAAAAAAAAAAACAACGTTTTTCCTGAGTTTTTCTGTTGCTGTAAATGTGTTACTTTACTCTTGGGAATATGTAGCTACGGGAATATGTCTGTGGTGCAGAGCGTAGAAAAACAACGAGTGAGACCAACTGAGAAAAAGAGTGAGAAGAGAGAATGTAGTTGGACCTGATCCTGCTATGGGCGTGTCGACCCTACCTTGTAGGTGAGGTAAGCCAAGGTTCGTATTGTACCATACAGTGTTATATGGCACTCCCTCCTGCCTCTTCCATGCAGCATAACTGCAGAGTTATTGAGGGAAACCAATATACATGCCTGTGGAGTAAAAAAAATGACATTTCGCCACTTGAGTTATGCAAGAAATTTCTTTTTTTGCAGTTCTTGGCGTATTTTTGGGAGAGGAAATGCCATGAGTCATGCATCAGCCGTCTATCAATTTCCAGAGTAAAAACATAAAGCGAAGTGTTTGACCACGCCAACGTCAACTCTATGTATTAGGGGGGGGCGGGGCAGGAGCTTAGATGTAACACGTTTTTTAGATCCAAACACAAGTTGGCAAATCACATGGCTTTGTTACTACTGAAGCAGACCAATGGGGAGGCTGGATCAACAATCGGCCCTTTGTCGCGCTGCCATTGCTGATCAGTACTGGAAAAACCAGAGTCATAAAGGATCACTTGTGATATTGTCCAATCTGCTAAGTGTTGTGTGCACAAGCATTAATACTGATACCTTTAAATACTTTCTCAGGGTTTGCTGGTCGAGTGGTTCTATTCAAGTGCACGGTTTACTATACAACGTGGGGTCATTAAAGAGCTGAATGCATGACTGAAATCCCTTTTGACATTTGACATTTTGGTCAAATGAATTAAGTGGCTTGTCAAGAGGACAATCACTGTAACTTTTCCAGCATCCTCCACAAGCACTCCTCTATCATAGAATCAAAGCTCTGGCGCTGAGTCTTGCGTTCTTAATGGCTGGTTGTTTGTTAAGTTGGCAATGTTGGACATTCATCTCTTTGACACATGTTAAATTGCCCTGAAAAGAAGTTCATCTGCTAAATGCCAAAACTATTAAATTCCTTGTGAATGGACAAACAACGCCTATAGCAAAACAGATTGCTATTTTTGGTGGAGTAATATCAAAATCCTTTGATTAGGTGTTTTGTGAGGAGTCTCAGTGAGGGAGTATTTCAACAGGACTGTGTGAAACAAAGCCAGCAGAGCGGTGCCTACATGCCAAGGGAGTGAGCCTGACCACAGCCAAGTCACTGCTGCTTTACACAATAGTAAAGCTCCATGTCTGTGGTCGACTGTCTCACTCTGCTCATTCCTTTTCTGTCTTACACAACGTCGCACCCTGGCCTGATATTTCTAAACTCTTATTAGAAAACAGTGTATATTTACAGGATTTGCAGGGGTAATTTCAGAGACTTCGGATGTGATTGTTCTTTAGAACGAGGCAGTGTTTTGTGTTGTAACTCACCTCTCCCCAGGCTGTTGACAAATTGGAAAAGTCGCCAATCGCCTCGCTTCCAGTGTCACCGGGCCGGTTCTGATGGTAAGTTACTGCACAGACATGTCAATCACACACACACACACTCCCACGCTTACCTACATACATGTACACATCTCATCTTTAACAGTCGTGACACATGGCCCCAAAAAAAAAACAAACATACACATATTGTATATACATACTGCATACTCATAATCCTCTAAGGGAGTGACACATTGCCACAGGCACTGGAGAAACAACAACACACACACACACACACACACACACACACACAGAGCTTCCTTTTTCTCGCTGTTTTCTCACATTTTCCAGTAATAGTCACCTCCCTAGTGTATGCCCTTATGGCCTTCTGCCCGATAATAACTCATTGTTTGAAGGCAACCTCAGCTTCACTTCATCAGTGAGGAGATAAAGGCCCTTTTAAAAAAAAAAACACCATGCCATGGACCCGAATGCCCGTTATTCTGAAACCCCAATAGTCTGAGAAGTGTCCCATCTAAGTGTCCCAAGTTATCCCGGTAACGTACAACCATAGTACCGAAGTCCCATTAGTCTGAAAATACACACTCTCCCTGCACCAAAGTGACGCAAAAGCTAATTATTATGTAGATTTACCCCATTATTTTTTTCATACTCTGCCTCTGATTGACCTACCCTGATATTTTTACCCCAATCCTAACCAATCTCACTCCTCATGGATAAACCTCTCCAACCCAACCAACAAAGGCAACAAGTTATAGCCAATTAGGAAGTAGGCGGGTCATTCCTTCGCCATAGTAGGGCGAAAAATCGTACCATCCGCTGTCATTCTTCATAATAATAAGCCATGTGCTTTTGTTGTTGAAGGGAGAATTTGAATTTGTATTATTTGTATACAAATTGTCTTTCTGTGGGACATTTTTCGGACAATTGGGCTTTCAAATAATGGGCCGTCAGAACAATGGTCAGTGCCATTGGCTGCAGGTTCAATGTGCAATACAAAATATTTGTGTTTTTGAATTTATTTACACACACTGTTGAATTGTGTTTAAATTGCTGTTCAAAACTCTCCAGTTCTGTTTGTCAGGAGGATGACATATTGGAATCAGAGAAGACACATAATGGGGTTCAAGGCAAAAAGATTGAGGTAAATTTAGAGTGAAGGGGCAATCAAAATCAAATTAAGACATCAAAGAATATGCTAAACGTGTAGCTAAGAGAATGTCTCTGTAAGCATTTGCATGTGCCCTGTTGGCTGCCTGCCTTGTGGTTTGAATGGAAATCAGCCAGGAGCAGCTTCAGGAGTCTATTATGAACCAAGCATGGTGCGCTGTACTTTTTGAAGGCTGCAGTACAGCTTCAAGTGGGGCGAACATTGTGTGTCAGCTGCGGTGCCTTAGCCACCGTTTACATTCAATAAAAAAAGAATTCCTCATATTTAGTCGAGCCGGCCCGTTTCCATGGTTACTGGCCAGGGGTTTTCATTCTTGATTCACTTCCTCACCCTGAGCGCTCTTTTTGTAGACCGTACTCTTTTTTTTTTTTTTTTTTTTTTTTCTTTCCCTTCCCTCGCTGACGTTACTACATTTAACTCCAGTTTTTCTCCTCACGTGACTTATTCTCCTCTCTGGGAACATTTCTGCTCCTCCTGTTTCCTGCTCAGTGCCACCCCTGCGTTTATGTCGCCCCCACAAAGCTTTGCTCTCTCAATGAAATCCAGACATACACACACTGTACTCTCGCTCCGAGTCGAAAGAAAACAACTCCTGGCTGTAGCTAGGCAACTCCAAATATGAGTCATCTCACTGCCGCGCCCATCATCAACTGATCACCCCCCCCCCCCCCCTCATTGACACACACACACACACACACTCACACACACGCTTCAGAGCCTCTTTATGAAGTGTAGTTGTTCGAAGCATTCAAACTGTGCGGCCCTGTGGTTAATCTAATTCCTCACCGCTCCTCTTCTAACCTAGTGTTGAGGAAGAGGTGAAAGACAGGCCTTATAAGTGTTAAACTGTGAGAACATCACCAGTCTGCCCTCAGTTGATAACATCATGACCACAATGTGATGACTGATCACAGCTCGGCAGAGTCACTAATCGTCAGATGGCGGAGACGATGGCCGCACAAACTCACAGTGCTCTTGTTTCTTGGTTTGGTTTACTCATGAATAGATGCTTTTGTTAGATATGTTTGTTTTCAGTCGTTGGGAAGAACACTCGCTGGCAATGGAGATTTCATTTCAGTAAAGTATATAAAAACTAAACAATAAAAATGCAAATAAATGTGAATTAAACACAAAAGATGGGTGGTAAATGAGTCTTCAAACGTGACTTGCTGTGCGGCTTATTCCAATCAATCAGATGATAGGTTCAGTTTTCAATTGAGAGCAGATTATTGCAAAAGAGGGCAAAGGTCAAAGGACCTGAACGCCACGGTGGCATGAGATCTGTCAGAGGGGAACACATTTCACTAAATGCATGTCTGAATAAAACATTTTTAAAAGAATGATTCAACTATTCACTATGGTCAATAGTATTGGCAGATGTGAAACAATACATATGTCTTGAATAAAGTGTGCGACTGTGTGTGGGTAGGTGGAAGTGAATGTAACAAAGGACAGTAGCTGACCGCCATCTAGTGGACAGAAAAGTAGATTGTGTTAAAGCTTTTACAGGACATACTCAGTAGATATCCTACTTCAGTAAAAGTACTTATCATTCAGAAAACTGGCCCTCATGACTGACAATTTATTAAATATTAGATTATTATATTGTTATTATGGATGTATCAAATCGTATACCACATTGTTAATAAAAATATGAGGGGTCAACGAATTGTATTCGTTTGTTGGACTTTTGTGAAACTTTGTATAATTACAGCAGTTATTTAGGGGACATTTGTCTTCTGCTTTGTGACAAAAAATGTAGTTCCTGTAAGTCATTCTTATGATACACTTTCTCAAAATCACTTAGCATCTCAAAGTAATGAGAAACATTCTCAAAACAATGACTCATCTCGAAACAATGACTTATGAATGGTTTTCATTATTGTGGGATACTCGGTCATTATTTTGAGATTCCACGTCATTACTTTGAGAC
>CALSCE010009415.1:4055313-4070696 GCA_943593645.1 Bovichtus variegatus | reverse complement strand
TGTTCTATAGTAATAGAGACACTGAATTCCCAGTTGTGAACTCTGAGGTGGTTTGTTTTTTCGCTCATCAGTCCCGGCTCAGGGAGGCCAGGAGACGGTCAGAGGTCAGCGGCTCAGCAGCACAGTGGAGAGCTGGCAGAGGCTGCAGCCTGTGGTGGGTTGTGGAGACGACGCCATGACCCTCACTGTCAGGAGGAGACGAGCTGCAGCACTACAGCTGGGCCGAGGTGAGGCTGCACACTCCCTTTACAAATACCCCACGTTGTGTCCTGGATAGTGACATTTGTTATACTTAGCTTGACTTTGGAGACGTCCTACACAGTGTAGTAGCGGCTGCTGTCGACTTGAGTTTTGACATGAATCCATTTTCCCATTTCTTTTTTTTTTTTTTAAATCATAAGAGTAAAATTAAAGGTATATCTATCTTTTCCGCATTAAAATGACGAGACCTATGTTATATATTTTGTTGTACTGTATCCCAAATGGTTCCAACAATTTCCGAACTTTAAAAAAATCTATTTCTAATTAAAGTAAAGGTCCGTTTCATTTGGTCACCTGTAATAGCGACGCATCTCCTTTGCGCATGTGTCCATGGTCGTCTGCCAGAAGCTGTCGTGTATATTGACCTTTTATCCAGTTTTAGGCCACATTTTGACGATTCACTATTTTAGATCATGGTCGTTATATTTTAACCAGATAAAGGATTTTAGTTATTCGACGTCTGGATCTTAAGTATAAGAAACAAGCTGAGCAAACGTTGGCAGCTGAGCAGCGTTTTTTTTTTTTTTTACCAGTTTTAATCTCCGGGTCTGTTTTTGTTTTGGAGAGGAGGAGACCTCTGCGTATAATTTGACTCCCTGTAAAAAACCTCTTTAACAATGAAGGAACCCTAACGGGAAGAAGCTGACTCCAATGGTGGGGAAGACCGCAACTCCCATGAGGCCGCGCTACTTCACGACGTCACCAAACTCAGTCTTTTGTTATTGTTTTGATTGAGAGACGCCTAGTGGCAGACTATTCTATGTTGAGCGTTTTTAAAGGCTTTGTTTTGGTGTCTGTGTCTCAGTGAATGAGTCACCCGTGCCCCTGTCCCAGCTGCCACCACAGTGTGGCTACTCTGTTCAGATCACAGGGAGAGACCTCAGTCTGACGGCTCGGTACGATGCCTGCCATGTCACACAGAAGGTATGGGATCCATACACTATCATTCATACAACATGCAGATTAGTTCATTACAGGAGACTTCAAACGACTGACTTGGGGGGTTTCTACAGTTTTTCAGGCTCAAAGTTGTAGAAAATCTGATAAAATGGACTAGTTTAGCTCGTTATTTATTTGTCTTTTCATTGTCTTCACAGTGAGAATGACCGTTTGCTTGCACCAAATGCAGTGTTTGAGTCACAGATGAATCATACAGTTCAACTGAAATGACTCAGTCCAGTCTAATGTCATCTTGACAATACAGTTGGACTTTCATGGAGTGTTGACTCATTTTTTTAAATGCTTCTTTAATGAGTAAAACTTATTTTCTTTTTTTTTCCTTTTAATTATAGACATGTCTTCCCTAATGGAGATGAAACGTTTTAGAAAAAAGCGAGTGCAAGTATAAAAGAATGCTGTTTGTGTTCAGGATGACCGCTACGTGTTGCCTCTGATGTGGAGGGGGACTCCAGTCGAGATGTCCTGCGCGGCCTCTCAGATCCACGTCCAGCCTCAGGCCGAGAGCCCCCCCTCCCTCTGCTGCCCCCCCTCCCTCTGCTGCTCCCCGTATGGTCTGACTGTCAAAGTGCAGGGACTCTATGCTACAGAGGATCTGAGGGTAAATGGTAAACACACAAACTAAATTTACATTTTCTTTGTGTTAGTACTCTGTTGATTCACTTTATGGTTTTCCAGACTGTTTAAAATAAATGACTTTTCCTCTACAGTCAGAGGAGACTGGACCCCTTTGGTGGTGTTGGCCGAGCAGTGCGGCTACACACTGGACAGACGAGCTGCTGAGGTCGTCATCGCTGCTCCATTCATTACATGTGGCATCACAGTAAAGGTGAGTCTTTAGAAAAGTCTATTAATGAGACATCTGAATGAATCAAAGTGACTGTTAATGACTGTTAATTAAATGACTATAAATCAATCAATCACTAAACTGAAAAATGTTCAAAAATGAATCGAATCTGTACGACTGCGTATTCAGGACATTGCAGATAAAATATTTTTTTGAAATAAATTAATGGGAGGGGGGTAATATTCTGAGAAGATGATTTCAAGATTAAAGACGTACATTTATGACAAATAAACAGACTATTGCACATCCTCACTAACGTGTGCGTGTGATATTCCCCGTTTCACCGTCTGGTGTGACGAGATTGATCCAACCTTTCAACGTGAAGCGACGTGGTTCCTTGACTAAACCCCACTAATATTCCATGTGTTCTTTCTTGTAAATGTGTGAATCTTGGATAATATCCAAGTGTGTTTCTCAGGATATTACCCTCCTCCCCCAGTTCCATCATCTTTATTTTATTTTTTTTTACCTACAATGGGCCTAATGCACTATTGTCAATATGACTTTTTAATTACAAAACTTGTATAGAAATGTTTATTTATTTATTTTAGTCTCTCACAGAAAACCTTTGATCTTTTTTTAGGATGGAAAATACACTCTTTCTCTTCAGATAGGAGAAAAGACCTACACACTGGCCTGTCCTGCCCCTGAAGAGCTCCCACTAACCCATCAGCCTCGGGGCAACAGCCCTCATCATCTAACCAGTGGGCCAACAGAGTACATGCCAGAATCCCTGGAGCCTTTTCCATGGGCTCCACCTTTCTTCCTGGCCCCGCCTTACTATCCCCACCCGACGTATCGCAACAAGTATCCTGGTCCTTATGGACACGGTGCATATAACCCTCCTACTCCCTCACCCCCGACTCTTGAACCTACATTTGGTCCACAGCCTCTCCCTCCTGCTGTCTCCCGGCCACACTATCAGGATTACCCCCAGCAGATTCCTGTACATTTCGGTGGCCACACTTCTCTGTCATCTACAGACGATGCGGAGGATTCAAGTCAGGTGAATCCAGATGTGCAACAAAAGCAAGACGCTCCTGTGTTAGGAGTCTCAATGAAGCTCCGTGCCGCACATTCCCCCTCCTCAGATACAGGCTTTCCCATTCAAGATGCAGCACCTCCTCTCCAGCCCCCGAGCCACACGTTCAATCCATACTACCACTACTACCATCACCCTAAAATCCCTCATCCTGGCCCACCCTACAGCCCCGATCCAGGTCCTGAGGTGCCTGGATTAACTAATCCTCATATCCCTGAATTTCCAGAGTTGCCCCCCGACGTGCAGCAGTCCTATCCATACCACTACTATTACTTTCCACATATTGCTAGGGTCGGGGCCAAAAGTTTGCCTCCTCTCAATCTCGAATGGCCTCCAAATTTGTCCGATGATCAAAACGCAAAGTCAGGCACCTCTGATCATGACAAATACAACTTAAATCCTTACATTGATTCACAAAACCCAGATACAAGTATTACCTTTCAAAAGAATAGCCCAGAATTGATCAAACTTCCACTTATGGATGATGATGATTATGTCAAAGCAGAGCTGGATGAAGGTAAGAGACTCTCTTCCTCTGAAGCTCCTGCAGTCCAACCTCCCCTCCCCCCCTCTTACCCTGCTGGACCAGACACTGTTGCGTTTCCTCCTCCTGAACAACTCTCTTTCCCCACTCCATCACCCCACCATAATCTTCCCTTTTACCCGTACTACCACCCTTATTATCACGACTCTCAGATGTATTATGGACCTGAGAGTTTACTCAATCGTGCGTCTCCAACTTCATCCAAAGAAGCTTTGGACCCTCTGCTTCAAGCGTCTTCCTCCCCGCCACAGCATCCGTCCTACGGCATGCATCAAACCACTCCAGCACCCACAAAACCAATGTACGATGTTTACGATGGCCCCCTACACCCCCTACATTACTATTACCACCTCTACTACCAGCCAAAAGTGTCTGTAGACAGCCAGGAGCTCCGTCCTGCAGGCAGTATGAACTCTGAACAAGCATCAGAATCTGAGCTTCCCTCGGACCACAGCGGGTTGGATTGGCTGGTTCATGCTGCTGAAGCAGGATATCCCAGCATCCCTCCGCCACGTCATAGCCTCAATTCCCATTACATCACTCAGCTACAGCCATATGATGCTCTTATGCATCCTGGTGAAGAAGAAGCAGAAGAGAGGCTGGAAAGTGAATTGAAAGGTGACGTAAAAATTCTAGCAGCTGTAAAATCTTGAGATGCCGATACATAAGTTTGTGTATTTTTGCAGCGACGTAGAAGTGACACAGTGGAGAAATACTCTGGTAAAAGTCCTTCATTCAAGAGTTTACTTATTACAAAAGTATACGTATCAAAATATACTAGTAAAAGCACTAGTTCTGCACAAGTGCCCATTTCAGAATAATGTATATTATAGGACTATAATAATATAAGTGTAAAGGAATTTCACCAAGGGATCAATAGTTTTATCTTAACCTGATATTATAATGCATGATAAATTATTTGTTGACTATATTATTAATCTGCATCTGAATGACTGAAGCTGTCGGATAAATGGAAATACTCAAGTAAAATACCTCAAAATTGTACTTAAGTACAGTACTTGATTAGATGTATTTAGTTACTGTCCACCATTATGTGTTTTGAGACGTAGCTTTAAGAGTTTGATGTCAGATCACCACAAGGGGGCAGAACATTATTCTGATGGGTTTAGCGTCTGCTCCTGACTGTAACTCGACACCTGTATGGAAAACAAATTCTGATGACTTCTCTTTATGAACCTGCCGTCTCTCGTGCTGCTGAATAGAAGCGTTCAAGTATAACCGGCTCTCGTCTGTGTGTTTTACTTTCTTTTCCCAGATCACCTCCCGTCCACTCCCTCCCACTCGCCCTGGAGCCTTGGCCCCGTGTCAGATCTCGACTCTCAGGGCTGCTGCTCATACGCTGTGAAGGGTGAGTCCTCCCACAACAGATCCTGTCAATACACGTCTGACTAAGTGAATCGACAATTGGCTGATTTTTAATGCGCAAGGCTTTCAGGCTAGAAGCCTACAGATGATTTAAAATCCAGCCTAAATGTTCAAGTTTTTTTTTTTTGTTTGTTTTTTTTTTTACTGTGGACAAGATAAAACGGAACAGCTCAGGAATGTGTGTGTAAGAAGTACTCGGATCTTTTACTTAAGTGAAAATAGTAATACGACACAGTAAAAATACTCTGACGTAAAAGTCCTGTATTCAAAGGTTTTAGCATCAAAATATACTTAAGTACCAACATTTAAAGTACTCTATATGCAGAATGGCCCATTTCAGAGGAATATATATAATGTATAATTGGATTATAATGCATTATTGTGTTCATCACTTAAGTACACATTACTTTAATGTTGCAGCTGTAAAGGTGGAGCTCATTTAAATAACTTCATAAACTGCTGGATAGCTTAATCTATAATAATGCATCACCATTTATTATTATTATTATTATTATTATTATTATTATTATTATTATTTATTTCCTTCTGAGATGTAGTGAAGTAGAATAAGATGGAAATACTCAAGTAAAGTTTAAGTACAGTGCTTGAGTAAATACTTAGTTACTGTGTTGTGGTGTGTGTGTGTGTCAACAGACTGTACAATGGGACAGCATTTAATCTTTGCGGTGCCTGACTCTGTGCTGGAGCCCACGGTGGCCCCCGCTCATCCCTCTGAGCTCAGTAATGTGTCCTGCACGCTGCAGAAGCTGACCTCTGACCCCGACGTCTACACGGTCCCCCTGGACTGCTGTGGAGTGAGCGAACGTGTAAGGCAGGACACCGTGGCAATGCTTTGTGGAGGTTATTCACTGGATAAATGCAGCGGTGCTTTGGCTGGCCTCACTTCTGATCCCTCGGTTAACTGGAGAGACATGCGTCACATTGGCGCTTTGTGACATTTTTCCAATATTGCATCCTTATTAGGTGTTTGGTGAGACGGTGGTTCATCTGTTGGAAGTCCACGGTATCCACTATCTTCAACAAGACCACAGTTCTGTGCTTGAGAACTCTCCTGTCAGGTACGGCATTACTGTTGAAAGTAAACGTTTTACAAAAAATACAGAGTGAAATATTAACTTTTACGGCATCTTTTGACCCAATCAGTTTTTTGTTTTTTTTGTTTCTCTCCAGGTATGAGTGATATTTAAGTTGGCCCTCAGCTTTATGAGTTAGATAAAACATTTTATTTATTTTTTTATTTTATTTTTTTATAAAAGGAACAGTTTCTCAAAATTAAATGTATATTATGAGATGTAAACTGCTCAGGAGACCAGAGTCAATTCCTTAGCCAAGGACATCCACAAATCATCCAGACTGTCATCTGCTGGTCTATTAAACACTAATGCAATTAGTCAATTAGTTTCTGAACCTTGGCTTTTTTGATGCCACACGATTTTTCCGACATGTGCCTAAAACTTAACACCAAGTGTAAGAACATTTATAAAAGATTGCTGCAAAGTATGTTACCTCTACTGTTACAGGTATTTACAGATGCACGCAATAGTCTCGAAATCACAGCTTCACAATCTCAGTGTCAACTACCTATAAACAAGTGGCTAAACTAATTAGAATACAGAGCTGTAGATGTGCTTGTTTGGAGCTGATTGTATAATCTGTCAGGAAATGCAGCTGCTCACAAAACGCCAGCACATGGACACATCCCCACCTCCATGAATGGATAAATGATAAACATCGTCTCAGAATAAACAAGATGTGACGCATAGCCCGATTACTTTTTTAAAAAATAAAATAATTAGTGTCAAAGATGCTCCGCTCAGTTTGGGATGTTGACACATTCTGCATCCACTCTGTTGGATTAGTTTCCACCATCTTACATGCGTCTGCTGCCTGCGTTGATCTGCAGGTTGATGGTGGAATGTAGTTCCTCCCCGGGTTCTGCAGGCGAAGTGAGGCCTCACATGATGGAACGACCTCCTCCGGTTCAGTCCACACCAGCCACCGTCACGGTGCAGCTGAGAATTGCCTCTGGTGATTGTCTTCTCTTTTTAAACGGCACATCATGCTTTTGGACATTTTCATCTGCTGTTCAAAATAAGCAAGTAGATGCAACAGACTCTGCTTTATTTATTTTCTGTTCTTTTCCTCGTAGATGAGTCCTTCACCAGCTTCCACCCTGGGGCTCACCTGCCGCTCAGCCTCATGCGAGGCAGAGCAGTTTATGTGCAGGTGAGCCTGCTGGACCCCCCCGAGCCCGGCCTGCTGCTGCTGGTTCACTCCTGTTTGGCTTACACTCATGCTCCATACACCAGCTGGATCCCTGTTTATGATGGGTATGTTATACAGAGATAAAAGGAATTGTTTGTATTCAGATCAGTGTTGGCAGCTTTAGTCGTGAAACACAAAGCAGGCAGCTGACTTAATCCCATGAAAAGATTATAGCAAGTTGTAGTCCAACTGTTGTACCTTGACTTTGTTTCATAAAAACGTCTACTGTGCTGATTCCCCCTGAATGTTGCTTTACAGTCAAAAATCTGAATAGTTTAAAGAACAACCAATAATTAATCCCCTTAGGCTGTACTAAGTATTAACGTCTTATGTGGACGTAAACTGTTAATTCTTTGCATTATTGAGTTGGTGTGTTATTGCGTTACACACCAAGCTTTTGACTTTATCCACACAGTATGTGGTTTGATTCTCTCATGCATCTGCAGGTATGTCTGTTGGCCACACTGCTATGATTATTATTCATGATCCTCAAGAGATTATTCATATAGAATTTGCTAACCCCCTTTTTTATTAATCACCATCCTCAAGTCCTTATTTCCCCCATAGAAAGTCTTTGTGACAAAATCTCAAAAACTAAAGCTGGATATTTACAAGTCTTTAATGTTGTCTTGAGGATCCTAACGCTCTGGAGGAATCTGATCTGATTAGCAGCAGATGATCATCAAAGTGCATCTCTTTGATTTAAATATGTCATGGCCCTTACACCTTTTACATTTTATGGTTTCCAGCACTAGTGTATTGTGTGCAAGTTATCTTGCGTCTGTAAATCTAAAGGAGCACAGTCTTCTTCTTTGCATGTTATTTCTTCTGTAGAGGTTTTCAGTTGTAACAGTGCGTGCACCGCTGTGTGTTACGTAGTTGTCTCGGCCGTGGTGACTCACAGCTGCTTCCCTCCCCACCCTCCGACCCCCACCACATCCGGAGGATGGTAATCTCTGGCTTCCAGGCTCTGCCCTCAGAAAGTCCCTCCTACGTGGCTGAAGGAGGACACTCTGACCCAGAGGTACCTCCCGCTCAACTGACACGCTCCATAAAAATCTATAATCTATCCATTGATGTAAGCGACTTATAATGTAGCTGTATAATATAAATCATCCGGAAACTTCCACAGTTGATCACTTTAGTTGAGGCAATAATTTTTTTGGATTAAAAGTTTTCTGAAATGTTTAAATATACAAATGATACATTAGCTTATTAAATATGTGCTAATTTGCATAAAACTCCAGAACAGAAATATGAACATTGGATAAAGCCAGGTTCAAAATTATTGGTCAAAGGTTTTTATTTTTTTTTAACTGGAATTTTTGGATGCATCTTTATCACTCTATAAATCAGAAAATATTGTCATCAGCCATAAAAAAGAAAAAAAGCCAAGAAAAGTCACCATGTTTTTAGGAATACATTGTTTTATGCATCAGGCTATGAATGATATATGAACACACCTTCAGAATGAAACTGGAACGTTTGATGTATGTAAGTGCTGAAGTGAAGATTTCTGGCTCAGAGTATGAAAAAAAAAAACTCAATTGGAGGAAACCGCCTTTAAAGATATGCGTTGTAAAATTCCATATATTTTGCAAGACACTGCAGGTGAATTCATTACTTGCATTAAGACACTAACTTTTGATGACTTTAGGAGAAAATCTAGACACAAATAGACAAAAAATACACATGTTTTCTTTCCACTAGTCTAAAAGAAGATGTGTTATGGAAGCAAAATAGCCCAAACTCTCAAAACTGGCATGTTTTTGCCTGTCGTCTCTCCTTAAAACACAATGGAGACCATCCATAATGGTGGCTACGCTTAGACTAGCATTACAGTAATTATGTAGTGAAACCATTTCAGTTTGTTTCCTGTTGTCTTTCTTTCTTCAGATCTACTTTATGTGTCTGACGGAAGTGTGCCATGCTGCAGATGGCAACTGCACTGTAAGCTGCAGCAACAGTAAGTTTAACAGTGGAAACTGAGGAGTGCTCCAGTAGACTTATCGGGACATGAGGTTCTTGTATATTAATTGGAAAGATATTCATTATAATTTGAAGACTTAAGGGTTTCCAGACTGGAAAGGTCTAACTTAACAGAAAACTATTGTGTTCACTGAGCATTTCTACACAAAAGCTGCACAGAAACACCTTTTTTGAATGCACTAAATGTATTGTGGCAACATAATTTCCCTTTGCCCAACTAAGTAACTGGCACATTTCACTTTGTATTGCATAATTCCAAAGGGCTTTACAAACCACATGCAAAGCCAAAAGCACAAAAGGCTACAGAATAATGAAATGGGTGAAAACGTGTGACGTTACATTAACTTCTTTTTCCTCCTAGGTCCCACCAGTGGCCTGTGAGCAATGAAATAAACCCGTTTACACACCTGCACTCTTGTTTCGTTTCATGCAAATGACAGATACACAAGTCTTTGGTGAAGAAAAGGGGAAGAGCCCTCTATGGAATATTTATTTAAAAACTTGTGAACTTAAAAACAACTTGGAGAAAAAAGAAGCGATACAGTTTTCTTTCTAAACAGAACACTTGATGCATTTCCATTTGGTCACAGAAGCAGGAACATGAGCGAATGAAAAAGTTTGCTTTATGTGCGATAATGGCGAGGTGTTTCCCTCTTTTCCAAAGCAGCTCTAACACATGCCACTTAAACAGCTTATACAGTCAGTTTACCAGCCTCTTACAGTACCTGATGACTAAGGAACGCCTGCACAATATTTCTGTCGCGCTCCAGAAGGCCCTTGACTTTATTTTTTCCGTCCAGTCCTGCAGCCCTCTGGACGTAACAACCATGAATGGAGGAAATGGAATGCATTTTTTTGCAAAACTACGGCAAAGGATATATATTGTGAACTAATGTAACATTACAACTCTGCAACACTCATGTGCGTTACTCTGCCATTTGAACTAACATTCAAAATAGTTTTAAATGGATTTTTATAAAGGAGTCAAACTGATATTTCCCAGTGGTTCAGTGAGTATTTAACTCTTACACATAAATCAACAGACAAAAGCACAAAACTTTAGCAGCAGTGTCATTGTAGAGGAAAAACTCTGCTTATTAAGATAAATGTGAAACGACGGATGTGTGGAAGTTTAATTCAAACACAAAGTCTTCCCTTCTCTTCCTCGGTTTGTTATTAAACGGATGTGTCAGATTACTTATCGTATGCCCACGATGATGTAGAGGCCTGTCAGGCTGGAACACACTTGCTGTCTCGCTGTGACACTTTCTAGCCAGATGAATAATGACCAATTATAAGCAACATCCACTTCACCAAGAGCTACTGCGTGGTTATAAAATTAAAAAAATCACAGTAAAATATTGTCAACAGCTCTGAACAAAGCAGGTATTTGTGTTTCTGCTCACAATGGGTCAAATGATTAGCACAAATTAAAATTGATCAGTAGCTTCACATAGACCTCTGTAAAAGTTCATTTTTTTCTTTCTTTCTGGTTGAACCTCAAGTCCAGCGATGGGTCTCCGTTGATGAAGAAGAGGAGGGTCAGTGTTGAAAACCGAATCTTCTTAGTACACAGACGAATAGTACGCAGTGACCGCCTGCTGCACTTTCTTGGTCTGTTTCCAGAGGATATAGCTGCAGACCAGGGCAATAATCTGTCATGCAGACACAGGAGGAGAAGTAAAGAGTAGGGAGGGGACAACGAGCTGCGCAGTGAACATCCTGCTTCCTGCTCCCATCACCTCCCAGGAACAAACCAGCCACAGAATGAGTGTGAGCGGGATCAGCCCATGCTAGCACTGCATGCAGCCACACACAGAAGATTGTGTGGAAAGCAAAATGTGCAATTAGGAATAAGACACTTTTAAGAAAGAAATCCAACCCTGGATATGTATTCTTGTATTGTAGATATACAGATTTAAAAAAATCTATATACAACATTTTATAATTATTTCTAAATAAATAAAAAATAATGTGTATATAATTTCTTAAAATACAAAAGAAGCCGTTTCTCTTTTATATAAATGTGTTTGCTGTCAATCCCCACTGTAGCAGTGCTTGGAATATTTTTGCACATCAGCATTTGGCCAATAATCTGAGGGGAGAAAAAAATGCACCAACAAACAGTTCCAACAGATAAAGTATCTGTTACAATTGTCCTACGTCTCTTAAGGTGGATTTCTCCTTTTTTTTTTTTTTTTTTTAAAGGGAGCTGAAGACGTCCTTCAGTGAGCATGCACAGAAGAGCTGAAGAGAATGGATAAGAACCCAAATGTGTATTCTATATGCTAGAGCGTTGTGGAATAAAATCAAGACCGCATGATGGCGAAGAGTGAAAAACCAACATGAGCGCACTAAGAGAGAGCCACAGGGATGTTGGCCATAGAGAGCGGGGTGAAGCTGACGGGGTCTTGGTCAGGGTAGGAGGTGGAGACAAATTCATGCTGAGAGGGTTGAGTGTTAGCCAGGACTGGAAAGGTCTGTTGAGTCAGGATGATGTACTGAAGAGGTGCGGCAGACTTCAGCTTTTTACTGAGGGTTGTGCTGCAAATCAAAGCTATGATCTTTGGGAACCAATGATGAGGGGAATGAAAGGGTGAAGGTGAAGAAAAGATTTTTTTTGAGAGACAAAGGGGTGCAGAGTGATTAGAACATGGTCATTAACTTTATGAACAACAAGAGCTAAAGTCCTACTTTTCCTCTTTGTTCCTACATCGGCCAGTTATAACTAATTTGATGCTAATTAACTACATCGTTGTACATTATTTACTGTTGTATGCAGTATAAATAAGGGTAATTGTTTTAGTTTTTTTTGGGTATAACAATACTCAAAGCACTTTCCAGTGAACAGAGTGGTGATGTGGTCAGAATATGGTTTCACGGCCAAACTAGCAGCTATCTGAGACTACTTAAAAAATAAATGAGATTAAAATAAAACCTTTTTAACCCTTTTTAGATCACATCTCCAGTCATATCGTGCACCTATGTAGAGCCACAGTCCTCTGTAGCGCCGTGTCGTGCTACATTTTAAGTCACTTCTTAGCGGTCCAATCAAATGTCAAGGGTTTGATTTAAATCCCCCTTGTAACTCTAAACTGGGGCATAATATTCAGACGACTCTTATACCGGCTGAACATTTACACGTTAGCATCGTCCCTGTGGCCGTGTTGGCACGCTGATGTTAGCGTTTAGCTCAAAGCACAGCTGTGCTTTTAGCACAGGTTTTTGTATATATAAGTTAATTCTATTTTCAACAGTTTATTATAAAAACCCAAATAATGAGCCAATGGTACGACATGTTTGAATGTAGAGTACATCTCTGCTCTCGTTTGCATTTTGTTGCACTCCGTGATGAACTGTTGAGTTATTTTTAACGTACACGCGTGATTCTACAGTGGATGCAAAATAGCAATGAAAATGGGCTGCTTTTTTTTTGGGTAAATCTTGAAAAATACGTTTTCCGTTCATCGGCCTATTTAAGCCAAAACAACTTCATTTACTGCATCTAAGTGTAGAAATGTGCAGCGTGCAACACGTTTGCTTACCAAAAGCGCTCCAGTACCAACAAAAACGCCCATGACCAGTGTTGCTTTTCTGTTAAAGACATCTATGATGACCCCGGGACAGACCTGTAGGAAGACCAAGACATGGGGAAGCTGTTAGCTGCAAGTCTACAGAATACAGCAGTTCATTTTCCAGTAGGACCAAGAAAAGGGGTTCATTTATGCTTAACTTTAAACAAAAGTCAACCCACATCCTGCTGGTGTCTTTGGTGAACACGGTTAACTCAAAAGCACGCAATACTCAACACATATACCATCTTTCTTTCATGGCACTAACTTACATCCATCTTGATGTGCTCCCATATCGCATCTGGTTCGGGACAGGTGTTTTTAGCAAAGTCCAACAACGGGACCCCGGTCACTCCACAGCAGTGAAGCTACGGAGGAGGGAGATGAAGGGAGATGAAGGGAGATTAGGAACACTCGAGAGGTAATTAATAAGAAGCAAAACCTCATAGTTGACATTTCACATTATATCATCTATGTGGAATAGTTTTGGGTTAAACTATGTTTTCTAAACAGGAAGGAAGTAAATAGTTTGTGCTTACTATCTCGTGGATGAATGTGAGAGTGCCACCAATGACTGGGTCGCTGTTAGTCAAATACAGAGCATACATGCTGCTGTAGAACTCCACAATTTTCATTCCAACCTTCGGAATAAAACACAATGCCATGAACATACATATACATATTTTTGAATTTAGTGAAATGTGACATTTTTCCTCCCCTCTGCCGTTTCCTTCACCTGCAATTTCCTGGAATAAGCAATCGCTCCAATCGCAATATCAGCTCCCGCCAGAATGGACACCAGGGCGGCGAACTGAAAGTAGAAGAGGAGGTAAATGAACCGAATTAGAACATCTTAATGGTACAGGTTAATGTGCTAAACACACGGGAACAAACAAACAGCATAGAACTTGATCCACCATTTTCTCCCAGTACTATGCATGTAGCCTACATGCATAGTACTATTAATAAGTAATGATTTAGAGCTTTCCTGACACGTTCTGGCTGATACTCTTCATAAAACCTGTACAGAGATACAGGTGATTTTATTAAAAGGAGTCATAATAAAAAAGTTAAATTCCTTTTTATTCGTTGCCTATAGCCTGAATTCAGCTTTGTATTCACAATTTCAAAATGAAGTGTTGCAATTTGAGGTGTCTTTGCTGCATTACAGGTCTATGTTGCAAATCAGAGTTTTCAACTGTGTTACAGCCCTTTCTCCCGACAGCACACGCCCTCGCAGCCTCCCACCGTTGTGCTACGCCACAGTTTAGGAATGTCTAAATGTTCCTACATGGACACTGGGATGAGATAAAACTGGGAAATACCATTAAACTGGAAAACTGAGGGGAAAACACTGAGGTGGCAATCAAAGATCATTTGGGTGATTTTGTGGGTTGATTTTGCATATTTGAACCAAACTGTTTATAGTTTAGTGAATTGCCCACATTGTTGGGGGTATAATGTTGCACACCAGACTCTGTGTTTGCACATAAAAGAGCATAAGTCTTGTCACTTGCAGAAGGGAGGAAGGGAAGTCTCAAAGATTATTCAGATGAACACAAATTTGTGTAAAGAAGGCTGTTGCAATCACACAACAGGGGGAAGAAAAAAAAAACTTGGCCGTTGCTCCACTTTACAAGGAAGTTACTGTGTGGCTCACCACTTGCAGAGCCCATCTTTTCTCATTGCAGGCACCGTAGTCTCCAAACATCACCACAAACAGCATCACTGAGCCGAGACAAATCAGTACAGTCACAGCTGGTAAAAAAAAAAAGAGAGAGAGACACACAGATCAGTGATTGAATATGTATCAGAGGCTAAATATCTTTATGCATTTATTTTGGAGAAATGACACAAGTTTGCGTAACACATGTACTGACCCATAACAAATGCACTTGAGTTGAGGGACTCGATTTCAAAGATGCCTCTGGTGCCATTGCTGAACCTCAGCCACAGGCCGAGACCCAGAAAGGCAAATCCCACCAGCTGACAAACCACAGAAATAAAAGTAAAGCCACAATCACAATATGGAGCACGTAAACTTCCCTACACACATGGTTTCACATCTTCAAATCTGGTTATATCTGGTGTGGTATTTTCTGTTTTTAAATAACAGATGGCCTTGTGGGTTTTTTTAAGAGAACAAAGTGTCGAAAGAGACCAACTGGGACAGCTAAGTAAACTAATTCCATGACATTTATATGACAAATCGTGCAAATAGAGAGAATGTTTCAATGTGTGGAAGGATATATGTATATATATATATATATATATATATATGGGTTAATATGGAGAGGATTGTAGACATACGGATCGGTATATGTATATTATGTGGTTGATGTGTAGTATCTCCAAAACCATCCTTTTATTATATATTTATTATTATTGTTGATTTTAACGTTTTCTGTCATGCAAAAAAAATAATAAAAGGAAAAAAAATGTAAAAGAGAAGATAAAATGTTAGGTGGATATTTGCTTATCGACCTCAATGAAAAGATA
>CALSCE010009415.1:4011807-4050313 GCA_943593645.1 Bovichtus variegatus | reverse complement strand
CACAATATATACCCATATATATATATATATATATATACCCATATACATAATATATACCCATATATCAAAGTCTTCTTCGGTCCTGTAGTAAACATATAGCCTTTATTTATTTATGTTTGACATTTTTCATACATTTCATTCTTCTTTCACTCTTCTGAAATATTTCGCAGCACATCTTTTGGCTGTTTTTCACTGTAATTCGGCTAATCATTGATATACGTGAGGATAAGGGAGGAGGGAGAGCTCTGGTGGTGGAGGTGGGAATCTGGGGGGTGGGGAGAAAGCAGCAGAAGGAGACACAGAGGAAACGCAGACCTCAGAGCAGCCCACCTCACCTCACGGCCCCTCTCTGCTCCCGGTGTCCCTACACAGAGCTGACCGTGGATCAGCGCACTCGGGCTCCGCGAGTCGCACCAACCGGGACTCAGACCGGAGGAAATCGTGTTCGTCGGCAGCCAAGGAGACACATCCAGAGCAGACCACGGCGAGGGGACGGACGGGGTGACAAGAAGGCACTGGAATCAAGGGGGAAGGCTGGTAGGAACAACAGAGGGGCTTAATCCAAAAAAAAAGCACATTTAGAGGACAGAGGGCAGCCTGGCCCCGCGCGCGGAGAAGTATCACGCGAAGCTAATTTCCAACGTTTTCTATTATTGGCAGCGGGAGTGTGCTGCGCGAGCCACATTTATACAGAGAGCTAGCGGAATGTAATGCTAGCATGCTAGCTTATGTTAGCTGGCTAATTAGCTTGTCAGGCACCCAAGAGTAAGACGTGTGATCTTTTTTTTTTTTTGTTTTTTTTTTAAAAAAAAGGGTTCGTTTTTGGGGTGTTTTTTTTTTTTGGGGGGGGGGGGAAGAAAAGAGGAAAAAAAAAAAAGAAGAAGAAGAAAAAAAGAAGCTGTACTCAATGTGCTTTGTCCAGGGCATGGTCGTAATGTTCTGCCTGGAATAGCTAACGCCAAGTTAGACAATAAACAGTCCCAGCTGTCTTTTTATTGATAAACCGGTTCGTTTGTCGCTCTACGCTGTTTTTTTTTTTTTTTGGGGGAAAAGCCGAATCCATTGTGAGTATCGAGCTGTGGACACATCGAGCAGAGAAGGCAAAGGTAAAAACCAGACTTTTGACTGGTGACTGTCTGCCGTCCAATGTTAATGTCGACCGACGTTGCATCTATACTGCTTCCCGTTAGTCGGGGAATAATGGAGAGAGACATTGATACAGCAGCCGGACCCCTCGCAAACGCGGCCGGGGGTCCAGCAGCTGTCCGGGGGATGAAGCGAGGAGACCCGGAGCCCGACGCTCAAACAGCCGCTGCCCTGACGGACTTAGCCGGGGCGGAGTGCAAAAGACCAAGAATAGACGGGACCGGGAGCGTTGTTGGGGACATTGGACAGGTAAGAATGCAACAACACGTATCTGTGTCTTTTTAGTTTCCACCTCAGCTTCGTGTGTGCAGCATTGTACCAAAGTACCATCTGCCCTCCCCTTTCTTCTTCTTCTTCTCCTTCTTCTTCTTCTCCTTCTCCTTCTTCTTCTCCTTCTTCTCCTCCAAAGCTTTTGTTCCCAAGCATTAGCAGGGAGTGATGATAATGTTTTGACAGGCCCCCCTTTTTTTTTTATTTTTCTCTCTCATCAACAACGTAATCATGCATCATTGCAGCAAATGGAAAATCCTTTAATTGAAACCAAATGAGAGATTTATGAAATACACAAAAAGTGTGAGGACAGTGAAGTGTGGCTTGCTGAGACACTGTAGCTGTGCTCAGTGAGGAAGCATGACCGAGACAGACAAAGGTAATATGATACACGCTCCATTGCTATGACAGGCAGCAGCACAGCAAAGATCAGACCCATTCATCACGTCTGTCTTACGGAAAGTAACCCGGTCCTTCAGGCGCTGTATTTCTTTTTCTATTCATATGGATGAAATCTCCCCAAACCTGTGATGATAATTTACAGTGAGTCACGCCATCAAATCCTGATACACACCGCATGTGCCATTTATCGCTCCCATGTCCCCCCCCTGATTGTCGCTAGGTGTAAAAAGAGAGAGGCAGACAGGGATTGGGGGAGGGGTCACCACAGTGAAAGACAAAGAACAGAGCCTTTTGGTGCCGGCTGAAGGAGCAAGGGGGCTCAAGCGGGGCCCTCCTTAACACAGGTCTTCCCTGCTTTTAGGACTCGACTGCTGAGGCAGCGTCAACAACCTTTCCTAATCTGTGTATATTACAGTAAAGCAGGGGACTGCCGAGGCACGGGGTGCACTTCTGGATCTATTGCTATTTATTTCTCTCTCGTAAACGCACGCTCTACACATCATTCTTACACCTACACATGCTTTCGAAGTGTCCATAATCCAGCAGCACAGGGGGAACATTTTAACGGACGTGCGGTGTTTTAGTCCAGGGAATCGGCACTAACAGTAGTGGAAGGGCAGGCCGACGTGCTTTGAGGTCATCTGCAGGTAATTGAATCCAAGGGAACTGGTAAAATTCTTTAATTGGCTGTGTGGCTGACCTGCTGCAGTGACAGAAAGGTCCCGCGTAATGCTCTGCGAGCCTCACAGAGGATGGATGCTGATGATGGGGAAAGGTTATAGCCCGCCGGCAAAGATGATGTGACAATGAGCAGCGTGGCATGGGGAGGATTCTCGCTGCCCATCAGTTGTATTGATCGCCGGGCACTGGGGGGTCAGGCTGGAAATAGGAGGAAGAGGAGCAGAGAGGGAGGGGTGAGTTGATGGAAATTGATAAGTGGAGTCACATAGGAAGAGAAGAAGGGCAAGGAGGTGGAGGACAAAGGGCAATAAAGAGTGGGGTTTGAATGGACTTGATATTTGGGGAGAAATGTAGGGAGGATTAAAGGATGGAAGCAAAGAGAGAGAGAGAAAGAAAGGGAATCCGGGGTGTTACTTTGCATCCATCAGGGAGCGTGATAAAGGGTGAGAGGAAAGTGATGGATGGCAGGAATGACACCATCAGTTAGCGGGGGAGATAAGCAGGAGGATAGGCTCTGAATGATGAATGGTGGAATAACACTTAAGGCAAAAGGGTAAATAAAATAGAAAATGACATTGAGGGCTTATGCAGTCATGGTGGTTGCATGGCCGCCTCTCGCTGTGGCTGCGTGCGTGCTCGGGATGAGGAAGAGGAGTTCAGGGGACGCTCCTAGAACTAAATGCACCCAACAATTACCATAGTATTCCCATCGAGAGCTCCAGACAGTAGATTGCTGACCTTCCAAGCTGACTGTAAATCAGGACTGTAATAATAAATGAGAGTGCAGCCCCCCCCCGCCTCATACAAACTGCAGACCCCCGCCCCTCCCACATCCCCCTGTTACCCTCTAGCTGTCCTCTGATTTCTCCCCCAAGCATATTTCCAGATTGCTAATTGACTCCTGGTTCACAGGCTTTTCTGTGTGCCGGTGAGGTGAACCGCCCCTCCCCCCTCCACTCTTCCTCTCTGCTGTCCCCTCTCCCCCCCCCCCCCCCCCCCCCCTCCCCCACCATCTTTGATTATCGCCCCCTTTTTCTCAGCCCATCTCCCATCACTCAAATCTATGCGATCACACACCCCCACCCCACCCCCCAGCTCCACCTCTATCTCATCTCTTGTTTTCCTCCTCGGCTCCTCCGTGCCTCGTGCCTCCTCCCTATCTCTTTTTATTTTTATCCCGCTCTCTGTAGTATTGATGCTTCCCCTTGAGGCAGTGCTGTGGTCCACTCTGTGTACAGTTTATAACTCTCCCTCTCTGTTTCAGAGAGCCGATTTGTCCTATCGTTGGCAGTAAAGAGGCTTTGTGTCGCGCTAACGAGATCAAAGCTCATTTAGGAGAGGGCATTAACTAGACTGATCGCTTTAACGGGCCAGAGCAAGGGGGGGGGGGGGCAGGCACGGGGTGGGTTGACATGAACGGACAGATCACTGAGGTTATTATACCAGTAGTGAGTTTGGGTTTCTGAATGCCCACCACAAGCACTTTACATTACATTTCAGTGGGGCTTGTTTCTGTCGAACACTGTCCTAAACTTTTTCGTCGGCCCAGGAGCCAAATGAGAAAATGGAATCTGTCATATTTGTTGCTAATGAAAATGAATTGCGGCCAACTGTCGTGTCCCGACCACTTGCCTTAGAAAACAAGGAGATGTTTCGACTTTTTTTTTCTTTTCTTCTTGGCGGTCGAACTAAAATGCACCCAGAATAAAATAGAAAGAAAATCACTTTTATTCATTAGTCAGACATCTGTACAACATAAGACATCAGTTTGGTATTTTCTGATGGATATTTGTTATTATATTTGACATGTCATAGACATGGTAACACAATAATGAACAGTCACTGCTTTGTGTCCCTAATCATTGACTGTAAGACTGCAAGATAAAATGCTATTGCTGCCTCTACTCATAGTTCCAGATAAGCCCAGTGGTGACAAGCTGCAACAGTAACCTGCATGTGCCCAGAGAGCCTTTGTGTAACTGTAGCCTAATAGTCCAAGTGTCCTTCAGAAGTCAGCCGCCTGCATTATTTACAGAAAAGAAGAAAAATCTGCAGAGGGGGAACCGTATTGAGCCAGAGCCCGTGCTGATGTGATCTGTTACAGAGGGTCGTACACGATCTTACCCAGCTCTCACGCTCTGCTCCCCGCTGCTGTTTAATGATTGCTGTTAAACTTTGAGCCGCAGCACGGCGGAGGAGTCACCCTTGACTTTTGAACCGGCAACGATAAGCTAATAATTCCTCACACGAAGTTGCTCAACTTATATTTTCACCTTCTCTCTCTTTCTGTGTGTGTGAATGTGTGTGTGTTCAGTTTCAAGTCACCTTGCTTTATCGTGCAAAAAAAGAAAAAGCATTATGGAATAATCACGTCGGAGACAAAAGAGGAAAGGCACCATTCATGAAAACAAGAAAACAGAGCAGTGATCTCTCTCCGGCTCTCTATCTGTACTCTTGTAAGCAGCTCCTTAACATGACACTCGCATGTTAACTCTCCCTTTATGGTCATCATGTCACTGCTCACCCCCCACCCTTACATGCCTCCTCCTCCCTCCCCCACGGCTGCCCCCAAACTGTCACATGTGCTCCCATCTCCACCCACACGCTGAGTGAAATGTCAATTCAGTGTTTCCCTTGCATGGGGTCAGCTGTGATGCACTGCCACAGTGTTGTCACAGCTGCCACGGTGTCATGAATAATGAAAATTCAGTTGTGAAATGTTCCTGGATCTACTAAGTTGTGTGTTTTCTCCTCTTTTAAGGTCAGCAGCCATCAGCCATGTCTAATCTGTGTACCAAGTACTTCATTAGGAAGATCAGTTGATGCTGAGTACTGATGAGACACATTATCAAATAATTATACTACTGACAATCTGTTAGAGCGTGAAATGAAGGCCTCGCATAGATGAGTGTTCTAGTTTCATGTATTAGGCACTGTAACATAATGCACACCCGTGGTGCACTACAGCCTCTGCCACGACAAACTGAAATAATTAGATTTGACAGAAAACAATGAAGCCGCCTGTGCAGCAAATTGGCGCAAGTGACGAAAAAATCTTTGAAATGAAATAAAACGCACTTTTTAGAATTTTAGTTCTTTATTAAATACTGGTATTGAAGTTATTCAGGTAAGGGGAAGTGGTTTAAAAGTATCTAGAAGTATTCTATTAAGTTTTTTCGAATGAAGCTTCGTGTCTGTCGTCATATTATATATATATGTTATATTAATGGTGCTTTTGTGTACGGCAAGCGGGAGAGAAATCGTTTTTTTGACTGCAGTGAATATGTTGTTTTTGAAAGACTGAACGCAAACAAATATGGATTGAAGCAGAATATTTGGTTGGATAAAAACATGTTGTGAACTTTGGAAATAATTACATCTCTATAGAGTTATTGTAAAAGTTTGGATCACACAAGGCTGAATTCTACAAATAGTATAATACTGATAATATAAGTGTAGCCTCATCTTCATCTGCAGAAATACCGGCATTACACAGAATGAATAGACGAGCAAAACATTTTTTTTAAAAGCTGCGCAGGATTAGAATGTGTTTTTTATTTATTTTTATTTTTTTTAATTGGAAAGTCAACGTTATGCATGAAGCTTCAAACTCTGCAATTAATTTTTGCACGTAGGCCCACACAACCGCAGGTCGTCTGTTGTTAGTGGGCCACGCAGTTGGAGGAGAGGAGAGGGTCATCAATAAATCCCTCCTGCCACGTGAGTCCTTAGTGTCAGATTGGAAACTCTAACTCCCACTCTTTGGGAAAGTACATAAATGACTTTTAAAAAAGAAAATGGCTTGCTGTAGCTTTCTCATTCTGTGGGTAGATTTTGGTCTGGAAATGGTTCTGTGAAATAAGCCTTCAGTCTGAGGGGAGACTGCAATTCATCTTTGCTTTCTTCCCTTGTCTTTCTGTCTTTACGCATATCGGCCGTCTCCGTTGCATTTGTCATTTTCAACCTCATTATTTTGGCTTTGATACCTTTTTTTTTTTTTTCTATTTTTTGGAGCGCATCACATTGACAAATCGCATCCATCACTTTCTGCCCCGTGCCCTTCGGCCTCTACTTCAGTTTCTGCATTTCATGGTGGCTCTGTTTGATCCTCATTACCAGCGTTCATCTCCATTTTTCTCCCGGCTCAGTTGTGATTCATGAGTCCAGAGAGTTTTGTGCTGATGTCTCAGGTCCTGTGACGTTAGTGAGGCTGTTTAAAAGTCATTTGACCTGATCCAGGCTCTTAGATCTCCATCACACCTTCTGTTTAGACGAGCACTGGCTCCAACTCTGCAGTCATTTGTATAAAGCTTTGGTGCCAAGTGTCAGGATTTTGGTATTTTTGGTAATGATGTGTTGCTGAGAGCAGGTGGGATTTTTTTTGTACATTTGGCGATTATGATTAGTGATAAAGCCAAAACCTCACACAGTCCACCTCCTCAGGCTGTTCTGTTAGGGACCACTGGATGCCTGCAGCAGCCCCCCTAATTACCCCCCCCTCCCCTCCTCCCTCTGTCTCCCTCCCCTCACCATCTGTTGACCTCATGTCATTCGGCTTCCTCCACCACTGCTGCTCCTTTTTCTTCTCCTGCTCTTACCCGTTTGCTCCAGCGACTCCCCAACTTCTTCCCTTCTCCTAAAATAGCAAGTGAAAATAAACGAGAGAGAGAGAGAGAGAGATTCTCCTTGCTCACAAACTATATGGAATTATCTTAATGGAAACTTGCAAAACTGCAGTACCAAAGCCCCACTTTCAACACGGACGGGCTTAGTGATGCGTGCCGTGTTCATTTTCCATTTATGAAAACATTTTTAAAAAGCGTGGCAGGCAGAAATGAGGCTGCCTTTCGTATACTTTTCAAGACACGCAGGCATGTAAAATACTAAGCAATGCCGTGTGTGTAAAGAAGTCTCTCAATGCTAGGTATCAAGTTCAGACCCCCGATCCCTTCCCCCGCCCCTTTTAAGAAAATATAAATCACATGGCATTCCTCACTTATGACTCATTGTCTCCGTTTCACAAATGTTTTACGGCTTTATATTTCTCTCCCCGTTCTTGGCTTTGGCCGTCTTATTCCCCACATTCCTCCACCTCCTGTGTGTGTCTGTCTCTGCCCCGATTTTTTTCATTCTTTTCTTTTCTTTTTCTTCCCTTCTCCTCTGTCCTCCCCCCTTCCATCCACCCTGCTCCCGCCCTCCTCTCTTCTCTGTCAGACAGATTGATTCCAGATGTTGCTAAACTCTACCCTAAGTCTCCCTCCTGCTCTTCTACGTAAACTCCTCCTCCTCTTTCTCTTTCTTCTTTCCACTCCGACCACAGTAGAACCGACAGTGACTCTATAATTTGATGGTCGGGTATAATTTTGGTGTAGATTTCACTGGCATTCCAGTTTTCCTCCCAGTTTTTGTAGCTAGTGCAGCGCCTTCACCATGAAATGTGATGAAAACACGTTTGAATCACCTGCAACTGTACGTATTTTGCAGTAATACATTTTACATCTCAGCTGCCTGGCCCACCTGTACAAAAATCTCCAGTTTTTGGTGCACTAAACCAGTTCAGCCCTATTGGAAATGCAGTCCGTGTTGGTTTTTCATTTAAAATGGGGAAAGTAGTCTCATTCCGGTTGACACTGCCCAAGGCTTTGTAGACGTGAGATTCTGCTCTAAACCTTCTACTACCTGATGGTGGTGGTGAGCACCAGCAGCTTTTTACACAGTCAGTATTTCGCTGAATATAAGCCTGTCCATCCCCCCCCCCTCCCTGTAATTGCGGCGCACCAAGGAGAGTGTTCCCCCTGGGGACGAGGCACGAGGGGGAAATTGGTTCCAGATGAAACAGGAAGTGGAGTTTGGAGACAAAGAAAGGGCTGTTTCAGACAGGGGAAAGGGAGGACGGCCTGGGACACACACACACACACACACACACACACACACACACACAAGTTTATTGCATCAAAAGAAAATACTTTCTTTCCCGTTCGAACCTATTCTTTACATATATTTTTTTTTTAATCCTCATGCCTTCGTTCCCTCTTGGCTTCCCGCTCCGTCTAGACACTCCTTCATTCATCCATACGCCGTCACCACATCTGTTTTTGGGCTCAGCCAACACCTCTCCAAGTCCTACTCTGTAAACGAGTTGCACTGCATAAGCCAGCTCCGCTTTGATACGTTTGTCTGTAAACAGTGTGTCATTCTTCTGTCGCCGTGGCCCTCCGTCTAAGACCCTCGCCCTTGATTGGCTGGATGAATGCTATCAGGAAGTGATTTCCGCAGGAGGCAGCTCGAGGGTCAGGGCCAAGAGGTTAACTCTGTTGACACTCTACAGAAGCCAAATCTGCCCCTCTCATTACTGCGGCGTCACACGGCCCACTCGCAAGCTGTTTGCTGAACCAGTGCGTTCAGGCCGAGGGGGCAGCGCATGGATTGGAAACATTTCGCCTGCTCCTCAGTCCTGCAGATTAAATGTAATGAAAACATCAGCAGTTCTAAGGCACTACCACCCCCATCCCCCAACACACATATACACACATGCATCGTTCTTTCTTTCACCCCCCACCCCCCACCAGACCTTCTCTCCTCCTCCCCTCCCCCTTTTCCCTTTTCTCCCCTTATGACTCCCCTCAAGGAGAGCAGAGGCCTGAGTCTCACCAGGCGGTCATGTTTTCTCTGTGAGGCATGCCAGCAGGCTAGACTGCACCGGTGTCCTCTCTCCCTCTGTCTCTCTCTCTCTCCCCCTCTCTCTCCCTCTCTCTCTCTCTCTCTCTCTCTCTCTCTCTCTCTCTCCCTCCCCCCTGTTACAATCTCCTCGCTCTTTTCCCCTCTCTCGCTCTCCCCCCCTCCCTCTTTCTCTCTCTCTCTGTCTCTCCCTCCCCCTCCCCCCTGTCAAAATATCATCGTTTGGTTAACTTTCCCCGTTGTTCCAGTCCTCCTCCTACTCCCCCTTTTTTGTCTGTTCTTTTGCTTCCTCCTCCTCGTCACCTCACTCCGCAGCAAACAATGGCTGCTCTCGCTGGGGCAAAAATGACACGGAGGACCAAATAATAGTTGAAAGAGAAAAGAGAGGGAGAGAGACAGAAATAATCTAATTAAAAGTAATTACAGAGCAATTAACCACAACACTGGTTTCTGGGGCAGGGTCGATGAGGGATGGGGGGGCTCACCCTCTGCTCGTGGATTCTGATTGGTTAGTACGGCTGGAGATGAAAGATCTGCCGTACTGTTGACATGGAAGTGACTTCTGTCCTCATTTGAACTTTGTTCTGTCACTTTGGCATCATTTCAGTTTTTCATAATCGTGGCCATTGGAAAACAATGGCACTGTTTATTTTTGAATAAGTGTGAGTTGTGCTTTTAGATTCTAGAGACTGGTTGAGACTACGTTTACATGCACACTAATACTTCACTATTATTCCGGAGATTACGAAATAGGCCTTATTCTGAATGTAGCATTTTCTGATTAAGACATATGGGATATGTCAATATTATTCCAGTTTTGAAGCATTCTTTGCACATGCATACAGAACATTCACAATTTGGGGTTTTTACATCAGTTTGTGATTCACGGCCTCTTGCCTGTTTACACTTAGTAGGAATATTGTCTCTTTAGGAATAAAGAAATAAGGCTTTATATAATTTTTTCTCCATTTAGTTTGAAAACAAGCTAGGTGGAGATTTATGTCTGAGAGTGCGTTTCACCTGAAATGTAAAAGTTTTTTTGGTCTGTCATGCTGCATCCACTCATCTCTCAAAAGCCCAGCCACTCACACCGCTCTCTCCTCCTGTTGTCTCTTGCAGAACAACGAGCCGCTAAACCCCGGTTTCCATGGATACCCCGCTCACAGTCAGGTAAGAGATTAGTGACGGCTTGCAAAAACCCTCTGTAACAACAAATTAAAAAATAATAATAATGTCATGCAGAATCCTAGAGTCACTTGAGATATGCTAGTGTTCAGCCACGCAGCTCACTTTGAACAAATCAATCGCTCATTGAGTTTTTCTTTCCCGAGGGGACGTAAAAGAGCTCCACTGCTGTGAGACGAGAATGAAAATGGTGAAAGGCACTAGATAGTCTGATTCCTCAGAAATTTGGAGCAAAAGTGTGACATTTGACCAGTACTATTACACCGCGGCATCGTTATGAAGACAATCCGTAAATTCTGCGTGGGCTAATTTTTCCCCTGCTACAGCCTATGGTTGCATATGAATGACGGCCGTTAGAAGAATTGATGAAAGGAGAACTGGTAGACATTGAGCTTCTCTTTCAAAGGCTTGACCCTCAGAAAGAGAAATTAGGCTATCACCGTCTTTAAACTAAGCGCTGCGCACTCTCTCTGTTTGCAGCACTGTTTTCACAAAACAGTTTCTTTCCTCTCACACTGTCTCCCTTTCTTATTTTAAGTGTCACTCCATGCATATTGCTCTCAGTAATGAGCGCCTTATGTGTGCAGCGTAGCGCCGGGGACGGTAGCTGACTATTTCCTTATCTACCTTGGAGCAGCAGAGCACATTGAGCAGCTCAAACCAGCTGTGTGTGTGTGTGTGTGTGTGTGTCTGTGTGTGTCTGTGTGTGTGAGAGAGAGAAAGGCCTCTGTATCTGAGAGCTTGCGTGCGCACGCCTTTGTCTCTGAGTGTGTGCGTGTGTCTGTAGTTGATGTTTGGGATGTGCAGCTCTCTGGCAGTGCCACAGGAGGGGAGTGTTGGTCTGCGTGCCTGTGCGCCCCAGCCTCCCTCCCCAAATCACGACATGGTGGGAGATTCTCACAACCCCCTCTCATGTATTCTTTTTTTTTTTTTTTTTTCCATCCTCTACTCTGCTTGACTCCTTGGTATCTCCTTTCTTGGAAGTACAGCTCTGTGAGAGCGCGAGAGGGAGACTCGAGGAGGAGGACACCGTAAGACATTTGCTTTCGGGGTTTGAATTTAATTACATGTTCAATTTCCCTTTCCTTGTGACCAGTATTTTGTTTTGGTGCAAAAAAAACACCAAAAAAAAAGAGATTGTGAGAGAGGGAGTAAGAGGATGATGCAGGGAGGTGGAGCAGAGGTAAAACAGAAATGAGTTATTTAAGATGGCTTGCCTGCAGGGCACAGAATCATTCAACATTCATTTGCACAGTTAGAGCAGACTTCCAGTCTTGGCCCTGCCTGGGTTCATCTGTAAGACAAACACCTGGGCAGAGAACACTTGTGATCTGCACTACGTCTTAACTCCCCTTGTCATCTGTTCAATTCAAAGCCAAGGCACAGTGCTGCATTTGTTTAATAAATGATTTAAAAGTCGGCCCTGCTAATATATTCTGCCCTTGAGCACACATGCTAGGAGACTCCTGCACACTGGCTGCTGGTTATCATGCAAATGAGGATGGTCCAGCCTAGCTTATTGGCTTGTTCACTGCTGCAGTACGTTTGTCTTAGTAATGCTCCTGTCTACTGTTATGTATGCAAGTTTGAACTGCCTGTAGGTCTGCCTGTGTCAATATGAGTGTGTTAAGTGGTGACAGTTGTGTGTGCGTGTGCGTGTGTGTGACCCCTGGGGCCCTACAAGTCAGTCTCATGCTGTTTAGGTCACAGAAGTGATCCGTGTTAACAACAAACACACATGGAGGCTTTTACAGCTAAGCTTTTTTTTCTCTTAGCATTTGCAGTACTGCATTTACATTCTAATTGCTAGGGCTGCAGCTAATAATTATTGATTAATCTGCTGATTTATTTTCTAGATTCATTGTTGGTCTAGGGCTATATAGGTATTTTCATATCTAGTCAGCGATATAGCATGTTTTCTGGTAATTCAATAAATAAATAGTCTATATAAAATAACACATGGTAAAGCCTATTTGTGAATTACACACTTATACACAAATACAAATACAATTATTTTTACTTTACTTTAGTGAAAATTAAGTGAATTATACAGAAAAAAGAAATTAATATAAGCCTAGCCTATACCGAGAAGAGAGAGAAAAGGATATATATATATATATATATATATATATATATATATTTTTTTTTTTAAGATATTTTTTTATTTTATTTTATATTCCTAGCCCTAGCTTGGTCTATAATATGTCAGAAAATAATGAAAATTGTCCATCCCAGTTCCTCAAAGTCCAAGGTCTTTAAATGTCTTGTTTTGTCCAAACCCCAAAGATATTCAGTTGAATATGAAAAAAGCAAAAAAAAATCTTTATATGTAAGTGACTTAAAACGGCATGTTCTGCTATTTTCACATGAAAAACGACTTTAACAATTAATTGATGAACAAAATAGTTGCCGACTTATTTATTTTTTAATGGATTAGTCGGCTAATTGTTGAACCGGTGAAGCTCTACTAATTGCCATTCATAACCTTCGCATGAGTAATTGCAATCCTCCTGAAAAATGTTCAAACATATATATATATATATATATATATATATAAATCAATAAATATATATATATATAAATCAATAAATATATATATATATTTATTTATATATATATATATATAAATAAAAAAGTCACTGACTGAGCTATTGATTGTCTGTATATGCCGCTGTGCTTGACGGAGCAGGCCTTTGTTTGAATTAGCTGATGAGTGTGTGTTGGATATATAGCCCTTTGTTTGAGTCCACGTGTGCCTGTGTGCCAGCCAAAGTGCAGCAGCATGTGTATGATCACAGCACATCTTTGTGTACATTATGTGCAAGTGTTTGTGTGCGACGGGCTGCGTGTGTTTATCACAGTGTTCAGTCTGTGTGCTTAATCCTCAGATCATCCCCTATTCATCCTCTCATCCTCCTCACTTACAGCCCTAATCCTGTCATCCCTGGCTCTTTTTTTTTTTCCACCCAGCCCTTTATCCATTTATCCCTCTATCCCGTTATCTCTCGCTCGCATCCGCTGCCTCTCTGTCCCAGCCCCCCACTCCAGCCCAGCTCCCTTCTTTTACCCCTTCCCCCCCATCACCTCCAATCACTTATTTTGCCCTCCCTCCTTCCTTCCATCCATCCATCCATCCCTCTGGAGCCAGTTCTAGCCAGCCTCAGCAGATGTCTGAAAGCTTGGCATCATGGCTCTTTTCCCCGCAGAGTTCAGTCCCTCCCATATGAAAATGCGGCGCAAGGAACTGCACTCTCATCTCAGCCAATTAAGCGCCTCCTAACAATACAGTAGTGGGAAGTGAGGGAAGTGAGCCCGAGCCAGCAGAAAAAGGCGCAATGCAGCGAAATACAGATTCATGTGCAGGTTGAGGTTTAGATACTGGAATCGGGGCTGCCGCTTCCTCAGTTTTGTGCGACTTCCATCTGTGTGATGAAGGCAGCTGCAGCAGAGGGATGGAGATCTAGGAGCCTACCCACGCAGCTTTAGCTACCTAGCTGTCTACCGACTGGCCTACCTACCGCTGCTTTTTGGAGCTGACAGGCTGCCACGCAATAAATAAATCATCAAAAAAACGCTGCAATGCAGTGGGGGTCGCCTTCTTGTTCCTGTACTCTCAGGCAGCCGGTGCGTGGATAGAAGACAGCGTTCTCCTTCCTTCCTGTTCCTTTTTTCTCTCCAGGGGTTTGAGGAACAGCATTCTTACTCCATCCAGAAATAGGGCTAGATGGCTACATGGAAGGCATGGATGCTTTTGATGGATAGGAGGGACTGAGGTTCAGAGAGGGAGGGAAAGTTTTTAAAAGAGGGGCGGGAACAAGAGGAAGCAGGACGTGTAACGCGAGCGTGTGAGTGACAGACGCAGAGCAAAGAGAAGAGGAGAGAAGACACTCAGGCTGTCAGGAGGAGAGAGACAGAAAGGCCCGAGGGGGATCAGAGCAGCAGGGCCGCGGAGACGAAGGAAAAAGAGTGACAGGCGGACGGGGCTTGCGTGCTGGAGAACTGGAAGAAGGGACACCGGCGAAGAGAAGGAGGAGGAAGAGGGAGTGAACGAGGGAGAATTTGAATGTGTGAGACAGACGTGGAGTGAAGCCATCGTCAGCTCATGGTCTTAGAGCAGCACAGGCAGGGGAGAGGAGGCACAGGAGGAGAAATAGAGACACACAGGGAAGGGGAGATCTGGTCAGCAGTTGTTCCTCTAGATCAGACAATGATGGGGCTGTACTACCAAGCAATGCTACCGGTAAGTTCAGAGCTTCTTTCTATAAGCAACTTTTGTGCACATGTTGACAACTGCAAGACCAGAACTAGATAAACAAAAGATGATTAACGATTTAGTGTCATTAGTTTAGCTTGGCTTGATGGTGTTTATGGTATGGCCTGTTTTTGGTTTGCAGTGTCTTGGCCCAGGTGAGGCCTTTTTGTCAGATAGTTGGCAGGGCATCAGAGTAACAGCAGGGCTTGTCCCTGCAGCTCTTGCTCCTTTCACTTTTTAACCCTTTGCGCCCAAGTATCTTTAATTATTTTGGAAGAAATCACGCTAATGGCTTGTTTCCGCTCTGTAATTTAGTCCCTGTGCCACTGGAGTGGAGACAACATACAGAGAGGCGTCAGTCTAGCTGTATGCTGCTGACAACATTTGTGTGACTATATTAAAATAGTTACTTAACACTGCACCACGTAATGTTTACACAGTTGACGTGTGCTAGGCTGCTTTTAGCATATGGTGGGCGTGTCTGTGCTACTTTAGCTGACAGCCTGAGGATGAGAGCTGTTCTCTGGCTCTGTTCTAGCACGTCCTGCTATCTGCTCTTGGGTTCCTTTGGGCCTTCAGGGGGGCTGCTGGGTTTCGGGGAGGTACACGCAGACACGAGGTAGCAACCCCCGCCCGGTCGCCTGCGTTGACATGCGTGTACAGTTGGTATTGCACTCTCCCGCCACCATGCTGACTGCACACATGTGTCATGTTGTATTTCACATGTCTGCGCGTGTGTCATGTCGCGTCATGTGCACAGAGGGTGGAGGCTGAGATTTTGTCAAGCGATTCAACGTTGTCATCCAAGCTGTCCGTGCAGTTTAAATTTCATCTGTCTGTGGATTGAGGGAGACAGGTGCCAAGGCACAGTTGTTTCTGCACACACACAAACGCACATACACACACAAACGGCAGTTGTTGCCAGGAGTACTTCACTACCCCCCCCCCCTCTTATGGCATAACAAACTCAGACACACTGTTACTGTTAATGAATACACAGCAACAACCCTGTCTTTTGGTAACATACCCACACACCCAACACCTGCATTTGCTCATAGGACTTCGACAGATTTACAACAAAGAGACGTGGACGCTCTCAATAATATTAGTCCCTGCAGGGTTTAGAATTAAGATTCAAAGGATGCACAGTGTTGTAACGTTGTAGAATAGTTTTTCTTTATTTGTTACTACACCCTTCCACCTCTGCTTCAACATGGTGAAGTAGAGGTGTGGGTTCTCTTTTTGCTCTAACCCCCACCCCCTCCCATGTTTTCCTCCCCCTGCAGGCCAGAGCAGCTGTAAGCTAAACACATTATTCCTCTTCAAAGAGAATAACGCCAAATGGAGGATGGTGGTAGTAACCAGAAGGGTTTAAGGGGGTGGGGGCGTTAGTTCCATGTGGGAATGCACTTTAAAGGTGACACACCACCAGGCACACTGTCCTCCGTAAACTTTTATGGTACCGTCCTCTATTTTGGGTGACACATAGTTTACAGTGTGGATAAGAGTTACTCTTGAATCCTTGTGCCTCATTTCCACTGCAGGGTTCGACTCGACTCACTTTTGGTAGCAGGTCCTTTTTTCTCTATTTGGTTTTCCTCTGCACCTACTACCCCCTCAGCGTAGGCAGGGTTCCCAGCAGATGATGCCGGGACATCATCGCCAACCAATGTACGCCGTAGTTTTGAGAGCTGCCATTTATTTAAAAAATCTTAGTCGAGTGAATAGAAAATTGCAGCTCGTATTGACGGTAGCTTGGCTATTTAAAAATGGCGGATTTGTGAAGGATGTTCCGTGTCTCACTAGCGACTATTCTCTCTGACCAGTCAGTGTTTTAACTCCACCTTTTAGCGTCGGCTCAGCTCGCTTGGAACCTAACCCTCGGACGTTATTACAATGTGCACTTTAGTCGAAAAGTAATCTAGTTGGCAGTTTCTTTCTTTCTTTCTTTTAAGAGTTCAGCAAACTCATGTCAACGTTAGTGGTCGTCTGTAAACATGTGCACATTCAGTGCACTGGCGTTTTATCCTTATGGCTCTCTCTCTCTCTCTGTATTTGTAGACGTCTAGAGGTGTTGCGTCGTCCACATAACCCACCTGCTTAGCGCTGAGCCCATGAAGAAGGGTGTCAAGCCAAGCCAAGCCGCTGTTACACGGAGCGGCATCTGAGTATTTAGGCTGCCTAACTTTTCCACCTCCGATATTCTCTCCACAAGACTGCTTGGTTAGCCAGCGTACGACAACAGGCCTTCTAGGAATTTGCAAGGGATCCACACCCAAGTCTGTCCCCTCAGGGTTCTGTGTACACGTCTTGTTTGTGAGAGTGTAGCTGCGCGCACATGAGAAATGAACAGAGTCGTACGGCTGCACTCTCAGAACAAACCTGTGTGTTTTTACTGTAAGTGTCATGTTAAAACAAAGCGGAATACGCTGCCCGCAGGATATTTAGCTTCAGTCATTGTACTTATCCTGTGGGATTATGTTTGTTTCCTTGTGTGTAGAAAGTGACCGATAATACTGACTTCCCATCGCACAGAAACCCAAGTCTCGCCACAGATTAAGCACTCGGTATTTGTTGCTTAATGCACTGTGTGACACTACTCCACCCCGGGGTTGACTGTTTTCTCTCTACCCGTACAGCCGTGATGTTATTGTCCAACACTAATGCTGCTCTAACTGCCACCGCCCAAGGCTCTATGCAGTGGTTCGAGGTGTGAAAACACTCCGCATGTTACCTCATAGCAAAGCCAACGCGCAGAAAGGCATATTGCAAGCAGTGCGACGCACAGATGCGGTGCAGTAGAGCCCTAAATGTATGCAGCATCTCTTAGGATTCCTACCCCTGCATGGCAAGCAGCACTGTAACGGTGAAGCTCGGCACACACTGCACCCTAAGCTGACACTGCCGCAGTAAGTCCCCGCCGTTGGGTTTTTGGCTTTAAACCGCAGAAGTCGTGACGGCAGTGTAAAAATTCCCAATCTTACTGTGTCTACTCTGAATTAGCGATGCAGGATTCCACTTAACTCGCGGAACTGCGACTGCAACAAGCATATTGAAACTTTAAAGTTCCTGTCGGTGTTGGTTTTATGGATTCTTGATGGTAAAGGGGGAAACGCTCGTCCCACTGTTCTGGATTAAAGGTCGGGTATATATGAAACATTCCTTTATTCAATTTCAAAAAGTACTAGATGTTATATAGTTTGTTGAGTTGTGGACTCATTATCCCAAATGTGTAATTTTCTTATGCGTTTCATTTGGTCGCCTGTCAATAAGCGAGGCAGTCACACCTCTGACACATGAAACCTCGTGCGTCTGGACGAGTTTGCCTTCTTTTAAATGATCATTTAGTAGAAACATTGTCGACACTTCATCGTGTTTTAGCAGAGGGTTGTCTGCATCCAGTGAGGAATATTACGCTGCCGTAGGGGATCTCTCACAGATGTTCATGAATGCTCAGCCTCACCAAAATATTTTAGTAACTGACTGAATGAAGTCTAATAAAGAAGGAAACAATATTCTGTTTTAGTCCAATTTCATTATACCTATGTTAGTAGTTCTTCTTACTTTGACTTAGAAACACTTTTGAAAGTTTGTCATTGTTTGTAGTTAAATGAACACTTTTCTTTATAATTATTTTGCCTGCTTGTTATCCTCATCTGTAAGAACTGGGGCTACAACTAACGGTTATTTTCTTTATCAATTCATCTGCTAATTATTTTTCTCAATCGGTTTGCCTAGAATGTCAGAAAGCAGTGAAGAATAGCAGTTATAGTTTCTCGCAGCCCGAGGGAACTTCTTCATATCTAGTTGTGTCTTTTATTAGCATCTGTCTGGTGAAGCCAGAAAAATGATGACAGCCTTGCAGGCGGTGCTGTTCTTTTGTTATTCTGCTATCATGTTGCTACGGAAAACACAACCCGTCCTTTGTTTTATTTCTAATAATTCCATTTCTACATATGTGTTGGTCTGTTGTGATTTGCCTAAAGAAAAAAAACAAATCTGAATTGTGCATAGGAATTTACATTTTTTTTTAGATGCTATTGCCCTGCCCAAGGTGAGTCAGCGTGTTAGAGAGAGGGCTGTCAGTGTGATGATGATGCTGATGGTGATGATATGAACTGTCAAAAACAGTCGGACACAGAGCTGCTGACACTGACCGACAGCATCGTGTTCGCCCGTAGTTCAAATGGGAATTAAAGGCATTTAGAATCCCTGTTGTTGCATAACGACACTCGTCTTATGTGGCTGGAAATGCTCCTTCTGACTGCTGTGTATTGAGAGCTTCAACATAAAGTTCTCTGTTGGGTCATTTTTCTTGCCTCATAACCACCCGTGTGTGCTCTGGTTCTCAGCCACTGGACTATTGATGCGTCTCTGAGGAACAGCCTTTCTGTAATCTGATTGGCCCACAGTCAGGAAGGAGAGCCGGGCGCTTTTCCACAGAGGCAACTGTGTAAGGAGTTGGGCTGTGGCCTACGCTTTGATGGACATCACAGTGCAGTAGAAGCTTTGAGGGCGGGTGTCGGTGTTTTTTAAAAGGAGGAGGGGGAATATCTCCCTCTGGCTTTCATCAAGCGTGGCAGGCAAAAATGAAGAAGGAAGGGGGGAAAAGAAAGAGGAGGAGGGGGGGGGGGGTGTGTGTGTGTGTGATCGCAGGCATGCTTAGTTCTCCTACCAGAGGATCAGAAAAGAGACGGATTGCAGAGGGAGAAGAAGCCGTAAAGAGTATTTCCGTATTGCAGCCAGGCAACTTTGCAGGCGCTGGATAGATAGTTAATACACAAATTGTTAAGAATTGACATGATTGAGTTTCAGTAGCATCGCCACTCGGCTGTTCACTCAGCGTTTCTGTGGCTTCACTTGGGTGGTTAGAGGCTAAAGTCAGCGGGCAGACATTAGCCGCACGCTTGAAAAGGTTTGCCGTGAAAAGGCTCCCCCCCCCTCATCTTCTCCGTGTATGGAAAAACATATGGTGTCTCAGGTAACTGTGTGTGTGTGTGTGTGTGTGTGTGTGTGTCTGTGTCTGTGTGTGTCTGTGTGTGCATGTTCCCCCAGATGGTCCTTTTTTTTTCCTCTTAATTTGCAATAACAGATCGCTGATTAAAAAAAATAACCAAAAAAAAAAAAACATTTCAGTGGATACTTGCTCTTTGTTTTCAGCTTCGCTCAGATTGCTTTTCATGTCATCTCCATACTCCAGCTTGTTTTAAAATGTGTCGCCGATTCATCCAATTCTGTATCTTATCTCACAATGTCAGAATTCAGTCTGGAAAGTTTGGACCAGATATAACTCTAATGGAGCGTGTCATTATTCCCCATAATCCCCTTTCCCCCTCCCGTTAAGCCCCTCCTGTGTTTTTTTTTTTTCTTCCATTATTTCTTTTTCCCTTTCTCCCCCTCTCCTTTTGACTATATGATGCTGCCATGTAGGGCAGTGCTGCTCCTTAGTCAGCGGGTCAGGAATGCCTGTGTGGACTTAAGGGGGTACTGTACTCCGCTCTTAATCCACTGACGGCTTCCACTCGTCTGCCTGTTTGTTAGTTCATCACTTAATCCAATGCGTTGTCGCTTGTACCCTAACACAAGCACCGTCGGTGTTCTTTTCAACCTCTGCAGCAGGAGCCGGACTATTATGAGCCCATTTCAAATGCTCTCTGCGCATCATGTGGGGGCATTGTGTTGACATCCAGTCCAGTCGGCTCAGGCTCGGCAGCGCTTTAGTCTAGGAACTAGGAACCAAGCTATCGAAAACAAAGTTGTTTTTATGAACCACGAGCTGCTTCTCTGGCCCTTAAGCAGTCTCTGAAAAGCACATGATGACGATGATCTGGCATCTCTGTTAATAAATATGTCCGTTCAGAGTAGGGCTTCATCCGTAACGTTGATATTCAAATTCGAAATCAACATTGGAAATGCTGCGCGGATTATTATTTTTTTGTTTTTGCATGTAAATTCATTCTATTTAAGGCTGGTATTTCTGCACAGTTGCAGACAAAGGTTAGGCTTTATTTGTATTAATAGTGTTATCATACTATTTGTAATTAATTTAAAAAAAAAAAATGGTTCTATTCATTAAAGAAAACATTTATTTGATAAAAAAGACTTAACTCATTTCATCCGACTCGTCACTTTATTCAATTTGAAGATTTTGCTTGGGGATTTTTATTTTTATTTTAGTCGGGTGATGTCATAAAATATAAAAACAGACATTTGGAACTTAATTCAAAAACCTTTCATACACGCTTTGAAAGGAAAAAAAAAAAAAGACATTCGGTACAGTCAGGGAGACTCACAGACCAGTCAGGTCAATTTTATTTATAAATCAAATCACAAATGTTCCTCAAGAGACCAACTCTCATTCTGTGAGGCTTAAAACATAGATGAGCACTCTTGTTCATACATGATGAGGTCTAATCCGCTTTAGCCTTCTTGTTCTGTTGTCACCCTTTTCTCTAATTCTTTTACTCGGTTTTCCCTCTTTCCAGCTTTTTTGATGTGTGCGTGTGTGTGAGTGTCTGAGTGTGAGTGCAGCAGCAGCCCTGGGCTAGTATATCCCTATAGGACACACCCTTTAGTGGCTGAATACAGGCTACTGCATGTTTATGAGCTCACATGCCCTAACAAGCTCACTCTGATATAGCCCAGCCGATGAATTTGAATGGCTTATCGTCTCTTTTTGAACAGGTTTTTGATGGTTCCTGTCAGAAACCCTAGCAGATGCTTAACACAATCAACTTTCACACATTCTTCCATCACATACATTCAGCCTTGCCACAGTAAAAAAAAAATTAAAATAAAGAAAAAGAGTCAGCGCACGAGTTTTCCAGATTTTTTCCATCCTGTTTTTGGATCACACAGCCGCCTCTATCTTTTGGGCCAGACCCCAGAAGCTGTCTGTCTTGCAGATGGGCCTCTTTAGCCTCAGCTGGCTGTTTACAGCCAGTGCGGTAGACACTGCAGAAGAACAGCGAGCAGTCAGGCTATAGGATTAGAGAGAGGCAGAGGGTAAATTTGCTTTGCGGCATCTTACTTATTCTGTCTAATTAAAAAGGCTGTCTGGAGACCGAGTGTCTCGCGGCGTCACCAAGCCCAGATCCAGCCCACGGCAGAGACCAGAGTAGTGCTTAATAGTGGATGCTGTGTGTCATGCTGCCTGGCCTGGTGTGGGAGGAGCAGCCTTGACCCTGTGCTTTTTTTAATTATTATTATTTTTTAATTATTTCTTTTTAGCCTTCTTTTCTTTTACAGCTCATTCTGTATCTCCCTTTCTTTTACTCTTTGCTGCAAAAGGATTTGGTGAAACTTAGTCCAGGATGCCCTTGAGTTTGTGAAATGATTGAAGCAAGCAACATTGCAGCGTCACAACACACACACACACACACACACTTACGAGATAAGGTGTGTGTGCGTTGGAGCAGCATAGCTATAAAGAATCTGTAGACAATCCTGCTGCTGATACAGTTGTAACAGTGCAGAGAGAGAGGGCCCGAGGCTGAATTCCCAGCTGATCCGCAGTTAATCTGAATTATAGATGTCCTCTAAAAGAAATCCCGAAAATACAGGCGCAAGTCTCCGCACAATGCAGCGGTAGCTCTAAACATGTCACGGTTAACATGTCACAGTTGGTGTTTATCTCCCATTCATCCCATACGAGCATCTTTGTATCTCAAACCGTGTATCAAATTTTCTGAATCTTAATAATGGATGTGTTTGCTGTAAATATTTCATGGTCTGCTGACTGAAAACTGCCAGAGATATGGAGGGAGGGGGAGGGGAGAGGAGAGGGTAGCTGGGAGGGAATGGGGGAGTGGTGAGGGAGAGAGAGAGAGAGAAGTTTAATAGGCAGGATTTTAACCCCCTCACTCTGCACCCATCAGGACGCAACAAGCGCTGCTCACTGAGAACATATGTTAAGTTGTCTTCTCCTCTTCTTTCCCCTCCTTCTCCCCCGGCCCTCCCTCGCTCCCACAGGGCTCTCAGGATTCGACAGGAGGACAGGAGGGATTGGTGGCCCCACCCTTTTCAGCGTTCCCCCCGCCACCCCCTCCTCAAAACGGGCTGCCAGGGACAGAGTTTGGCCCCGGGGCCATGTTTGGTGCTGGGGACCAAGGCACAGCAGAGGTAGGGGCTGGTGCTAATGGAGCCACCACCCCGACCACAGCCAACAACAACAACGTAAGCTCTGTCTTTATAAAGCCTTCGGTGGTGGAGTTATCCGTCAGATGTATGGGATGTCTGTTGAGTCTCTTTTTCTCATACTTGAAGTTGAGAATGCATGTATATATTTATATAAACGAATGATTATAGTCATTAACCCTGGCAGGGAGGGCGATGTTGTGTCAATACTTTCATCCACAATGAATTGTACTTTATTCAATGCTTCACAGACATTCATAGTCCCCGCAGGGTCAATCTTAATGACTTTGGGTAATCCCCCCTGACACTAACTGTGCTGCCTTCAGCATGTTGACATTTTTATTTTGTATAGAAAATATCTGAACAGCTATAAAAAGGACTGCCGTGACATTTTTTTTTCCAAAACAACATTCATGGTCCCCAGAGCGTGAATCATAATGCCTTTGGTGACGCACTGATTTTCCTCTGGAGGCACATTTATTTATTTATTTTTATACTTCTCGAATGGATTTGCATAAACTTTGGTTCAGTCATGACCTGGTGATCCCTTCGCTTTCCATACACTGCCACGATCAGGTCAAACATATCGTTAAATACTGTTTGAGTCTCAGCCTCAGCAGGACTTCTGTTTCAGTGTTATTCAGTAATTGTTAACATGAGCATGTTAGCATTGTCATTGTGAGCATACTAGCACGGTGACATTAGCATTTAGCTAAGTACGGCCTCACAGAGCTGCAAGTATATGGCTGGCATGATGATCGTATTTCCTTTAAGACGCAGTTGAGATTATCATGTTCATTTCACGGTGATATCAAGACACAAATAGCTTTCTGCATTGTGTACTCATAAACCCTGCATTGTTTCCAATAGGGCCTTTAAAAGAACATGTGTGGCAGAGCTTTAACTTGCTATAATAATTATCATAAGCCATTTTATCACCTCTTTAGTTTACACCTTCCTCACCCCTTCTTCTCTCTCTCCCCCCCCCGCAGGGAAAGGCAGAGGAGGTGTCCCAGGGAGAGGCGGGTGTACAATGCGGCACAGGAGACACAGGAGCAGGAGGCTCTGTGGAAGACCCCTCAGAGGCCAAAGGGACCCCCAAACGCCTGCACGTCTCAAACATCCCCTTCCGTTTCCGGGACCCTGACCTCAGGCAGATGTTTGGGGTAAGAAAGTTGGGAATGTTGGGAATGTTGTGGGCCTCATTTTTAATGGGATCAATAAATCAGTCTCTGCACCCCGGGACCTCCACAGAGGGGCGCTGGCTCTCGAAGGGGTGGGGTTTAAGGAGAGACGAAATAGTCAAACTACAGGAAAGGAAAGACCCTCGTGGTTGTTCTCTTGGTGCTCGAGGGGACAATTGGTCGTTATGTGTGTCAGTGTGTTTGCATGAGTGACGCAGTGAGAGGGGAAAAAAGGGGGGGGCGAGCAGAGTTTAATGCAAAGCAAAAATCATTTAAATGTGGGAAGTTGTGTAATAGTGACACCTTGTGCTAAGCAGTTGTAACTCACACAGTGTCAGAAGCTTGTGACTTTGCAGACGTGAGAGCCTGAGACGACTCAAAGATGTCATCGACTGCTTTCTTCGCTCATCTATATGTTTGCTAATTTCTTCCCTCAAATTTATTTGCAGCAATATGGGAAGATTCTGGATGTAGAGATTATTTTCAATGAGAGGGGTTCAAAGGTAAGTGCACACATGACATTCTATCCCCTGAAACTACTCTACTCTTCTTCCTCACTGTTGACAGTAATTCCCACTTTGCCTGCTTTTTTTTCTCTGTAAATGCGACACTCTGCGAGGTGCTATCACTGGCCCATTGGGGGAATCGCTGTTATGAAACTCCAATTATCTCCTAGACGATGTCGGAGTGCGACCCGAGGTCTGAGGTTCACAGCTTGTCCTCTGCCTCGCCACAATCCCTTCTGACGCGCCCCTCACTGGGGGGGGGGGGGTATTTCGGTATCTCACGATTCGATTCCGATTCTTGGGGTGACGTTTTCGTATTTGAAATATATCAACTAATTGCTTTTATGTAAACACACAGAGGCAAACCTAAGATAAAAGGTAACATTTATCAATAATAAACTTGCACAAATAAAGACTTTTTACTAATCCGGTTTTAGTATCGGTGACTTCAAGTTTTCAAAAATATGAAACTTTGTACAGTGAACTGCCGACATAATTAACAAAATCCAACTTTGTCCGTAAAATAAAATACTAATTAACAAGGCAGAATAACAAGAAGAGGAATAAACACAAATGTGTGTGTAGATTGCCACAGACAACAACATTTATATTCTCCACCGCGGAGAAAGGGGCTGAGGCGTTGACGTTACATAGAAACATTGTTAGGGTCAGGCTGGCTGACTTTTTATTCCACAGAAGTTTCATAGAAAAGAAAGTATACACAATAACCCTGTAAAAGTGGCCTGTGTGATCTTTCAACAAATCTAATAATAATAATGCCTGATGCAACATTGAATAGCTGATTTAGGATTACTGTCCATTAGTAGCAATATCTAGGTTATTTTGTATAATAATAAAAAACATTTTTTTAATGGATTTTTGGAAGTTGTGAACCTTTTCAGAATCTTGGAACATAAGACTCTCTATTATTTATTTCTTTATCTATTCTCGCGTGACTCGCTCTTCCCCTCACTCACCACCATCTTCTCTAACGTGTGCCGTGTACCACAGGGTTTTGGCTTTGTGACTTTTGAGACCAGCGCAGACGCAGAGAGAGCCAGGGAAAAGCTCCACGGCACGTTGGTGGAAGGTCGTAAGATTGAGGTAATTTTTGCTCGCTCTCTCTCCCTTGTTCTCTCCTGTCTTCTCTCTGTACTCGTAACTCTGCTTGATCACTGACTGCTAGCTAGCTCCCATCCTCCCTTTAGTGATATGCTCTGATGCAGCCCACTGGTATCCCACTCCCTGGTCCTCTGCAATATGTCCATTTGTTTTGTTTTTTTTAAATTTCAAAAGACTTGTTTCCTCTTTTGTTTTGTTTTTTTTGATTGTTTTTGTGGTGGGAATGATCGGGGGTGCAAGAACACAACATCAGGCATGCTGGGTACTTTTCCTCTGCAGCATTTTTATTAATTTTTTTCACACATTAAGCTATTGCCTCTTCACCTTTTGCGCAACTCGTAGCCACAACTGATGTTACAACCTTTTTTTTCCCCGCAACACTTGAATGATGTTTGTGTAGTTGACACCGGAGGGCACGAGAGGAACGCAGTGAAAGGATGATGCATGGCAGATTGCTGTCAGATGCTCTTATTTTTCTCCCCTTAGTGTAGAAATCCTTCTGTGTTCCTCTCTCCCGGTGCTGTGGCTAAGTGGTTGTGACAAGCTTATGGCTCCTGGTGCAACAGCAGCATGCTGGGAATCACGGCAACACTGACGCATGTTCACTTTATGGAAGTCTGGGTTCTTAAAGATCTGTGCACTTGAGTTTTTATGTATGTAAAGTCCATATGTGTTAAGGTTGATTTTCTTACTTTTTTTTTGTTGTTTTTTTTTCCCCCCAACTAAAGCATGTGAGTTTCTTTTCAAAGCAGTTTTTCTTCTTTATTTTCATCGGGGTGTCAATCAGCCACTTGTCCATATTGGATCTATGACCCACATTGCTGTAAACCAGGATTTCTGCATGGGCTTACTGTGGTAATTTCCTTGTGGTGTGTGTATGTATGTGTGTGTGTGTGTGTGTGGGGGGGGTGCGAGTCAGTTCCTGCATGATGGATGAAGCTGGCTTTTTTTTTTTTTTAGTTCTGTACTCTCAGTTCTGCTGCGGTGTGGTCAGGAATGAAAGACAGCCACCTGCATCCACTGGTAGAACATACTCCCTCCCCCAACCCCCACCTTCAGTCAATCAGCAAGCTGAATGGATACTGATGGAGCCAATTTACCCTGCATCAGTCTCGCCCTTGTGTTCAGTCAACAACCTGCGTTGTCCTTTGCATTGCTGTAACCTGACTCTCTGTTTCTCTCCCCACGTTTTGCATGACGTATCAGTCACTCGCGTTAACCAGCGAGCAGTTTGTTCTTCGTTTTCGGTCGTCACTTTTGCATGTTCCTCTGTTGTACTCCAGTAGTGGTGTTGGGCTGTAGCGAGTCATGCATCAGCTGCATGGCGGCCAGCAACAGGAGTCTGCAGTCTCTTCTCTTTATGGTTGCATGGGCTTGAGGAGACGAAAGGCTGGCGCAGGACAAATCGTGGATTTGTGTTTATACATTCTTTCAACTGAGGAGAAAAAGGGCCGCACATTTCTATTTTGAGGCAATGCCATGTGGCAGTTCTCCTTTCTTGCAGATGTTGCTGCGTTACTCTCGCTTTAACCGGTTGAATCATTTCAGAGTTTGTTGAATTATGTTTTATAGAGATGAAGAAAAACAACTATAATAATTCAGAAACTCTGAAATGAAGGCCTACTGTATACAACGGTTATACATAAATACTTAACTTTTGTGTGTGTGTGTGTGTGTGTGTGACTGTGCAGTCCACTGCTCTCCACTGGCATGAGTTTAGGTGACGTAGGCTGCATGGTTGGTATTTTAGTATGGACATTTGTGAGGCAGTACTGCAGACAACTGGATGTTTTTTCTTGCATGTTTATTCTGTACGGCCATTTTGTTGAATTAGTTTTTTGGTGATGGGACTGTTATCTGGTGCAGTTAGCATGAATTCAGTTGCACCTGGGTGCCTCCTACTCTCGCCTCACTCCCTAAAACAAAAACAAAAAAGGCTGAAGAGCTGAATTCTTAGTTTCCAGAGTAAGTTATTGATTTATCAGGGTATGCTGAACTCGAGTGCTGACATTTCTTATTCTTTGTGCATGCCAATGGGAGTCGGTTAGCAGTTTATTCTCACAGCTCAGCAGCCCCTGAGCGTGCATGTGTCTAGCCTACATGAAATGGAAAGAGAATTGTTGTGCTTAAAGTTACACTGTACTTCTCTTTGTCTGGAATAAAACTCTGCGCTTTGAAGAAGTCAGTTTCCTGTGTGCTTCCAATGTATCCATGTAAGTGGCCCAACTACAATTCACTTTGTCTCTCCCTGCTTCTCTGTGACCCCATCTCCTCACCATTCATTCTATATATAGAGTCTTATAGGCCTATATACAATATATACACATATATATATATATATATATATATATACAGTGTGTATCTTAGTATGCACTCACAGACATACACACCTCAATGCATCTCCACCCACTCATGGCCGTCTCATTGATTGTGCGTATGCTCTAACATAGAAATGGTGCAGCAGTTCTCACTCATGACATCTTTCTGCCTCGGGCAGTAACGTTTTGGCTGCCACTGACTTATGATGGAGAATCTTTCCAAGCCATTTAGTCGCATACGTGTAGTCGCATCTTTCATTCTTATGCCGCAATTACTGGCTGTACAGGAAGTGCATTAGGGTCCCTGCATGGTCTCATTTGCGCAGCCGCGAACCTCGATTAGTAAATCATTAAGTTTATGCAGCATAAACTTGATGATATGCAAAACACTGCACCAACAGCTCTGATCAGCTGGTGGTCACACGGGACAATATTCCTTTTGTTAAGATATCAATAGGTGACAATTTTGCAGGTCACGATGTTCGCTGGTTGCTGTATTACAATTCTAACTAGAATGGCACTCTTAGAGCGCAGACCTCCGCCAATGGTGCGTTCACGTGCCCCTCGGATTGTCCCGTTTCACGATTTGGGAAGTCTTTTTTTCGGACTTTGATGTGTTCATGAGCTTTAAGTCGTAAAGTGGTAACAACATGGATACTCAAAAGAAGAGGAGTTGTTTGTTATTGCTTAGAGCGTTTAAACGGCACGTTGATATCTTTTTCCGAGTTCTCGTTGAGTTCACGTTCATTTTTCCGATTAGTCCGACCCCAGATGAACGCAGCACAAATGCCCTATCTTGCAATGTTAACGAAAGCAAAACGACATTTCTAAATCCGCCTCGTGATTTGGGTCCCTTCCAACACATAATAGGTTCTTCCTTGGCCCATGCTACACCCTTCCACAAAGTTAATGAAAACCGGGACAGTCGTTTTTCCATAATCCTGCTGACAGACAAATCAAGCCGAAAACATGACCTCCTTGGCGGAGGGTATTAATTATAACCATAATGGTTTTATTGTCTCTAGGACTGCAAGACAAAATAAAGAGACCATAGTGAACACAGAAGTTTTTTTATTATAATCAGCAACAAACTAAAATGATATACAAAAGGTTACCTCGTTTAACGTCGACCCTCCGGGCAGCTTTCGGCTCTGCTTGCTGTAGATTAGTCCACAGTGGGAACTACAATGTCGGAGGGGCCATGACAAGGACAAAAGCAGTCCGTACACGCCAGGGGCTGCGGACAGTGGGCACACGGCGTTCCGAGGAGATGGCGCTTGGGCGGGCAGAGAGACCATGCTAAAGCCCGAAGACTCCCGTCCACTAACTCCAGCTCTAAAGGTTGTGTGTCTGTGGTTGGTCTGTGTGGCTCCAGTGTTACGGGAAGTGACTGCTCCTCCGCAGCGCAGAGTTTTAGTCAGACATTTGAACACCGCAGAGCAGGATAGCTGAGGTGTGTGTGTGTGTCACTAGTGGTGCAGCTCTGCATGCAAAGGGAGGCGGGGGTGTAACTATTGAGCAAAGAGTGTCATCATCAGTGCATGGATTTGTGCGGTGAAGAGGATGTTGAAGAAGTCGTGCCTGCGGTTCTGCATGCCTGACCAACCATGCACATTCTCACCAGTCACACGCTCCTCAACGGGACACAGTTGGCCTTCAGCTCACTTCGGCCTGGGTCTTAAATCAGCCATTTCCATAAACATTCTGAACCTTTTTTTGGGAGGATTGTGTTCAGCAGATTGTGAGTTTTTTGGATGGGCGATGGCCTGAGGTGAAGGCTTACCAGCTCCTTGTGTCCCAGTTTCATGGATGACTCCCTCCCCTCCTCCGGCTTTGGAATTTGACCGGTCCTGTTTTGTTATTGAAACTTTCTGTTGCTGCATGATTTGAACCGATTCTAATGAATGAAATGTGCGAGTATCCATGTGTGTTTGCCTTGAGTATAAAGGTTGACCGAAAAGGGGAAAGAGAGTTTGCACTTTGCCCTTTCCAGCCCTCTTTGTGTGTCGGCTCCTCTCTGTCTCTCTCTCTCTCTCTTCCTTATCACTTCATTCTCTTGTTGCCAGTCAAGTTTGTCTTTCTATCCTTTTTGTGTTTAATTTGAAAGTAATCTTCAGCTGTTTTCCTAACCTCCTTTTTTGCCATCATCTCCGTCTGCCTTGTTCTGTTTCCATTTTTTGTCATCTGTTTTGTTTTCGATTTTCCGTCTTATTTATTTATTTATTTATTTTTTATTGTTTGACTATCAAACAACCTTCAGTATGTTATTTTGTGGTGACTGGTAAAAACTGGAAATTACGGCCACTCTACCCACGACCAATTTCCAAAAGCTCGCTCTTCTCTTGTGGCCTAACCTAACCACTCAAGAATGAGTCATTTATTGCTAAATTTAACCAAAAGTACATCCACTTGTCCTTATGACTGTAATAGACCCAGACAGCATTAAACCAACCTTTTACTATTCTGCTCTTATTAAGGAGGGTGCAGTGCATTTGTATCTGCTCTTCTCACTCTTCCTTGGAGGTGTTCCAATTCGCTGCCTCGCTGTACAATCAGCAGGCTAGTTTCCGGGGGTTAAGACGAGGTTGCCCCATATTTCCATTCTCCTTTTTGTTCTCTAGAGCACCGAATACCTTCCTGTCACTGGTCTGATCGTTCCAATGATGCTCGGAGCTCCGTTAGGCATCGAGAGCTCGCATCCTCTCTCCCTTTTTCTTCCTCTTTCTTCTTTCTCTGATTTTCTATTCTGAGCTGTAACACTGCTGCTATCAGGGTTTTATTTCACAAGGGGCGAGAGGAGGAGGAGGAGGAGGAGGAAGAGGAGGGGGTGGGGGGGCATTTAGGTTTCTTTTGTTCCTAGGATTATTTGTTCCTTTATTTATTATATTTTTTCTGTTTCCCTGACGACTTCTGTGTGTTGTTGTCAGTCTCCACGGTAACCACTCGCTGTTTCTACGGCAACGGTAAGTTGTGTACAAACATCTATCACTGAACTGATCCCCTTCCCACCCCACCCCTGAAACGGGCATTTACAGTAGTATGTACAGTATGCTGTGAAGTTACAACATTAGTCTTTCTATTTATTAACTGACTCACGTGACGGGCCCACGCACTGTGACGCCCCGCCAAGCTATTACTGTCATCTTTATCAGCGCACAACACAGTACCACAGGCACACACACAGACGGACACAGCATCTTTCAACAGATTGGATCTTTTAGCAGTAATATTTTCTCCACATGCCCCCCCCACCCCCCCCTCCCCACCATGTCATTAACACCTCACTGGGAATGACCGAATGTAATCACCCTCCTCTATGCAATGACACGGCTATCCACAATCCATCTGATTAATTCTCCATTTGGACTCAATGTATATAGTATTAATTTTCTTGATTTAATAATAAAAAAAGAAAGAAAGAAACTGCGACAGAATTGACATGAAGCTTTGCTCCCTGTTGCTTCCTACGATTGCTTTGAGTGAATGCAGGCGCCCGAGCTGCAGGGCAAATAACGCCGCTCTGATTTTGAATTTGTTTATTTTATTGACCTGCCTGCTTTTAGCTTAGTGTACATTTGTCAAATATTAGCCAATTGGACTCGATGTGCGTTTGGAAGAATGTGTGTTAATACACCAATGTTTAAGTAAGGAAGTTTATCCAGGCTGATGTAGAAACGTTCCACAAGTGGCTCGCCAGCATCCTGGCACACCGTACTTCAGACAGTTAAACAATGCTCTGACGCTCTTGTCTTGGCGGTACGACGGCGCATTAGGGTCATTGTAGGTCATAAAAAAAAATATATATTTTAAATCAAGGGGGTAAGATAAAAGTTGGAAATTTACGAAAAAAAAACGTCTGTTCTCTGAGATTCAAGTCACGAATTTAAGAAAAAAATGGAAAAATGCTGGCGTTTTTTTCGCTTCACTTTGCGAGGTTGGATCAACCTCATCACGCCACAGACGCCACCGCTTGCCGTGTATTATACCTGCAGTGGATGACCTAATCAAACTACACTTCGCAATCAGATTTAACAATAAGGAAATACTCTGGATTTCGCGGCATGACGATATTCTTCTATCTGTCCGACGTGTTGTCGTTCCTGATGCACAAAAGCAATCACCTCATCCGAATCACTTGTTGTTTTCTTCTGAATATGCCCATTCCATGCCATGTCTTATGATTATATGGTTACTAAGAGCACGAGTATTTAAGTATAATTAGATTAGATCATCCACTGCAGGCACAAGCGACGGCGTCTGTGGTGTGATGAGGTTGCTCCACTATTTTTCGTGTAAATGTACCACTTGGGGTATATTATTTTCAAATAATATCTTAGTTTTCTTATCGTAAATTAAAGTTTTTTTTCTTGAAATATTACCTCTGTAAAAAAATAAAAGTTTGAACCTACAATGGCCCTAATACGCCGCCGTACGACTGCCTAGACAAAGACTTTCCAAATGTACGTGCCTAGGCTTGCAAAAAAAAAAAAAAAAATGTCTTCCTTCGCAGCACCATTTAAAATGAAACTGGAGCTGTTCATTTTTTTAAATTTATATAAAAATGTAAAATCTGTTTAGAAACCATGCTGCTCCAGATGTGGTCACGTATCAAATCAGTGTTGCCAGTGTTGTGTAACCATATGCATCTCTAAACCGATATGGGGTTTACCTTACTGTGTTTTGGGTCTCTTATTATGCTGCCATTTTGTTTTTCTCCTTTTGGTTTGTTTTTCTTGTAGTGGATTGTCTGTGTACTAGTAGTCGTAGTCGTAGTGTACTGGTCTTAGTTTGTGACACACAGTTCTAATGCCTGGCAGAGTGTCTCATGTTTCTTTGATTTCTTTCCTTTTTTGGGAATGAGGATTGCTCTCTCTCACTCTTTCTCTCTCTCTCTCTCTCTCTCTGTCTCTCTCTCTCCCTCTCTCTCTCTGTTCCCTCCATCCTTTGGTGCTCTGTTTCTCAACCCACCACATATAATGAGATTTTCAGGAGAATGGTCACCAAATCTAATTGCTTTATTTGAATGATGCACCTTGGGATATATGTTTTGTTTTAAACAGTAATTGTTATTAGTTATTTTTTTGTGTTGCTCATGTAAACTTTCTCCCTTTTTTTCTCTTTCTCTTCACTCCATCTTTATGTTCTCCTGTTTTTTTGTTTTTTTTGTATATGGACTGGCTCTGTCTCTTTACTTCTCACCTGCATCCCTTCCTCTTAACTTATCTGTCCCATCTTTGTCTCGTATGTGTTCGATGTGGGAGTCCTGCGATTGTTTTGATTGGTCTCTATGCTGCATCCGACGCTTGCTGATTGGCTGAATTTTTTACTTTTTTTGGTTTGTTACTCACTCTTGGTCCTGTGTTGCGCCCATATTTGGCTGCGTGTAATTTCTGTGTTATATGATTATTAATTTTGTCCAAAAAAAAAAAATGTTTTTGCACCCCCTCTTTCTCTCCCTTGTATTTTTATTTTTGAATATTTCTTTTTAGGTATGTAAACCCCACAAGTTTGGTTTCATATGGAAATGTGACTTCATTTTGTTCTGGTTTATTGTTCAGGCTGAACTGGGAGGGCAAAAGTGGGACGAGAAAGGCTGAATGTTTTTATTAATTATTAACACTTTGAGATTTGCCTACAATATTCTGTTGATTTGCATGTGTTCCTGTCAACCGTTTACCCAATTTCATTGATTGCACATGACACAAACACAGGTTTATTTATTTATATATATATATATATATATATATATATACTGTACACACAGACGTGAACACAGATAATGGTCGATTCTTTAGCCCCATACTCACCAAACCAAAGTAAATATTTTGACCCATTTTTCAAAATCCTCGTACCTTCTGAACATTCGGACACTACAATGGTATTTTTCAAACTTTCTTCAAGACCAATTTATCTGATTTTGTCAACACAAAAGATTAACGTTAGTCATACAGTCAATTTTATGCTAACGTCTACAACAGCGTTCGTGAAGGCCCAAGCTAAGTTATTTTTCTAAATGCTGAATATGTTTGTTAGCTGTGTCCAAATCGATTGCTAGCTAAATAAAATATAAATACATTAGACCGCGCCCACTTAGGAGACAGAAAGTGTAAACGATTTCGTACCAATGGTGCCGCTCGTAATGCGTCGGCTTTAGTTAAAGAGGATCTTTGGTTAAACTCTTAATTAGCACTAACGAGTTACGAGTCAACATAAAACTTCTGACAAGTCTGGGGGAAAAAATTCACCGTGACACAGAAAAATGCTAATTAATTTAATTCATTCACCACATTTATATTTCAAAATGTCTCCACTCAGACACCCGCGGACAGATCAGATAGCTAGCCATGCTAGGCTAATTGAATCATTTGCCATTGACCTTGTCATTTGCAATGAGGGAAAAGTGAGGTAAACCTCATTTCCATGTGAATGAAGCTCTGCAGATAAAGAACATGACTCACTGAGAGAAGCGATGCGAGTGGCAGTCCAGGCCTTAATGGTCTCCTTAATGGGAGTGCTGCGTGTGTGCGACACAAGCACTCTCATTCCTCAGTCCCTCTTTCTCTCCTTCTTTGTCTCGCACACTCTCCCCTCATGGAGCCCAAAAGGTCATTAATCTTTAGCTCGCCACACAGTCAGATGTGGACCATCACACTGGGACGGTGTGGCTTATTACGGAGAGCTACAATCTCCTTCTCTTAAAACCCATCAAAGGAAGATGAGGATAGATCAAGGGACCGGAGTGTGAGCCTTTGAAGCTCAGAGAGGAGATTATCAGCCATCTTGGATTGAAAGCCGACGCATTAGACTGAAATGTCAGCCAAGCATGTGCAGAACACGCGCGCACACACCTAAAAAAAAAGAAATGTACTTTCGCCTGAGCATGCTAAACAAAGTACAGCTCGGCTTCTTTTTCTGCGCCCCCCCCCCCCTTTATGTGCAGTCACAGCCGCAATATAACCAATGTCACCCATGGCAGCCCTTATATCTCTCCACAATGAATCATCCAATCTCTACTGGGCAACTCGCTTTTAATTGCATGATGACTAAAAAAAAAATCCACATAACAGCCCGCACCCACTTTCACACACAAACATAGAACGATGAAAGACTTAGCAGCCAAGTCAGGATTTTAATTTGTTCACATGGATCACACCGGTAAAGTATATCACCAGTGACTTTTCCATTTTAGACAGTTTATTCTCTTTTTTTTATTCATTCAAGCGGTCGAGAATGCATTTTCACAATAAATTTTTTAAAAAAAAGGGTCATGTAATAGACTAATTATGGAGAGCTAAATGAAGAAAAGGTGTATTAAAAAAAAAAAGTGAAGTCAAGCATATGTTGAATATATTTCTAAGGTTAAAAAAAAAAAACACACAATATAATACAAATTAGCCATCTGATCTAGTGCTCTGCATTTGAGTCTGTTGTACTTCTTTAATTTCCTGTGTCGAGTTGCTTTTGTCTGCGTCTTTGACCGGCTGCTCCTCCTTCCCCAGGTGAATAATGCCACAGCCAGGGTGATGACTAACAAGAAAATGGTCAGCCCGTACCCTAACGGAGAGGCTCTCAGCACGCTGCCCTACGGTAACGACCGCACTGACACACACTAACAATGAATCGTGGCCCGCCTAATAATCCAACCGGCATTGGGTACACGGGGAGAGGTGGATGTAAAATGCACAATCCAGCCGGAGTGTTCCCTCCCTGCAGGCTCTGCTGCTGACCACGTTATGTAAGGCCGTCAGCAAAGCCAATTTCGTGCAGTTTATTTTATTTTTAGTTTCTTAGTTGTTTTTTTTCACCACCACCTACCAGCCACGATGCCAGTTGACTTTCAAATCAAGCTCAGATTCTCCAGATCAACTCGACGGTGCACAAGAGACGGCTTTATAGGTTAACTAGTAGCAGGGAATGCTAATAATAGTCTTCAATTAAAAGATAATAAAACAAAGTTAATTAAAGTTAAATAAAAAATGTGAGTAAGAGTCGAGTCAGGTCAGCCCCTCTCAGTGCATTTAAGTTGCACACATCTATTATTAATATACAGTTTGTCATTTCTAACTTCTACCATATGTACATGATATTAAAGGTTTAATAATTGTGGGTAATACTGCTTAGAAATGCTAAATGGGGGGGGTCAAAATGAAGTCTTGCCAACATTGACCTGCTCCATCTGTGCATCCCTGCTTTTCTTCCGCCGTGGCCTCGCTCATTTGTGCCGCTTCAGCTCGCCGTGGCCGTGTAGCAGGCTCAGCTGATTAACATGGGAAGAGCTTCCAGTGAGTTAGAAGAGGAGGTAAATCTGCGTTATGAAAGAGAGGCAGCGCTCTGTCGGGCCGCCTCATCAGAAGCAGCCATTACAATGAATTTTTAAAGAAACGCCGCTCTGTGGGGCTCGTCCCGTTTCTCCTTTTGTGTCGTCGCGATTAAACTGCTTTTTAAGCACCTAGCGAACTATGAACACCAACAATGAAGGCGAATCACTGTGAGTGACGGCACTAATGGTGCAGTGAAAGTGTGTATAAAATGTGAAATATAAAACACTGTAGGATCCTATGCTCTCTGTGAACTGCCCTTATTAATGAAGTGCCCCATGCTCTCTTTGTGACTATCAGCGGGGTGGAAATTGAGTCCTATGATGGGCGCCGTGTACGGACCCGAGATCTACGCAGGTAAGGCCACTCCACCTCCCGTACCCGCAGTCTGTCTCTACAGCCTACTTTCCATTTTAATCATTCCAATCTTTAATTTATATTAATGCACTGCTTGCCTTGCATTCCTGCTCTCTGACACTTTTATTGGTATCAAGCCCTCAAGGCTGCAGTTGGGTTATTCCCCTTCTCGCTTTTACTCTTTCTTTTCTCCTTAATTCATCTTTTTTTCTCCCCCGATGTCCTCACTTCACATTATCCTTTTCCTGCCCGCACCGTTACATTTCTTCCCTAAATCACCTGCTTGTCTCTCCCTCTTCCTCTCCCTTTCTCCTCGCCCTTATTGTCTTTCTCCACCTTCTTCTTCAACCCCGTTTCCTCCTCCTTCAGTCCCAGGGTTTCCCTATTCTTCAGCTGCAGCAGCAGCCACCACAGCAGCAGCAGCGTTCCGCGGCGCCCACCTCAGGGGCCGAGGCCGGCCCGTCTACAGTGCCGTGCGGGCTGCCGTGCCTCAGCCTGCCATCCCTACCTACCCTGGGTAAGAACAGATATGCCTCTCACACACGAGGGTTGTTGACTTCACATACGTTGTTTTATACCACGCATTTTACAAGTACAAAGAGTCGAGATCAATTGTTTTGTTCAGTGGCTGGTAAATCTACGGAGGAACACCTCATGAATACCGTTTCCAGAATCATTTTCCAGCTCTCTGTTTAATACAGCTGCGCTCCTACACCTCTCATGCTCGCACATTATTCACACTTCACTCTCTTAAGCAGTCCAACTGGCACATTGTCAGTCAGTTCACAAGCTATTCAGCAGAGTACGACACACTGATGGGATTGCACCATTCAAGGTTGATTTGAATAAACTCGCAGATACCGCCATCAGCAGATTTGCATAGACGAACACAAAGCACATTCAGTCATTATGCAGAAGCAGCTCACAGATTTGCTACAAAATTATTCCCGTTTACCGTGATGTGTTTTTTGTCCACTCACTATGTGTACTGTGCATGTTGTTGCCGTGCTGTGATGATTGGCTAATGGGGTCGTGACTGCTGCGATATTCAGATCAAAGCAGAATTGATTGGTTAATGGCCTTGTGGCTTCTTACTATGATGATAATTCAAATGAAGCTTAACATGATAGAAATTGGGGCTGCAGGAAATACCCGCTTCATATCTGCTCCACTGAGAATCACAGTGCACCTCAGACATCGTAATGCCGTCCATTCAAAGCGCCCGTTACGTCTTGATTTTCTTTGCAGCTGGGGAACAATTGCACTTATGGTCTCATTTCAGTTCAATGAACTTTATCTATAATCTATAGTCATAGGAGTGCCATTAAAAAAAAATTTAAAAAAGAAGAATGAATCTCTAGAAGAATAAGAACATAAATCTGGAACTATGAAGAGAAATAAATAAAATGATAAATAAAATAAAAATCTGGAAATATAAACGGAAAACAAAAAAATAAATGTGGAAATATTAAACCAAATGGTAAAATATAAAAGAATATTTATAAGATTAATTATTTATTTTCACATTTATTTCTTCATTCATACATTCATTATGTTCGCTATAGATTTTGAATAAAGAAAAATAAAGATTTTTTAAAAATAAAGATATAAAAATAAATAAATGAAAAAATATATAGAAAAAAAATCGAAAAATAAATTCATTTATATATAAATATATACAGTGAATATAAAAGAAAATGCTTCTAATTATTATTTTATAATGAGTTATGTCGTTATTACCGCATTATTTAATTATTTAATATTATTTTACAGATTTATTCTTTTTTATGGCACTCCTATAACTCCATAAGTAGCCCCACAAGTCTATTTAAAGTTTTAGGTTTCAGTTATGGAGCTTAGATGGAAGTTGTATTTCCTCTGCATGCTGCATGGGTGTGAAATAACTTTCTCTCTCTCTCTGTGTGTCTCTCTCTCTCTCTCTCTCTCTCTC
>CALSCE010009415.1:3964309-4011707 GCA_943593645.1 Bovichtus variegatus | reverse complement strand
TCTCTGTCTCTGTCTCTCTCTCTCTCTCTGTCTCTCTCTCTGTCTCTCTCTCTCTCTCTCTCTCTCTCTCTCTCTCTCTCTCTCTCTCTCTCTCTCTCTCTCTCTCTCTCTCTCTCTCTCTCTCTCTCTCTCTCTCTCTCTCTCTCTCTCTCTCTGTCTCTGTCTCTGTCTCTCTCTCTCTCTCTCTCTCTCTCTCTGTCTCTCTCTGTCTCTCTCTGTCTCCCTCTCTCTGTCTCTGTCTCTCTCTCTCTCTCTGTCTCTCTCTCTGTCTCTCTCTCTCTCTCTGTCTGTCTCTCTCTCTCTCTCTCTCTCTTCCTCTTCCTCTTCCTGTACCATCTTCTTTTTTTTTGCTTTGTTCTTCCACTCTGGTTTTGGGACTGTGCACCACTCCGTTTGCACCCCCTCCACTACACCACCCTACTCTTCCCCCTCTCTCCCGTTTTCTTCCTCTCTCAGTGTGGTGTATCAGGATGGGTTTTACGGAGCTGCCGACTTATATGTAAGTAAACTCCCCTCCCACCAACACACCCTCTCTACCCCTCCCCTCACAGCTTTCTCCTGCTCTTTTCTTCCCTCTGGGGGTGATTCTGCATGTGCGTCCAGTCATGCGCTGCACAGAGCCGCCTGCATAAAAGTGAATGACAAAAGCAGTTTTGTATTTTTTTGCCCCACGAAACACATCCCCGTATTATACAATTTGAACGCAGCTTGGGTCAAAAATAGGTTGCAGTGATTTTTTTTTTTTTTTTTTTTTAAATAGCTGCAAAATGTTGACGACAGATACTGTAGGTCTCCACTGTAAAGGCTGCTCTGTGGGCGGATGTGGCAGCGTGCGTCAGTGTGTGAGCGTATGAACAAGAGTGTGTGGGTGTGTGTGTGTGTGTGTATCTGGGTTGACGACAGTTGTTTCTGTTCTCTCTATAGACTAGTGTTTCAGGACTCAGTCCTTAGTCCCAGATTGCCTCAGGTAGGGTCAACTCAACACCAAACCCACAGTGTGCATTGTTTTTACTGTACTACCTCCTCTGATCTTACGAATCATCTTCCGATCTGATCTGGAACATGTTTAAAACAAAGTTACCACTGCTTTGAATTTTGTTTTCTTCATTTATTTTCTACTAACTCACTGAAATGTGCACTCTTTCTCTGGGGGAGGGCTTTGTTTGTTTGTTTGTTTGTTTACTTACTAAACTACTAAATTGTATTGAGTGTGCATTACATTTTGTTACTTTACCAGTTTGTTCGAAAGAGAGCCTGGTCTCTTTTGTCTGGTCGGCTAGTTTTGGAGAAACTCTTTATTTTGTTATCTTCTGCAAAAATGACAATTGGGGATGTCACGATATGCCGGCATTGAGGATAACCGTGATATTTAAATTAAAATATGAAATGTTGATATCACGCTAATGACACACATGATAATGTCGTGTAAATAATCCAGCGCCTCTCAAATAATTTCCATGTCATTCTTTGTAGTCGTGTAATTGTTTCTTTTTGCACGCTTGTGTACAGTTATGGTTACGGATTCTCTTTCCACTTCTCTACACACAATAAATAAAGGTAAAGATGAATTAGACTGATAGCATTATCAGCGGATCCTTAAAAAGTCTTAAAAGGTCTTAATTGGTATTAAAATGTCTTAAAAATCCATCTTTTAAAAGTCTTTAAGTTGATAAGACATGGGAAGTAGGATTTCATGAATTGTTTTTTTTTTTTCGATCTAAACGTCTATTATGAAAAATGATAATTTACCAAATGCCTCTCACTTAACGTCACGGTGTTCCGGACAGCGGAAAAGTTGCCCGTAAAATTGGAGTTAAATTTCATTCCAAGTGGCATTTAAAAAAAAAAAAAAAAAAAAAAAGTATTTTAAAAGTTTCAAATTGAACTTCCCATAAGCTGTAGGAATCGTGATTATTTGTGTTTTATCGATATCGCGATTATATCGTTATCGTATATTTTCGCTACGATGGTCGCACAGTGAAAATCTGATATTGTGACATCCCCAATGACAACACAGTTACATTTCACAGGCATAAAAGAAGACGAATACAAATTGTAATATTAAAGAATGGCATGCAACGTACATGGTTTCTACTACACTGTAGGTTTCTTGCATCGCTCCAACGTTAGCCGGGATGTGAGACACTCTGAAATCCTTCGAGTTGAAACGGAGAACACGGTCTCTTCCTGAATGAACCTCCCGGATGATTACTGAAGCATGAGCTGATCAGCTGCTGCATGCAGACATACTGTACTACTGATCCATATCCTCCCTCCCTCCACTCACCCAGAAAGCCTTGCTCTCTGTCCCCTAATAACCCCCGTTCTCTCTATCCCGCCCGTCTCGGAGAATGCCGGGGTGTTTCTGTTGTGCTTCGCTCTGTTCTGATCAGGTCCAAATGCAGTGGTGGTGTGTTTTTATTTTCAAAGTCGGTTTGAACTTTAATTTGCGTCATGCATGCAGTCTCAGTGGGAGGAGATGATTTTCAGTCGGCACAGGCTTGTGTGGGTGTGTTTCTGTGTGTGACTTTTCCCATCTCCCTCTCTTTTTTTCCCCTCTCCTTTCTGAATCCATGTACAAGAGCACAAATAATAATAATAACAAAATGCAGTTTTTTGTCATAAATGTGTCTCCGCCAGAACTCCTTCAGCTTCCTCTTGACTTCTTGAGTCTTGTGTCCTGAGGACACCGTGAGCTTTCTAAAGAGAAAGCTCACTGTGAACATTTAGTCTCCCACTGTTTTACCTCCCCCCTCTCCCGCAGTGGGAATAATACAATCTAACTCCACGCTCCAATTTCCTCTCTGTCTCACTGATAAAGCCTCCTGTCCCACACCCAACACCACCTCCACCTTTCCCCATACAGAAATGCAATATACTGACACATGCGTGCGTGTGTGTTGGGCATACATACAGTATATGTCAGGAAATGTTATTATCTAAGTTATTTTTACTAGGGTTGTACCCATGGCCATTTTTTATTTACATTTTTTTACATTCAAAGCTTTTTAGGGAGGTTTTTCGAATGTCTGTCGTCATATTTTATGACGTCATCACCCGATTTATTTATTTAGTTTTATTATTGTAGTTCTATAAATGTAATTTATGGTACTTTTTTTAAAATTGCTACTATGCCGCCCCGTTAATATAAGTGCGTGCATCCCTTTTGCTCAGCAAGCTGGAGAGCAAACGCTTATTTAAAGTTTTATTCTGAAGCTATTTTTATATTTCACTTAAATGTTTACCTTTTGAGTTGTGCATGAAATATTACATACAGTAAAAATATACAGTATTCATCGTATAATATCTACAGACTTTATTAAAAGACACATTTTGTAAGGTAGTTAATAGATATTTGCATATATATTATATAATATATATTATATTATATATATATATATATATATTTATTTCTTAAATGAAATGTCAGTATATTCTATCTCTATATGGCCCCCATTCATTTTTCCACACCTTAGCCCAGGTGTCTTCTCTTTTGAGAGACACATGACTTACTTTTTCTCTGTGTGTGTGTGTGTGTGTCTCTCTCTAGGGAGGCTACCCTGCTGCTGCTGCTGCCGCCGCCGCCGCCTATCGCTACGCCCAGCCGGCAGCCGTAACCGGAGCAACCGCTGCAGCTGCCGCCTACAGTGACAGGTGAGGTCAACACAGGACACACACACACACACACACACGACTGTACAACAGAACTACAGACTGTAAAGATGCGAGGCAGCAGAAGTGATGCTGAGGATCTTCTAAAGAGGAATCCAAGGCCCAGGATTCATACATTACCTCTGATAATAAACTGCCAACATTAAAATAGCTTTTTAATTTCCAATTAGTTGTTGATTTAGTTTAGTTTTTGACTCATCAATGTCATCTTTGTTTAGTTTTTAGCTAGTTTTCAGAGTGTGTTTTCTAGTTTTGGTTTAGTTTTACAGTCGTGTTATTTGGTTTTTGTTAGCTCCAGGTATAATGCCTCAGAAGTATGTAGCTACATATACTGTACATACAAAATACTTGGCTGGAGAACTGCAGAAATGGCTCTAATGTTTCATGTTTAACCCTGAAGTGTCCGATTTGAAGCAATTGCGTCATAGCAACGTCACCTGCAATGTCAAGTCCCATCAAACAATATTCACTTTCAGTTTCAGTTTCGAAATGAAACTAAACAATATCGTTTTTACTGACACATTTTTCACTAAATATTTTCATTTGGTTTACTATAATAACCCGGTTAAGTGAGAACAGTATTTTCTTTGTGTCTTCTGGAGCAGCATTTTGTGCCATTTATATATGAATGGAATGCTATATAATAGTGATTATAATCTAATATTCAGCCCAAAACATCTCTTGTTCTTCTTCGCCCTATGTTTCGAGGGGGGTTCGCTTTCCCCCCCAACCAATTATTAGAGCAGTTTACGTCGACGCTGATGCGTTGCCATGCCAACACACGGGCTTTGCCTGAGTTCAGACCTTTGGATCTGCCCACTCCATCGAGATGACTGGAAACGGAGTTGACAATTCTGCCTGATATCAGCAAAGTAAAAAACAAACGTCGATGTCGGGCGATAACGCCGTCTACGGTGCACAGCTTGACAACAGCTTGACAACAGCTTGACAACAGCTTGAGCGCCGCGGCGTCACGATGCCGGACCATTCAGTCACTTATGTCGTGGTGGGCGGGTTCAAAGGTCTGGACCCAGGCTACCACAGGGTCCCTTTTCTTTTTTGTTTTTAAATAATTACATTTAACGCCAATGTGTAACTTGCTGTATGTTGTGTTGGTGCTGCTAGTTACGGCCGGGTGTACACTACAGACCCCTACCACGCTTTAACTCCGGCTGCTGCTGCTTACGGAGTGGGAGCCATGGTAAGTAAACTCCACACGAACTCTACGAAACAACCAGCATTGAACATAAACGAGTTGTATTTTTATAGAGGGGGGGGGGGGTTTAGGGTTTCACACTTTTTTTTTTTATTGAGAGGGAAAATACAATGTTTACGCACGGGGTCTGTGCACATGTTAAGCTCTCCTTTGGATCCACCATAGAACTTTCTTTTGTGTGTCCTCAGCAGGACATTGCACTCACATTGCAAGTGAGTCAAGAAGACATGAATAAGTGCACATTTGCAGTCTCAATAAATGTGGATTTAAAGTATAACTGTGTATACTACATTTTCTAGATCTATAAAGAATCATACATAAGTTCAGTGTTGGCGCTCGATGACGTGTTGTCCCTTCTGTCTCTTTCAGGCCAGTTTATACCGGGCAGGATACAGTAGGTTTGCTCCTTACTAAAACCACAAATCCCACCCGAGGAATTTCACATCGCTCCAAAAAAAAAACCCTTTTTCAAGCTCTTTGTTTGGCAGCAGCTCCCCTCCATTTTTCTGCAGGCGGACTATAGTGACAACTCATGTGTTTTTTTTGTTTTTCTGTCTTTTTGTGGCGAGAGAGGTCATTTGCCACATCATCAACTCAAACTCTGTTTTCTGTTCTCTGTGTCTGTCGCTGACATGGAAACAATGACTAAAACTGCCAGGAGTGTCTCCCACATAAAAAAAACAAAAAAAAAACCCAGAGCCTGCGACTTTGAACTACGGGGCAAAATTTAGGACGGTTTTTAAAACACTACGGGACCTGGAAGGAGAGAGACTGCTGTTCCTGTGCCACCCTGCACACCTTTCCCCCTCTGAACTTACAGTATATCCACTGCCCTATAAGACCTAATCAGACCTATACACACTCTTAATACTTACTACAAGTAAACGGTTTCCTCTACATTTTCCTTTAGTGTTGGCCCGCACAGAATGACGCCACCGCACAGCATTACTCTTAAAGGTACTTTGTTTTTAAACACTACATTGACGTAAAGCTACAGCCCCTGTGCAGCAGAGACGGACGTCCCTCTGGTTTTATCATCGTGGTGTAATAATGAAACTCGGACTGCACGATACAGAAGATGTAGGAATTATTCTTGTTATTTTGTAAAGCTGGAGCGCCGAACGTTCACCCGGAGGGAATTGGGAGCATCTTGACTGGCAGAAACCACTGTTGTCCTGGCAACAACAAACACGACATGGGAAAAAAAAAATTATCTTCTGTTTTTTTTTGGTTAATTTTCAAACATTTCACTACTCCCTACCCCCCCCCCCCCCCCACCCCCCTAACTTTAAAAGGAAACGCAAAAAAAAAAAAAGAAAAAAAAAAAAAAAAAATTTAAAAAAACGTGAAAGTGACAAGGAAAAAAAAAAAACAAGTGACTTTTTTTCTGCATTACCTCACTTTTTCTTTTATTTAGTTATGCTGCCATTGATAAGAAGCTGCATAGAGAAGTCGTTATATATTCAGCGACAGAGCCATTGTCCTCATTGCTGTCCTACACATACTCCATTTATAACTCTAGATGCAACACTAAGACGGGACGTGGACTCTGTTTGAGCTGACCCTGTATGTACGTCCTTTTTTGAGAATTCAGTGCACCTCCCCTCTAAAGGCGCATCCTCGAATCTGTCGTAGCGCTCCTTCCATTTCTCTCTCCGTCTCCTAAACCCACCAGACATTCCAGCTGTAGCAGCGAATGAACGGGTCAGACGGACAAACTCATCGAACACAAATGAACTAGATTTAGCAGATTTGAAGCAGGAACACCCACACGGGGAACTCGTCATGCGCCAAATGGGAATCCCTTCTGGCCAATGAGAGAGATTTCTGGCCACAGGCTTCACGCAGCCCACATTAGAATACATTTGAAACCAAGAGATCGCAGTCATGTAATGAGAATTCATCATTTTTCTATTTATATTCATAATTTTTAACGTGACAGGACACTACATGATTTTGTCATATTAAATCCGTCATTATGCTCTCTGGGATTGTTCGGTCCGAGTAGTTTTAAAGTTCTTACCAGTCTGCGCTACGGCGTCATAAAATACGACTGGCAGCCAGACGGTTTATAGACCAAGTGTCTGTCCTGTATGTATCACATCTCCATATACTCTCACTATGTTGTTATTGCTATTATTTGCCTTTTTTGGTTCCAAAGATTTTCTGAAGAAAAGCACATTTTTGGTCCTGATGTATTTCTTAGTTTTGTGGTTGTTTTTTTTCTGTCATGCCTTTTAATATATATATATATATATATATATATATATGATTTATATTTGTTGGAACAGCACCCAGGGACATGTCATTGAAGCAGCGTCTACAAAAAGACAGAGGACACATTTATAAGGTTGCAGCAGTTTTGGGAATTCTGACCTACAAATACAACAAAATTAAATTCAGTCCACACACTCATTTATTGGCTTTTTTTTTGTTTTGTTAACGCATGAAACACGCTGTCGATGCAGAGCTGCTCGCTGCAGACGAGGGAAATCAGAGCAGATGGAGTCATGAGGGATATGCAGAAAGACAGAGCAGATATTTTGGATTGCTTTTGCCATTAGGGCCAAATTACAGGCAGAGTAAATGGAGGGAAACGTCCACACAATGTCCAAAGCGCCCCGTGGCCCAGCAGTGGCCGCCTTTTCTGAACAATGAAGCAATGTGTGGGTGGTTAGCGGAGGGATATCGTGGCTGTGATGGTGAAGGTGAGAAGCTGAGCCATTAATCATTAGCTGACAGGATAACAACGTCCCCAGCTGTTTTTGTTTTGTGTTTTATTTCAGGGGGTACAGTGCGAGGAGGGGAAATGTTGTTTTTGTATGATTGTGAAAACTGTGTGCAGTAGGTCCAATGAGTATTTTTGACGCGCATTACCTCTTTTTTTTTTTTTTTTTTTTTTTTTTTTTTGTCTTTAATTATTCCTTACAAGTATTATCAGAAGTGTTGCTATGCATGCTTTTGTGAGAGAGGAAGGGGTGTCAAGTCAGACAAATCTTTTTTTTCATTTGTGCATGAATTCAAATCATAGTGCTGGATGAGGAAGATCAGGAGGAGGATGGGGGGGTGTTTACAAAGCAGGAGGAAGAGAGGACTCGGATGTTGTGTGACGCGAGGGGACAGGAGTAAAGGTCCGGTAGAGAGAGTCTCTGGGTGGGGAAGTGGAGAAGCAAGTCGCTTTATAGACGCCAGCTCGGTCCGCTTCAATAATCCGGGTTATCGCTGCTCTGTGCCTCTGTGGTCGCCGTGGTAATCACCAGCCATATCGGATGCGTAAAGTTTAATTTGGTACGTCTGGACCCCTGTGGTTCTCTTTTATATTGAAAATAAAACTGAGAAACGATAACGACCACCTAATGCTAATTCGGCTTTAAGATCATCTCTGTAAAGATGAGGCTGGTGATGTGGCTGCAGCTGCTACAGAGATGCTCATTTTGCAACATCGCCACCGCGCTCATCCGGTTGGCAGAAAAAGCGCCGCATTGAGGTTGGGTGTAATCGTTATTGAGCAGCCACTGTGGTGCAGCTGCGGGTGGCCTTTGCTTGTTTTTGTCTCTTCTAATTGGGAGTAAATCTGATTTGGAAGGCTGCAGAAATGAGCGCAGAGGTGCACGCTGGGACAAGCAGGAGTTCTCCTCGGCCGCTGACCCCGACTCCCCTGCACTGTGCTCAAGTCAACCCAGTGGGAGGGTTTTTTTTGTACAGGGATTTCATAAATGAGTTTGAATTGCATGTGGATCTTTTTTTTTTTGTTTTTTTTATGTCACATGCTCTTAAAAGCTCATTTATCAAAGTGATTATTTTTTTCTCCAATAAGTGACATGTATTTTCTCACTGTTTATTTTGCCATCCTTGTGTCTGCCTTCTGTTTATTCTCTCCATTATTATTGAATGTATATAATAAATAAACTGTTTGGTTTTTATACTGGTCTGTGAATACTTATTACATATATGCTTTTCTCAGATTTAAAGGGCCCCACAAATACATATTTTTCCTCTGACCTGGAGTGCTATTTATCAATCTAGATTGTTTTTGTATGAATGTCGAGTATCGGCCTTGGAGATGTCTGTGCAGTGATACGGTTGGCAGGTGTAGTTCGGTAGAAAGAAAATAGTCCCTACATGAAACTGCTCTAAACAAGCTCTGTGGATTATCTGGAGTAACCGGGTCATCATCTCTGCAAAGACACATTGCTGTTGAGTTCTTCAAATGTATTTTTTGCCGCTTTGAGCAGCACAAGCCGAGCACCATGTAGTTCCATTATATTGAGAGAAGGCAGTCAACCTGCAACTCACAGCAAAACAATCTAGATTGATAAACTGCACTACAGGTAAGAGCTAAAATATGTATTTTTGTTATTTGGGGTGAACTGTTCCTTTCACGTTGTGCACCAGAGCGCTCGTATAATAGTTAGGGGGTGATGGAGCACACTCCCAGATATGTCTTTGATTCTGGAGCTGGTCATTATGGCCTTTCCTTCCCACCATTGTGTAAGGCTTATCGGTTTCTTCCCAGTGTTTGGCTGGAATGAGGTTATCCAATCAGGAGAGAGGCCGCTTTGAATAGACACCTGAAAAGAGATAAAGCTGTTTCTGATTAAACACGACACAGGAGGTGAGAGGAATGTTGCAACCTTATGATTACAGACTAACCGAGGACCACTTCTCACACTGCACACTTTCTTTGTTCCCCTTCTCAAACAGCCGGTGCGAGTCGGATGATGGAGAATAACACCGCTCGGCTGGGTTTCATTGACCACAATCTACTGCGCGATAAACTCTTTTGCCACCTCGAACTTTCCATCGCCGCCGAGGGTGGGGGACAATCTGGAACAATCTTTAATTGCATCTGGAGTTAATGGCCGTAAATGGGTTGGATGAGGCGGGAAACCTCATATCCTTGCTAATTGCTCTAATGCACAAGAGGCCTATTGCCAATTTGATGGCATGCTCTCTCTGAGTAATTGAAGTTGAGTTAATTGGAAGAATAGATTGAAGGCCGTCAGATAAGGGGGGGTTGTATCTATTGAAGTGAGGAATTGACCTTTTGTGGGTGGCAGCCACTGCAGGCCACTGGGAGAAAAATAAGTCCAGAACAGACTGAATCTATCTGTAACGATCAGCGTTGATTGATTTTAAATAATGCTGTATATGATTTATTGTGAAAATGATATCCTAGGCAAGATGTATTAAATGCTATCATACTGCCACTATTACTGAAACCCTTTCTTTCAGACAGTTTGTCAGTCCCTTCTGACTCTCCTGGTCTCAGCACGCCCACACACTGCCCCCTGGTGGGCGCACTGTGGCACTGCACCTCTGGTTGAACCTCCAGTTTGCAGCAGGCACTGAAGCTGGTTCAGAGAGTAATTGGCTTTTTGGCGTGCCGTCTGTGCAGAGAGGGGAGTAGCAAAGGTCTAATAAAAATGACGGACACATGTTTTATGGATGAAGCTTTTATTGAGCATGTACAGAAAGTCATTGGAGTATGTGTTGCTGGACACCCTGTATACCTCGTGTCTTTCTATCCACACAGAACATTGTTTTTCGGTGCAGCAGCACCAACAGAGCCCAGCGACTGTAATGTAGCTTTGAATATGAAGATGCTAATCAGTGGTGGCACGAGCCTCCGCACAGGTTCTCTGTCCTGTCCTCCTGCCGTCTTGTCTCATCTAATTTCCTCTCCTCCTCTCATCCCTCCTCTCTACCGTTCACAGATGCCTCTGCTCCGCTCAGCAGTTTGGCACCTTCAGAGATGCAGTTTCACGCCTCTTCTATCACCTCAGGGCTTTAACATCTCAGAGCAGCACACACACACACACACACACACACACACACACACACCATCATAAAGAAGCCTGCAGAAGCATTTGTGTTGTGGATTTCCCGCCAGAATTAAGCCGAACCCGTCCATCCTCCACGATGAAACTGGAGCAGATGAGTCATTTTGCTGAGTCTCTTTCTTCTTCTTGGGACAGAGGAATTTACATCCCACTGGCACATTTGAAAACAATATTTCTTATGACACTAAATGAAAAATATTTACATTCAAGAAAAGGAAAACGTAGAAAAACACATTTTTTGTGCCAAGTAGTTTAGAGGTCACCCAAAATGATCCTTCGTATATCAGTTACTTACCTTGAATTCTTGCCTCCACGGTGCATGAAGTGTCAAAAAAACGGAGAAAATACTTGAAGTAAAGTAAAAGGAGGCCGCGTTTAACAACAGCAATTGTTTTATTGTTTAAAGTAGTTTGGTTTTTAGGAGAAATGCTTGTGTTTAGGAAGCGGTGAACATCCGACTGGATGAATGAGACTTGTATTATTACTGCAGGAGTCGAGTTTATAAACACATGTTTTTATGTAAATCTGCTGTCACTACATGCGACGCCCATTAACTTCCATTCGTCAAGAAATGTTCTCTGTTCTTGATTCTTTGTTCACTGTGTAGGCGTGCCAGAGAACTTCTTAAAGGAAACACGATGTGAGTAATTGATACACAAATGATCATTTTGGGGATGAAGTTTTCCTTTAAGCACAGATCACTGCTTGAGTTGGGTCGACCCTCGACTTTGGCTTTGATATAGATCAGTTTATGTGCATGTGTGTGTGTGTGTGTGTGTGAGAACCAGACATGAAAAGGATTTCAATCAATATTCATCATAAGGTTCCATGTAGTTGGTGGTCTGCGGGCGAGGAATGGTGTAATCTTTGTCAGGGTCGATGTCCTGAAACACGCACAGAAATATGGAATCACACACTCATCGTGTCAGTGCAGTCACGCCTTTGATAAACTAAAAAAGCTTTCATTAACCTTACAGTATGACTTGGCGTTAATTGCCTGCAGTAGTGAAAGGTCACGGTGTTTAATTGCACAGTGTGTGGAGTCAGATTGTTAATCCTAGTGGTTTATTACTCACTGTCATGGAGAATCCAGACTCGTAGGGCGATCGCAGCGATTGCTCGGCCTGCCTGCCTGAGGGGAGACACATGATGCAGCTCGCTAATTGTCGGTTCATTATATATGTTCATCATAAAGGCTCACAGTGAGCGCAGAGCTGATTTATTGCGGAATTCATTTTGTAATGTTGGACATCGGCTCCATATTAATTTTGGCTCGTAGGAACAGAGAATCTGGGATTGCAGCCGTTGCAGAGTAGCATAGGATTTCTACATTTAGTCGTTATTTGACTAAAAGGCCCTTAAAGCAAGACTGAAACAACACATTTTCCCGGTCTGGTGTGACGACAAGCTTGTGGCGGCTAATGTTAGCTAACGTTAGCAAACCTCAGATGGATATTGCTGTGTTACTGACATGGAAATCCTTAAATCCATAACTTCTCTCTAGTTTTGCGCCAGTTTTGTCATTTACCTTTATTACATAGTAGTCCCGTTCCACAGAAAAAGTTACATCGTCTGGCTTTAGTCATTAACTCGGTGGAAAAACTGCGACAACTTTGGCTAAACGGATATCTGCATATGAATGCAGATAAATAAAAATCAAAATCAAAAATCATCGTCAGACGATAGCAGATGGGTTCCCATATTGCTCTCCAGCCAATATCTTCCGCCTCTTCTGCTCTCCACACTGTTAGACCTGAAATCAACCAAAGGCCGCTCAAACGGGATTAACAAAACACTTCCGATGCCCGATTCTGCATTTATAAGAATCTGTTTATTGAGCAATGTGAAGACGTCACCTTGTTATGGGGATTTTATCCTATTTTATGACATTTTAGAGACCAAATATAATTGATTAATCGATTAGGAAATTCATTCTTTGTTGCAGCCTTAATCATTTGTGTACGGCTCTTAGCATCATTTACAACCTTTCAATGAGGCACCTCTCAGTTTCACTAACGCAGAGTTTCTCACCTCTTCTGTTCTCGCTATCGCTCTCAAAGCTTCCGTTTTCTCTCCCTTCCTTCGGGCTAGCCAGTCCTGGGATATCAGCACTGGGGCTGGTCCAGCCTGCAAAGCTCAGAGGGACGTCCTTGGACTTGGCCTCGCCCCTGCAGAAGAAGGCGATCTGGGACAACCCGTGCCCCATCAGTAACACCCAGCCGTTTGCCACCAATGCGATGGAAAGCACTGGGTCGTCCCATTGCGGCCGATTGCCCAACTCGGGGTTTCCCTTGACGAGCATAGTGATCCACACCACCCAGATGCAGGCGGAGAGCAGCAGTGTGAGGCAGAGCAGGGAGGCCTGTGCTTGGCTCTGCTGGCGGACGGCCCCGGTGTAGCCGTAGCTGTATGTGGAGCAGGAGCGGCACAGGAAGTGCAGGGAGATGATCAAGCTGATAGCCAGCAGGCACAGCACGTAGATCTGCAGCATGACAAATTCCTCCCCGCTGTATGCGCAAGGTTTGTTATCCCTGACCAACACTATGATCAGCCACTGGGTAGAGATTATAACCTGCACGGTGAAGAGCCCCAGGGCCAGGGCGGGCTCCCCCCAGCCCCGCGCCGCTGCGAAGCCCAGCAGAGCCAGGCAGCGAGCCAGCAGGCAGGAGAAGGCGAGGGAGAAGAGCACACTAAAGAGGAAGATCCTGGTGGGGCAGGTCTGAGGGGTGAGGCGGATGATGAAGGCGAAGGTGATGGCGAAGATCCCAGCTGTGGCTAACAGGAACATGGTCATGCAGGCCACCGTGCCTCCGATGCTGCTGCGCTGGGCCCTTGCGGAAGCACAGAGCCACAGGGACCAGAGCAGCAGGCCAATGAGGAGAATCATGCTGAACAGGAAGCCTGAGGAGGCCAGGGTCTCCAGTACAATGCCCCATGCTGCCCGCCGGTCACACAGGTACCGATAGATGGGGTTCAGTCCTCTGCCGCAGCCCAGCACGTGCCTCAGGGAAGTAACATTAGAGGAAGGAGAGGAAGTGGTTGTGACATTGAGTGAGCTGCTGTTGGTCGACTGGCACAGACAGGCGAGAGGGAGACAGGAGAGGAGGAGGAGGGGGAAAAGGGACGCGTGCTTCCCGGATAAAAAAGCCATATTCATTTCAGAAATCCACTTGGGGATTCAGTCCTTCCTTTTTAAGTGTCCTTTGATATTGAAGATCTTTTTCCCTTAAACAAGAAGAAGAAAATACTTAAACAATATCAAATCGAAGTACAAGTTTCCTTAAAAGCACATCATGTCATTTTCTGTAAAGAGGGGTCTCTCGATCAAAAAAAAAGGAAAAGACAGAGTTTTTTTTTTCAACATTTGAACTTGTTTACAATTCAAAACATCCAACGACTAAAATCCTTCATCCAGTTAAAGTGGAGTTAAAAAAACAGCCAAGAATTAAAGAAATTATCGTAGAAATGTGGCTTGAAAATGGATAAAAAGTCAATTAATGACAGCTTCTGGCAGACAACGCTGACGCATGAGCAAAGGGGATTGTCCAATTACAGGCGACCAAATGAAATGAGCCATTGTCTTGATTAAAATGACAGGTTTCAAAAATAGCTGGAGACATTTTGTGATGTTAAGTAAGCAAGGCGGAAGTGTTGCATACACTGTATATACCTTTTAAGCACATTAACAGCAGCCTTGACTGACAAGAAATAAAGCAAGCAGGATGAAATGGACGACAGGATAAAACAGAGGTCACGGCGTAAAAAAAAAAATTTTAAAAAAAGAAAAAGAACCCGAGCGGATTGACAGCAGGAGGAGGGAGCGCATGAACGTGCCAGAACAAGGCAGAGGAGTGTGTTAGACCGGGGGTTAAAAACAATGGAAGGAAAAACAACTGCAACGTGGAGGTGAGGCTGGGAAAGAGCAGCAGACATGAAAGGTATAACTATTCTGCTGCATCAGCTCATAAAACTGCAGCAGACAGACAGGGGTACACACGGGGGGGGGGGGGGGGGGGGGGGGGATATACATATGCAGCACAGATTGGAGGTGAGAGATATTCACTGCTGATAGCTGATTGCCACTTCCTCCAGCCTGTAACAGAGCCTTTGTTTCGGCGTCAGAGAATCAGAGATGACCTTTAGTGGGATTATCACTCGATAAATATGACCCTCAGCTTCGCCCTAACGCTGGCCTTCGTTTGTATAGTCAGGAGATTGTACAGTTGGGGGGTAGATTTGTGAAACAATGGCTTGAAAGCACACTACTTAATGACATTATTTCCATTTTATTATCAGGGCAAGGAAGGTTTTGATCGGCTGATTTTAGGATGATTTTTAGCCAAATATAAAAGCTGTTTATCACACACACGGTGCAGATAAATTCCAGAAATGTTACGCAGTAATGTAAGGAAAACAGATGTACATGTTTGATGACTTAAACTATTATAGCGACAATAAGAGGCCTTCTCCAAAGCAGAAACAAAAAAAAAAAAACAGTGGAACGTACCTTTTTATCTTTGGTGGATTAAACGCTTCTAAATCCAACTCCAAAAGTCTCGATTTAAAGTGTGGCTGGAGGTGTTGCAATAAACGGCCGCTTTATGCGCCACCTATCCCGATGATGTTCCCATATCTCTGCCAGTCCGAGGTAACAGGAAGAGCACGAGATGAGGAAGAGGGGGAAGCGATGGAGTCGCTGCGGTCTGAAGCCACAGGGAGAAAAGACTCACCTTGCATCAACAGGTTGGGCAAGAGCAGAGAAACCTGCACCCCTACTCATACCTTCCTGTCAGACCCCTCCTGTCTCTCTGTGTCCCTCCCTCAGAATATAGGTGGGGCTCCCACACCTGGAGGTGATGATACACACAACACCCACAGGGAGGGAGAGTTCACCCCTCCCTAGTTATAAATCCAATTTCCCACAAGAATTTGCATCCATTTTTCAGATAACCAGAGTGTGTTGAGCGAGTGCAGTATGAGATATCCACGTGAAACACATGCTCAGAGGGAGAGGGGGGGGGGCTTGTTGCTGTAATGGGGTTCAGTTGAGAGTCCAGCTGACTTGTCCCAGTCTCCTCAGGGTTCAGAGCGGGACCGGCCGCCACCTTAGTTACTGCTAAATCACAGCAACAACATTTGTAAACGGTGAGTTAGCCCCAGGTGGAGTTGCGTCAGGAGGAGAGAGTGCTTTCAACTGTTGTCTTTTACAAGCCCATACGTAACACCTCAACTCATGCCTGTACAAGCACAGAGCTTTTAAGGGTGTGTCTGGGTGAAACTTTAGTCACTCGCCAACTGTAAAGCCACTCCGGTCGTGTAAAACACAACTTTATTGTTATCGTTATTATAATCGTCGAGCAGCAGGAGCAGAATGTATGCACAGATATGTGTGTAGGTCACAACATATCATGTCTATCTACTGAATGTTTCAACCCTAAAGTCTCCTGGAGGTGTCACCTCATGCCAGAGGAATTCAAGCATGACATCATTTATTTTAAGTATCCCACACAATACCCTGTCAGCGGCTGTGGCTCAGGAGGTGGAGGTCGTCCACCAGTCGGAGGGTCGGTGGTTCAATCCTCTGCCTCTACAGTCAGCATGTCCAAGTGTCCTTGAGAAAAGATACTGAACCCCAAATTGCTCCCGATGGCCAACTGTGTGTGTGTGAATGGTTATTTCTGATGAGTATGTGGCACCTTGTTCCACAGCCTCTGACTCTGTGTGAATGTGTGTGAATGCTGATGTGTTGTAAAGCACTTTGAGTGATCACAAAGATTGTAAAAGCTGCTATATAAATGCAGTCCATTTACTATTATGTTGGGGCTGAAATGAAAAGAAGTGAAGCACTTGTGAACATATTCTCAGGCACTCGGTGCTGATAGCAGGTCATTATTTTGAAAGAGCAACGCAAGTTTTGAAATGTCGCAAAAAAAACAGAAATGCGAACTAGGCGCGTTTCCATCAACTGGTTTGAAGCGAATAAACCCATCAGAAGTTGTCGGTGTAGGCTACACATGGCTGTGATCCGCCAGCTAACAGAGTAGACGAAGTAGAGGTTGTGAACCAGAAACAAAACAAGTCGCCTTGGCCATCCGGCCCATCTACGAGAGAAACATGGAGAGAGGTCTTCAGGAATTTGTTTCAACTGGTAAAGTTTTAATTGTTCTGGAATATGTGAGAAGACGGCGCAGAATCGGCTGATCAGTCATGAGTTAAATGTTTGCTACATCAGAACTTATTCTGTAAAGTTTCCATATCCCATTTAACGCATCAACTATTTTTCGACAAAGGAAAAAACTATATCAAGCAAACATTTTTATATTTTTTTTTTCGAGCAATGGAGGGAGTTTTAGCACATTTTGCCATTTCCATTTAACTTTTCCAATGCGATACTTCAAAATGGGCTTAAAAATATGTGAATGGAAACACTGCTAGTGTTAAAAAATGGCGTCAGAAGTAGGGTCATTTTCTCATAGACTTCTATTCAAGTTCTATTGTACTATTCTATTGAAGTCGCCCACTGCTGGCCCTTAGAACCATTGCATGTTCAAGGCCCTTAAGCATTGGCTTCACTTTTCAGACCCGGAGTTTGCTACATTTGTTGAGGTGTGTATCTGTGAGTATAGGTCGTCATTATGTGTCATAAGCCCCATCAGTCGACCTCTAGTTCCAACCTATATCTGCTTTGGGTCTATGGAGTCTACGGATGTCAGTCTGTCAGTGCACCAACAGGTGAACCCTGCTGACTTTGGTGAGCCCCCTCACGCTAATGCTTCAGAAGGCGCAAACTGCAGCCACCAGCAGGCGAGAAGGTGCACGTCCGGCGTTACGAAAGGATCACAGTGTCGTCAGGTTTCACTGTCAGTTACGGAGCCAAAACTTTGTGGTAAGGTTTATGAAAAAAATCCTGGTTTGGGTTAAAATAAGTATGCCTTTGTTCGTTATGCAACGTAACGTTACACAAAGTGTGTCACTTTGCTTACCGAGGCTACGTCAGTTAAAATAACTCAACATTGACGTTTGGTTTCTCACGGGACACAAACTCGGGTGTCCTGGGTGGAAGTCCTGTTTTTCTTTGTCCCATCTGTCCTCCCCTCCCGCTTCATATCACCGTCACTGGAGCTCATCCTTTGCTCCCGGCATAATTACTACAACCACTAGAGTTCACCACCTTCTCGTAGTCGTATTGGTGATCAACCACATGAACAGATAACGGTGTTCTGAACCTACTCGTAGGTGTAGGCCCGTTCTAGGACAGGATCATATCCAGGACGCTGATACCGGCCGTGTAATGTGTTGATATCATTCAAAGCGGTTGTTTCCACATCAGGATGACTTGTAGTAACCTCGGTGACCCTTAAACCTTTCATAGCACCATCACCAGGTCAAAGGTTAAACTTCCTCTTTCCTTTGGTTCACGACCTGCAAAACTATTCATCCATCCATCAGCTGCGAGCTGTGTTTAGTGCTAATTAGCAAATGTTAGCATGCGAACATGCGTAGATGGTGAATATGATAAATAAAGCATGTTAGCTTTGTCATTGTGAGCATGCTGATGTTAGCATTTAGCTCAAAGCTGTTTCTAAATACAGCCTCTCAGAGCTGACTCTTCTTAATAAACAGTATTATGAGATATATTTGTTGTATCATTCTATATAATGTCTCGAATGTAATATATTTTCAACAGAGAAACAAAAGGACTTACTGTTTGAACGTAGTAAGGGGTTTGATTTATGAGCTCGATCTTGTACTTGTACCAGATCATTTATTTTTCTTTGTGAGATTAGAAAGAACACAGTTTCCTTAAGTTAATACAATTTCTTGTTGTTTTCCTTTTCCACCAAAGAGCCTCATGGGAATGGGTTGATGTCAGGAAGCCTTGAAATGAGCAGTAATTATTATTAGATGCACTCAGACAGCATTGTAGTTAAGACACAGAAGGAAATGTCATCAATTTAAGTTAGAAGACTGCTGGGAAATGTTATTTTGTTTCTCCTCCGTATTAGTGATATCGTGTCATGATTGTTTCCCCTCGTTGGACATGAGGTCTGCCATACTTTTTTCATCTTTGTCAGGTGTTCCAGGGGGGGAAAAAAAAGAGGCAAACAACATGAGTACTTAAAATATTCTCATTTTACGGCGGCTATCATGACATACCAGTTCACAGTACATTCTCTGTGGCATCGTGCTTGCAATACAGAACAAACAGTGCATGCCTTGTGTTTGCTCTAAGAAGGGACGTGGGTTCAGATAGCAGCAAGGAGAGAGAGATGGGATAAAAGGGAGTTCATCCTCCATGATCACGTGAAAAGTGCATTGTAGTTTTCACCGTTACAGCATATTCCACGCTCTCCTTGCATCCCCTGGTGTTCACAGTAACCTTGTGTGCACAAGGAGTAGAAAATACAATGCAAAATAAAAGCGGGAGGAAGTACAAAAGGTAGGATGGAAGTACAAGGTCAAAAGGTTCAACGCTGAGAACAAAATATTTACATTTTTTTTTAGACAGCTAGAAGCAAACACAAGCTAGTAATAACTAGTGTTTTGCTTGCGTCCATTGCCGCAGGTGAGGAGTGGCGGAGGGAGAGAAGTGGCGGAGGGTGGAGAAATCGGAAAAGACTATCAAAGATGGATGAAGGGAATAAGGTAGGTGGAGTTCTTTTATCTCGTCTTCTCATTTCACGTATATATAATATAAACAGTATCATATAATAATATAAAAATAACGCCATTATTATGCTTTTTCATCCACTTAGTGGAGCCAAGCATGAGGTAGTTAGACGAGAGGGCATTAGGGGGTTCGCTGGAAGCCTTATGGTGGCGTGCCCCAGCGGGGATGGAGGGAAGGCAGGGCGGAGAGGATCGGACAGAAGAGAGGTGCAGGCAGGCGAGGAAGGCAGGAGGCAGCAGGTTTAGATGATGCCGTATTTGGCCAAGTCGCTGAGCTCCATGTCGCCGAAGGCTTCCCATGGGCACACCACTGTGATGTCTGTGCCAAGACCCTCCATGCCGGGGATATCGTCACCAAAGCTGGAGGAGAGAAAACAGAGAGGTCAGTGACTCTGCTTGGATTGTTTGCACTTCCTGTATGTGTAAATAGAAATGCTTTCGTTACCCCTTCTGGCCTGGCTTTGGGGCCTTGCTCTTAAATGTACGGGTCTGCCTCTGCTTGAACTTGGGTGGTCCCTTCTTGGGCGTGGTGGGGCCCACTGTTGCACTCGGGGCCAGGGCGCTTCCTGCAGGAGGGGCGGCGTTCATTTCTGCTGAGGGTCTCTGAAATGCAGAAGGCAATTTTTGCGTCACCACACAGAGCTTTCCTCTTCCTCTGCCTTTCCTCCTCTCTCTGCTGCCCTCTGCTAATCCTGCTTTCTCCCAGCTCTCAATGCCAATCAGTGGAGATTATGCAGATTAGTTCGAACAGCCAGATTAACTCTAATCCCGCTGTGATCCGCAGCGGACTAATTGCCTTTCCTAAACAACAACCGACTTTTTAACTCAGGCATCCATTCAAATGACGACGTTTACCACTTCAAATATCAAACTTTTAGGATACTGATTCTGAAATGATTAACTCTCCCAGTCGCATCATCTGCAACATTTCTATTTCTCTTGCTAACCCAGCGAAGCCGCATCGATCCATAAGTATGTCATCGTTTCTTCTGTTCTTTGACCTGCCAGTCTCTTGAACAAATAATCCCTGTCTGACCTTCTTGTCCTTATCTGCAGCCTGATCTTAAGCAGTGTCCTCCCTGAGCTCCATCGTGTCGCCCCCCCTCCCTCTGATCACTGACCCTGGTAATCCTGTTGAGGTAATTTGACGAGGTGGAAAACACCCTGCTGTAACTTAAACAAATGTGCCGCCTGCATCAGCGGCAGCCGATCTAGAAGGCCTGTAGTGTGTATGAGGTAACAAAGGCTCCCCTGAGCAGACTTATCTTCCTGCTCCTGTGATGCTGCCCAGCATGATGTCAGCCATCTGTTGCTGGGATCATCGCCCCTAAAGTTAATCCTCTTTACGCTGCGGCATTAGGAAATGCACACACCTGTCCCCTCCTTTAAGTTTCTACTCATGCCGCTCTTTGTTTTGGTTCTTTGTGAAGTATTGCATTTCTGAATTTGATTATATCTGTAATTCAACCTACAATTTGTATCCAGTTACCGGCCATTTAAAGTGCAACATCAAACCACGTTGCTAGCACAGTATAAGTAGTCATAGCCATTCTTTCTTCTTCTTCTTCACTTCTTTCATTCAGCTGCACTTGTACCAGTTTACACTTTTATCCATCCTGAGTGCCGACTCATTTTATCTATAACCAGCCCACATTTTAAAATTGACATTAGTAAGGTTGTTCTCACCTGTTGTCACAGATATCCCAAGAAGGCCACCGCCGATCTCTGCTCAGAGAGAGTGCTTTGTTCTTCTTCTTGAGTTTGCGAAGTGTCATCTCGTGTGGTGCTTTTATATCTTCACCTCTAATCCCCATATCCTCCTCTTTCCAGTCACATGGGCCCCAAAAAAGGTCAAGTCTTTCCACCGAGGCCAGCATCTTCTCCCCGTCGCCCCTCCCCGAATCTAATTGTCCTTGTTCGCATCACCCGATGATGATGTCAAAGATCAATCTGGAAGGATTTGATCAGGCTTATCCCTCTAAACCCCAGCACGTCTGCACTCAGCTTTGCTGTGACGATACAACCTGCTTGTTGAGTTTCAGGTCCATGTGAGATGCTGTTTGTACGTGTGGGATAAGATTACCTTTGTAATGTGATAGAATATAGTTCCTCGTGACAAAAACAAACAAAAAGAAGCTCAATTCAAGCAGAAGAGCCGAGCTGCCGGACGTCTCTAGATGTGAAAAAAGTGTAGGTGTCCCCAAACATTTCATTTTTCACACCTCATTTTGTAAGTATATTCCTTGTATGTGAAAACCTACTTGGCAATAAACCGGATTCTGATTCTGAAGAAAAATGTCTTCCACATTAGAGGTAATTACATGTTTATTTGGGTCTGAGCTTCACAGCATGGGTTAGCACTCGCTGTGAGGGGGCTGCCACCAACGATGGAGAGCCAATGAATAAAAGTGATTAACACATAACTGGAAGCGCAGAACCAATCGACTTGACCTGGAGTTTCAGTCGTGAAGAAACTGAACAATTAGCAGGTCCAGTTGCCTTCGACTTCATTACTTACTTCTTCCTACTTCTCACCAGGTGGATGAAAAGTATTATTATTTTTTTATTTCATTGCCAAATGACGAGGGTTGAAGACGTAAGGCGATATTAAAAAGTACCGAGCCTGATCAGTGCATGTAAACTGGGGTGAAAATGATGACAGAGAGTTTGGTTTCCTGGTTTGACCCCTGTCTGTGGAAAATGTTGATCTCAAGGGAGAATCCCGAATTAACTTATTTGGAAGCGGGACAAGTTCTGAGAAAAAGCCACGACACAGAGTGCTGATGGGAAGTTATGTGAGCAAACATTTTCTTCTGAATTCTTCAAATTATCCAACCATAATACCCACTCACGCAGACACAGGGAAAACTCCACACAGATTGCGTGGCGGGGCATTTTGCCTTGTTGGAGGTCTGCGCTCTCCAAGTGTCCTTCTAGTTAAATATCTATCCAGTCTGTTGCTTTCACGATCATAAATTCTCTCCAACTGATAAACTCAAGTGAAAAAAGCAAGCAAGGGTCACTAAAAAGTGATTGTGATTATCTGGGTTTTTAGAGTAATGATGAAAGTAAGTGAGTTTTCAAAGATGAATATCCTTTTAGAATGAAAACATACATTTGTTCTTGCAGTTATTTATTATTTCATATATTACTTTGGATTTGGGGTTGATCATATGCTGCACATTTGTCAGCTGGGCTAAACATGTGCACCTTTTCCCAAAACTATACTCTGCCAGTGTGCTGAAAATGTTTATGGACACTGGTCCAGAAATGCTGCTATAAGTACAGTTAACTGAAGCTTGTTTACCTGTGGCCTCTCTAAAGTATGCAGGCGGATAGGTAGCAAAATACTCCTGAGTATTAGCAACTGAGTGGCCTGAGCTGTACCACGTGCAGCAGCTCTACAGTCCCCTCCACAACTACTGGAACAGCGAGGCCAATTCCTTTATTTCTCTAAGAACTTAGAAGATAGCACCTTTTGTTTCAAGCCACTCATTTTTCAAGTGAGCAAAAGTATAGGAACGTGTGACTGACAGGAGTTTTTTGTTGCCCTCGTGTGTCCTGTTACATTCATTATTCAAACAATAAATAGCACTGAGTGTCTACTCTCTGTTTCAGCTTTGTGTTTTGCCTGTGCAGACTGGATTTATAGTTAAAAAAGGTGTAACCGACATGAAGACCAGAGAGAAAAGCCATTTTGAAACTGAGAGAAGATGGAAAATCAATCAGAGCCGTTGCACAAACATATCTAGTGCAACCATTCAGAAGAAGAAAGAAGCCGCTGGTGCACTGAGCAACAGACAGCAAGCTGGTAGACCAAGGAAAACATCAGCAGTTGATGACAGAAACATTGTGAGAACTGTAAAGAAACATCACCCACAACCTCCAGAGGGCAGGAGTGAAGGTATCACAATCCACCGTTCGCTGAAGACTTTGGGAACAAAAGTACAGAGGCTACGCCAGAAGATGCAAACCACTCATTAGCAACAAGAATAGCAAGGCCACATTGGAATTTGCCAAAAAGTACAGAGACGAGGCTCAAAAGTTCTGGGACAAAGTTTTATGGACTGATGAGACAAAGATGAACCTTTTACCAAAGAGATGGAAAGGCTGACGTGTGGAGAAAGAAAGGATCTGCTCATGATCCCAAACACACAACACGGTGGAGGTGATGTCATGGCTTGGACTTGCATGACTTCTTCTGGGACGCGCTGATCGATGATGTAACACAAGATGGCCGCAGCAAAATGGACTCAGAAGTCTACAGAAACATTTTGCCTGCCAATTTAAAGAGAGATGCAACCAAACGGATCGGGAGATCTGTCATGATGCAGCAGGACAACGACCCAAAACACACAACCAAGGAGTTCATGAGGGGAAAGAGGGGGCAGGTTTTAGACTCCAGAGTCTTAAGTCAATCTCCAGATTTAAACCCTGTTGAGCTGCTGAAGAGGAGACTGAAGGGAGAACCCCGCCGAAACAAACAGCAGCTGAAAGAGGCTGCGCTGAAAGCCTGGAAAAGCGTCAAAAAAGAAGAAGTGAAAACAGTTTGGTGACGTCAATGAGTCGCAGGCTGGATGCAGTTACTGCAAACAAAAGATTTGCAACTAAATATTAAGTATTATTCACTTTTCACACTATCACTTACTATATAAGTCTCTGTTCCTATACTTTTGCTCACCTATAAATGTGGTGTTCCGTTAAAAACGATGCTATCTTCTAAGTTGTTCAACAGATCTAGATGTAAATACCTGGAAATAGAAGCTGAAATACTGATCTTTTGTCTCATGTTGATTCATATTGATCAAAATTGTTTTCAGTGCACAGCAAAAATAAAGGAATTGGCCTCGCTGTTCCAATAGTTCTGGAGGGGACTGCATATTGTAGGTCAATATGTCACTCTGGGAGTTCACACTTCTTATGTCTGCGTAAACCGCGCTAATGCTTAGGCTACTAAGAAGGTTAACGAAGGGTCTTAGTATTGAAAAATAGAACTGGAGCAGCGGTATGACGCAAAGGACACGTCCGTGTGTGTCTGCGGCACATGTTCAGCTTCACAGGCACGTTTTCACAGCTTGTCGAACGTCAGCTAAGCATGACTTCAACTGACAAATCTGTTCTTTCATGAAGCTCGTGAAGCTCATGAATTCCTGCGTGTGTTCACAGGAAACCATGCTCGCTTTACGTCTGCGCTCTCTGGTTTTAGGCCCAGCGTATACAGTGCAGGCATACAGTACATATGATCCGTTGGATGTATGGAGGTCTGCTTCCCGCTCTGCGAAAAAAGCTCAAGGAGACCACAAGGGACTATTCTTGGCATATGAATGCACCTTTTTTTTTTTTTTTTTTTTTTAATCAAAAAGGGTCTAGACAGGACTGAACCACAGTCTCAACTGTCAATTTAAACTCAGATGCTGAACTCCATGACACATTTATATGTTTAAATTCTAATCCTTAAAAATAGGAAAGGTGACCATTAGTATAAAGCGTTTGAAGTCTTCTTTTAAAGATATCATTTAGGGCTATTAGGGAAGAAACCCCAGACACATAAACGTTCACTCAGCTTCCAGTCAACCCTCTACGGCGCTTTGATCCTCGCTGCACACACTAAGGGTGAAATCTAAGTTGGATTTCTTGGCGTTTTTTGGCCTTTATTTGACAGAGGACAGTGTATAAATGGGGGATACAGAGAGAGACGAGTATGACATGCAACTAAAGTCGAACCACTCGGATACGAAGGTGCGGCCCCAGCAGCTTCGCATGGCTAAATAATAATTATTTACACTGTCGTCTATGTTTGTGGCGGGAATCGTCCTAATGAAGATATTAATATTATCAGATTTTATATTATCAGGTTTTCACTACATGATTATTGTGGCGAAGTTAATTTGCTGTCACGATATTATCGCGATATCTATAGAACATTTGCTTGAAACATTTCTCTCAGTCAAATTCATTTTAACTTTAATTGTATTGTTTTGTCTCTTTTTTTTGGGGAAAATGAATTACACGCTAAATATGAGCGTAGGAAAGATGTAGAGAGAGTCTGTAACCATAACTGTACAATAAACGGAAATAAAGGAATGGAAAGGACTTAAGAGGCGCTGGATTATTTACACAATATTATCATATGTGTATTATTAACAACATGATATTAATATTGCATTTTTTAGATATGAGGGTTAGGCCTATCGTCAAAACCGCTATTTCTCGACACCCCTTCTTAAATAAATAATAAATTATGAGTGGAGAGAGACTGTTCCAAGCATATTTCTGTGGAGAATTTCAAAAGGTTTTAATGGATGTGTTGATACTTTTTCTGACATAAAAACGTGTCACCATTGAAACCTTTTTAAAGACAGAAGCTACGTTCTAACAGTCACCTTTGAAGCCTCCATGAGGTGAGTGTGTTAACATATAAGTGTGTGTAACGCAGCACCTAGACTTCTAATAGTCGTGTGCGTGAACCCCACGTATCCGGACACGTCTGCCTCATGTGCAGAGGGCCAGAGCTCAGACTCACATGAATTCACTTGTCGTTTTTCTCTTCAGACGTACGCACACAGCCCCGTCACAGGATGCCAGCAGTCCAACTATTTTAATAAATCAAATAGTTGTCGGTGTTTAGTTTGCATTGGCAAGTCTGCGTTCGTCCTACTAGTGGCAGAAGATCGTTCTTTCAGCTCTTTATCCATTTATTTTAACTTATATTGTATTAATTTATCCATAAGCCTACTTTAGCTAATGTTTCCACTATGTATTTATTACTTTAAGATAATAATTTCAGCTCTTTATCCATTTATTTTAACTTATATTGTATTAATTTATCCATAAGCCTACTTTTGCTAATGTTTCCACTATGTATTTATTACTTTAAGATAATAATTTCAGCTCTTTATCCATTTATTTTAACTTATATTGTATTAATTTATCCATAAGCCTACTTTAGCTAATGTTTCCACTATGTATTTATTACTTTAAGATAATAATTTCAACTGTTTATCCATTTCCTTTAACTAGCTCCCGTATGTCAACTGTTTATTCATTATTTTTAGATTATATTTCAAGCGTTTATCTTTACTTTCCGCTCATGTTTTAACCGTTTAATTCAATACTTTTAGCTAACTACCGTATATAAACTGTTTTATTCATTACTTTTTGTTTTCAATTTCTCTGCTAGCTAACACATTTTCAATCATTTAGAGTTTTCAATCGTTAGTTTTTTTTAAATTAGCATTAGTTGAGACACTTATACAATATTTCCATCCCTCTGCAACAGTGAAGGAGCTGCGGGTTGGGAATCATTGTGCAAAGTGACGAGTGCACAGCTCGTGGTCATGCACACGCTACATAGAAAGTTAGATTTGTGATGTTTTTGTTTCATTTGTTATGTCCTTGATGCCTTAGTCTTCTATTTATTCTATATATTTTATATTGTGTGCCTACTTGTTTTCCTCATCTATGTCATCTTCCCTTTTTACCTCTTGATTCAGAAACACTTTGTAACTGCTTTCAGGTGTGCTCGGAAATAAATAAATCATAAAGCGATCACTGCTCATTAATATTAGATATTACAATCTTAACAATCCTGTTTTGCATTTTACATAAGTCATTTGGTTCCAGTTCAATCGGTATTCACAGGCCTCTCTTTTGCCTTTCCATTGAAATTCCAAGTCATGTTTTACAGAAATTCACTTCAAATGAAACTAATGATTTTACTCATTCATGCAAACACATTATGCATTTCCATTTCCTTCCATGCTTCTTTACGCTTTGAAGTGCAAAATCCCTTCAGTTTTAGCCTCAAACCTTTACTTTCATGGCAACTAGCACATTTCCTTTTGCCTCTAGTAAATATATTAATTTTCTATTTGATTAAAAGGATTTTTTTTCCATACACTTTATATTTCTTTTTAAAAGCATTCCAATTTCTTCGGATTTCCGTTCTGTTGAATAAGCATTTGCAGACGTCCCCGGTGTTTGTGGAAGTCATCCTGTCATAGTAATGACTTGTTAGCATATTCACTGACTTTGCTTTCAGTAACTTGTGGCTTCATAGCAGTTTAGTATGCAAAATAGACACATTTTGTATTGCAGTAATAAATTGGATGAGTTGTCCTTTTCATTGTTAAAGCAAATATCTATTTCTGTCTTTGGTATATTTCCAGGAATACTGGGGATTTTTCTTTGTGAGTCAGTGTTATGTAAGACTCTAAGAAGCCAGCGTGCTGAACTAATTGTATACTGGGAAGAATTCTCTGAAGGGCTGATTGACCTGAATCTCATTTCATAGGCTTACGTCGTTTGTCGTCATGAGACAATTCTATAAAATAATCAGGATTTCGATCTTTTCTTCCTCCTTCCTCCGGATACTTTGTGGATATTTGATATATTTCTATATATTTAGTTTATGTCATTGATTTGTCCAAAGAGTATCTGTCAGGTGAAAATCATATCGTAGACATTTATTAAGTTACATATCTCAGTGAGAATTTCTCTAATTGCTGCAGTCGTGTTTGTGTGATGTTGTGACATATTAAGACACAAATGTTTCATCCATCAACATCCTGAAAGTTGACATTAAGAAGTTCTTGCACTTAAAACAATCTGAACATTTGATTCTCCTGTGTGCATATGCATTATACGTACAACAAGAGTGACTTCCTGGCTGGCACTTTGGCAGACGATCCCCCCTTTTCTTCTGAAACGCCTCAGCGAGTCTTAAAAAATTTGGATTACGCTGCAGAAATGAGGAACTTTTCACAGAAGAGTCACAGCGTCGGCGCCTTTGCCATAAAATCCTTTTATTTTTCCGCCTCGCAGACGGAGTCGAGCTGTGAGCTACATGTGCAGCAGCAAGTCTGTGGGTGTGCAATTATTAATATGCCATATTTCATTTAAGGCAGGAATGACAACATTGTGCAGAACGAAAGTAAGGAGGCAGTGGACGATTCAGCTATCCTGCAGCCATTATGGCAACATTAGAATACAGAACAGGAGAATAAACATTGAGATTCATGTTGCACAGTATAAATTGAATATTATTTGTCGAAGCCCGACCTTGGCTCTGATGTTATACGAATCAGAAATTAAAGCAAGGACAATTTGAGAATTTCTTCATGGGAAATTCGTGCGCCTCACTGGTGTTGCATGAAAATCCATCTACAAAATGACTGTTTGCAAAAAGATGTTAAAGGTTTCCTCTCTGCGTAGGCGGAAAGTGATGTGAGGTTTGACACGAAGGACGATTGGTTTCAATCTCGGTGAAAGGAAAGAATGCTATTGTCTGAAATTGAACACAGAGTATCACACAAACTTCAAGAAATATAAAGACACAGCAGAGAAAACAGCTGCAGACGCGGCCTTGGCTTTGATGTCGGGGGGAATCAGAATCGACAGAGAGAAGAAATAGCAGTAACGTGGATGCTTTTCACTTTTTGTTTAACAGAGGTAGTTGTGTTGCATTTGAATGTAGTTGTAAACCCCACCATCCAGATTACATGCTACACAGCTGTTCAGGATGCTGGCTGAGAAATCAAGACTTTTCTAGAACGATGCATCAGTAAAACGGTTGTATAAAGCGTTTCGTAGCTCCAGAGGGAGCTGCGTGAAGTCCGATACATTGCCTCAGGTGATGTCACAGGAGTCAGCAGCGGTTGGGACTGAAGACTACAAGTTTGATAATGAAACAAACCCGGGGGTGTGAGTTAGAAAAGAGTGAGTTCAGCAGACCTCTGTCTGCTACATTAGCCACTAACTACACAACACGGCTGAATCTCTGCACGCACCATCGGCCGTCGAGTTGCCTTGTGGGTAATGTAGGTTTTTATATGAAATTAAAAAAAAAGACCAATATCTCTGGAGCACAATGCTTAATTGAAGAGGGAATTCTTTTAAATATCTGTTAGATATTGTTACAAATCATTTGTAAGCACATGAAGATGTGAAACAAATCAGAACCTAAATTAAAAGCAGAAACTGTTTTCTGTGTAAAGATATAGTGGCGTAATGTTTACCTGAGCCAAGAATGAAGTCGCGCTCCCTCTGTGTGTGTTGTAATCCGAGCTTCTCTGTTCTTCCATTACGTAACCGGGCCGGTCGCCATGTTGAGAGGCGTGTGAAGGCAATCCCTCCGTTACATCTATGCTCTGAATTGAGAATTGAAAATCTTGAAAAAACAAAAGGTTCCAGGAGAGCAAGTCGCTCGACTGAAACGCACAACGCTCGACACCCAACAGAGAAAGAAACGTACGTCAGGCAGAGGCACAGACCTTTCTGCAGGTCTGCAGATCTTTTTGGCCTGATGAAATTCCATACACACAAACTGCAAAACGGATTGAGCTCTATACAGTAGTCTCACTGAGGAGAGATGCACTATCTGCCCTGCTCTCTGCGACCTCCACCGAGGAGGTTATGTATTCCGTTTGTCCGTTTGTCCGTTTGTCCGTTTGTCCGTTTGTCTGTTTGTCTGTTTGTCAGGAGGATTACGGAAAAGCTGCTTTTCATGAAACTTGGTGGAGGTCCCTCTAGTTTAAAATTAAACCAATTACAGAGCAGGGAGGAAGATGGTTGTGAGTGGATAGATTTCTTATACAGGCTTTACAAATGTCAAAATCATCATTATATGAGTAAAGGCTGCTTTATCGCTCTTCCTCAAAAGCTTACCAGCTATGTATTTTTCACGCTTTTAACCCCCACGACAAATGGATGGTATTTCTTCTGCTTTCCTCATTACATACCTTTAAATTGATTACTCCCTGAGGCCACAGCAGACTGTATAGCTGCAGAGAGACACATAAAAAACATAAAAACCTGTTTGTACATAATGCTGAGGAACATCTGAATCATAAGCATGAGGTGCGAGACTCAAAAAAAGGGCCAAAAATGTGTTCCGAGATAAGAGAGATAGTCACTGAGAATAAACTTGACCTGACAAGGAAGCGTTTGGTTTTTCATCCTCACACTTCCGATGCCCACGTTGTGATAGTAGTCGAGCCAAGTGCTCAGAGTGGGCGTAGAAGAGCAAGGGAGAGAGGTGTGGAAAGGCAGGAGAGCAAAACATTGAAAGTGAGGTACGGTGGATTTGAAAAGAGAGGGTTAGGCTGTAATCTGGGCTTTAGGGCTTCCATTGGTATTAAGAGAGGACACTCATTAGATTGGAAAACGCTCCCTGTTTTCTCCTCGGATGGAGAGACTAATTGGATATCACCAAATCAGAGAGGCTGACGTCGTAATGACACAGGACAGGAGGTTGATGACACTCATTCTGGCTTGCAAGCAATGGAAATGGCATTAAAAGCAATTAAGGACTGAGGCAACCCAGAAACAGAAACACACACTTGCACATGCACGCACACACAGCACACACAGCATACGCGCGTGTGTACGCCGCTATGTCAACCCACTACTGAGGGAGGAATAGGAGGAACATGCTCGGGGATTAACGTGCGTCTCTGTGTGTTGGCATGCGTAACATGTCGGCAGAGTGTATGCTTTTGCTGTAATTAGAATCCTCACCGCCTGCCGCATATTACACAAATCTCAAGCACCGCCTGCGAATCAGTTCACTATGCTGCGAAAGCTGAGAGGCAACCAGGAGAAAAGAAAAAGAGGTGGGAGCGAAAGGGCAGAAGAGTTAGTGAATGGATTCTGCGAGTCTGAATGCAGAGAGGAGCGATGAAAGATTAAAGAAAGCAGGTTGAATTGAGGAGATATAAGGGAGCAGAAGTTTATTCAGCGTAGCAAGAGCTCAGAGGCATCTCCAGAGGCTCCTGCACACTAGGGGGAAATTAGTCCTTTGAGTTGATGTGATGTGATTTTACATTCTGCGGCGTCACGAGGTCATTGTTGCCTCTTACACCCAGCGAGACGAGAGCAGCTCTCTGCATCTCTGCGTCTCTGCATCTCTGTTCCCTTTCATTTCATGTTGTGCACATGTTTCCTGCGTTTGCCTGCAGACCTAATAAATGCTGCATTCATTTCTGGATTGGAATGAAAAGGAGTGATACATGAAAAGGAAAAAGCTTATTTATGAATGTTTTTTATTTTTTTATTTTTTAGGGTCTGTTTCATCGCTGATCTGTCAATGCCATATATTGTGTTTAGCATTAAAAATAAAAGCACTAATTAAGTAATTACTTATTTCACTGCAGTGAACATCCTGAGAGTTTTTAAACGGAAACATCTGTTTGAGCTCGTATTCAGAAAAAACACAGATTTCAGTGCAAGGTATTTTTCTCTTTCACACACACACTAATACACATTCACAACCACACAAATGCAGCTTTTAGATGGTTCAACCGTTTTCCAGCGTGCCTGTTTATGCCGCATAACTTGATTTACTGTTAGTGAACAAGATGAACGCATATTTATGTGTTTATGTCTTCGGCCGCGGCCCATAAATTCACAATCTGTTCAGCTTTATTATTCAGCCCCATGTGTATACAAGGCAGGATAAGCCCCTGGCCAGCTAAACATCCCATTTCCAGCCCGCAGTGTAGTAATGTACTCATTAATACATAACAGAGTCTATAACAATGTGATGCCGTGAACGAGGCTTTTAGGCACTCATTAAAACCCAGGAAGCCAAGGAATACACATTATTATAGATCCTATATGTTGCGAGAGGCTGTGAGACAATGAAATCGACATCATGCCCAGCATTTTAAAACGGCAAACAAACCCTGTGAACTCGCAGAGCACACCTGGAGTCTGGTGCGTGAAGCTGTCTCTCTAACTCAACATGATGCTCTGAGAAATGCAATGCTGGATAGAAGAGTCTGAGAGTCTTTTAATACGGAGTTTGGGCCAACACGTGCTGTAGTATTTAGTATAATATAGATGCAGAGGAGTGTGTGTGTGTGTGTGTGGATCGGCTGTGGCTGAACGTTTTGGACGGGAGTCAGATTCTGAAGACGCTGCCTTTGTATAACCAACAGCACAAAATGACAACAAAGAGACACAAAACACCCACCAAGAGACACACAACAGCTAGAAGGATACACAAAATGATAACACAGATAAGCAAAATGACAAAAGAATATACACACAACTAAAAAGACACACACAATGAGAACAAAGAGACACAACATGATTACAAAGAGACACAACACAAATACAAAGAGATACAAAATTTTTTTTAAAAAACAGGTAGAAAGAGACTCAACGTGACCAAAAAGAACCAAACTGAAAAATGCATCTCCAAAAACGTGCCAACACCTTTTACATCTGGCCTTCTGACTCCAGACCAAAGTGTCCATGGGGACATTTTGTTGTATATTTGGACAGGTTTTTTTTTACATGGCTCAGACGCAACTCTGCTACAGTATATTTAGTTTCCTATACACTACAGTGAACTTTGACAGCCTCCTCTGCGCCCAGATCCCAGCTGTAGTCACGTGGAGCCCAGATGCAAGTTTCACTTTAGTCCCTCACACACTCGCACTGTTTCAATGTGCAGACACACGGCAGAGAAAGAAAGATGGCGTGAGAAAGAGGTCCTATAGAAAACCAGGGAGACGGAAGAAACAAGTTTGGAGGAAAAGAGTGAACAAGAAGAAAGAGGAGGAAAGAGCGAGGGGAATAAAGGATTGATGCTGCAGCTGCCTGCAAGAGTAAAGGGAGGTAAATCTGCAGACGGTGCTCGGAGATACGAGAAAAGAGGAGAAGATATAAGGGAATAGCACGTTCCACCTCTCCCCTGTTACCACTGTCAGGGCTAATATCTCATTACCAGTCTTAGCTGGCGGCTCTCAGGCAGTCAGGGAGAGGTCAGGAAAGCTCCAGAGAGACAGGCTAACACTGAGGCTCTCGTTGAGCCTAATAGCATAAAAGTCCAGAGACTCTGAGGAATCATGAGGAGCTTTCATTTAGCTTATTGTGGGAACTAAAGTCTATGTTGCACTCACGTGAATATGCATGTTCACGTGTTGTTTTTAAATCAACAGACGAGCCAAAATATGTCAAGAGACTTCTCATGCTCACTGGTGTATCTTACTTTAAGAGAAATGTTTGGTAGGAGAGAGAAGAGAGGAGAGGAGACGAGAGAGGAAAGGAGACAAGAGAGGAAGAGGAGACGAGAGAAGAGGAGAAGAGGAGAGGAGACGAGAGAAGAGGAGAGGAGAGAAGAGGAGACGAGATGAGAGAAGAGGAGAAGAGGAGACGAGAGAAGAGAAGAAGAGAGAAGAGGAGATGAGAGAAGAGGAGAGGAGAGGAGCCGAGAGAAGAGGAGAGGAGATGAGAGAAGAGGAGAGGAGAGGAGATGAGAGAAGAGGAGAGAAGAAGAGAGAAGAGGAGATGAGAGAAGAGAAGAGGAGAGGAGACGAGATGAGAGAAGAGGAGAGAGGAGCCGTGAGAAGAGGAGAGGAGACGAGATGAGAGAAGAGGAGAGAAGAGGAGAGGAGACGAGATGAGAGAAGAGGAGAGGAGACGAGATGAGAGAAGAGGAGAGGAGAGGAGAGAAGAGAAGAGGAGAGGAGAGGAGAGGAGACGAGACGAGACGAGAGAAGAGGATACAAGAAAAGAGGAGACGAGAGAAGAGGAGAGGAATGACAAGAAGACAAGATGAGATGCGAGAGGAGATGAGAGAAGAGAGGAGAATGGAAAAGAGGAGATAGTAAAGGAGAGGAGGAGATAGTAAAGGAGAGGAGGAGATAGTAAAGGAGAGAGGAGATAGTAAAGGAGAGGAGGAGATAATAAAGGAGAGGAGGAGATAATAAAGGAGAGGATGAGATAGTAAAGGAGAGGAGGAGATAGGAGAAGAGACAATATCTTCTAAGTATATTAAATGGATTTTATACACATACATATTTCAGTCCATGATGTAAGCAGCAGGGTTTGTTGAAGCATCCGTGCTTCGTCATTTATCAAGCATCACTGGTGATCACTCTTTCACACCAGCAGGGGGCAGATGAGTCTCACTCAGCACAGCAGTGTTGCAGCCATCCTGCGGGTGTTAACCTCTTCTTAGTTGTCGGTCAGTCGCGGTGGCAGAGGGTGAATGAGGACAGATTACTACTGGTTTCACGCTGCTTTATATCTGGCCGCAGCTCAGCATCACACACTGTATGCAGAGCAGAGTCAGCTATGAATAAAGCATGTGGTTCTGTGAGTAGTGCTCCTGGCTCTGTGTGTGGACTTCTAATCCTCTGCACAATATTATTTGGGCGTTAGTCCTCTGCCAAGGCCTGTGCTTGTGTGTACAGTATATGCTTTAGTTATAGGCTAATACACCAGTGCATATTGGTACAGACCGTGATATTCCACTGTGCAAACCTCTAATTGATTTGGTTTACGATAAACTGCCTATGATTTATCTGCTCAACAGGATTTCTTTTCTATCTTTGACCACAAGGAGGCCGACAACCTTTAAAACAAACACAGCAATACAGTCATCTTATTAAGTTCTTATTTATCCAATATTGATTGTTTGTGTTTCAACTCGGGACACATCTCTGTTTGCTACTGTAGGCTACACGTTCCACACTGTGCACTGTAAAACTCTGCAGGCTGGTTTAACTTCACAAGACTAAGGTTTTACAGCCAGCCAGAGACACTGTATCTGTGTCACGTGGGTTTTGGTCCTGAGTCTATTCACTTCAATGAGAAAGGTGAACGTGAGCACAGATTATCACCAATTCTTTTCCCCAAAAGTCACCAAAGTTGGACCCATTTTTCACAAGCCACAGATCTTCTGAAAATGTAATTAACTTGGTCTATAGTTAACTATAGCAAAGTTTTAAGATAACGTTCATGAACACCCTAGCTAACCAATTTTGTAAATATACACAATGTTAGCAAATGAAAATATAAATACTGTGCATTAGACCGCGCCCACATAGGAGACAGGAAGTGTATATTAAGCCTTTAGGAACGGCGCTTTGAAGTCACATGATGCCATTGGGCCTAAAAATACTTTTCTCCCATAGACATACATTGGGAAAGAGACGTCTGTAAATCAGATTTTTTTTAAATTGGGTAACTTGGGCCCTTATTAACATCATTGGCTCAGTTTTAACTTGAAATGAATGCAACTTTCTTTGGTCCTAGACTCAGCGCTCAAGATTATGAAACTTTCTTAAACACATCCTGCCGTGGTCATTCGGGGATACAGCTCAACAGAAAAAAAAATGTTCTCCAAGACAGTGGTATCCTAAAATAAGATGACAGCTGAGAGAATGTGAGTTTTAAAGAAGCTGAAGGGGTTGTTGGGTGCGACCGCCGGCCCCGTGGCTGCCTGTCACGCTGCCTGCGTGTCACCACTCCGTTGCAGACGATGTGTTGGTTCGCTGCTTGGCCTGTTGTGTTATTGGCTTCATACATGTGATTACACTGACCACTTTTGACAACCACAAAGGGAGAGAGAAGATAGAGCGCCGGGGCGAGAGAGAGATGGAGAAGAATTGAGATAAAGAGAAGGCGACACAAAAAGATGAGGTGCCGTCAAATGTGGCCGACGAGCTGAAATTGCAGTTGCAGAATATTGACAATGTGACAAAAATAGCTACTTAGAAATGGTTTAGGACCGATACCGTAGCAGCCTTCATAATGTATTTTAGAGGAAAATAATGGTATCCAAAATCCTTAGCTTGTTAGCTTAGCTTGGTCACTAACGGGACGATGCGTTCATTTAAAAGAAATACCATCGACTAGAGGATAACTGTCTGCAAAACATTCCTCTTGTGTGTAGCTTTTTATATTCCGACAAAGGAGATTAAATAAAAGCGAATAGGGCAGCGCAGATAATGAGCTTCAACAGCTTCTTCCATTTTTGGTCACGACATCTATTGGTCAAAGGTGCAAATTTGCGTGTCCGAGTTCACCCAAGTTGATTCGCATATTACATTTACATACTGTGTCTGACTGTGCAGCTCAAAGTCCAGCTGTAATGTTCAAGTTTAGAATCCCAAAATGAACAGATGTAGAGTCCAAGACTTCTGACTTTGTATAATTAGCAGGAATACATAGCCAAGAGGAAGGGATGCAGAACAAACAGTGGAGAATGGCACAGGAAGGAGAAGATAATGAGATGATAAGAAGAGACATTTTCTTTAAAAGACTTGCTAAAAAGGCAGGAGATAGACAGGAAAGGAGACGGTGCATAGTTGATTCTTATTTATAGATGAACAGATTGCTGCAGTTAGTGTGTTTGTGGTCGTGCATAACAATCAGTGTGGGGATCTCGGTTTGAGGAAATTCTTCCACAGCAGACACGAAACAATCTGCTGCGCTTTCATATTTCCTTTCATAAACGGAGCCGCCGTCTGAGATTGCTTGTTCGGGTTTTCTGTTTGTGAAAGCTATCTGATGCAGTGTGTTTACGTGTGTGAATGTTTGTGCCTGTGGGTGAGATTCCTGACAGGAGTAGGTGGGTGCTGGTCGCATGCCCTGCAGATCAGTTTGTTAGAGTTGGCACCGCAGAAAAGCAGTGGGGCACCAAAGTAAACGGCACATAAAACGGAAAAGTTGGATGGTGCTCTTATGAGAAACAGTGGCAGATTATACCGCAGCAGCAGAAACACACACACACATGCACACACACATGTGCAGCGTCTCCTGAATTGACCCCAATTATTAACACGCTGAAGACGTGCTTAAATAATTTAGTCCGTGTTTAAAATTGAACAGCTTGCATGCCAAAGCCAAGCACACCCAGGTCCTGCTTGTTGCAGGTTTATATCAAGACTTCTCAATAGACTTCGATAAATAAATTAAGTTAAATAAAGTTTTTAAAAAAAAATCTGTGTGGTGGAAGTTGGAACAACCTTGTGAAATCTCTCGCTGAAGATTAAACCCAAAATTATGCAGGACTCAACCTGATGCCATTTTGCTGCTACTGAGGCAAACTATTTCCTAATTGGAATTATGTACTTATGTGATCTCTCTGTAATTACAGGTTGGCTGCAGGAGCGAGGGATTACAGGAGATGGGGGGGGGGGAAATAGGTGAGACAGCTCGCTCACTTATCCCCACCGCCAATCAGCTTGACAGTCAGAAGATTTGTTTGGGGAGACTCTGGATGAGGATTGTTTAAATATTATGAGTCATTTGTGGTTCGAGACCCAAAATCCGCCTCAAAACATTCACTCAGCCAGAGGAATTAACAAACCAAACATATTGCTACTCAGTCGTGTAACAGCAGGAATTACTTTAATGAAGCGATCGCCGGAGTAGAAGCTGCTCTTTATCAGCGACATTAGCATTAGCAAAAGGTGCATTGCGCTTAAGGAACATAGGAAATCACAGTGAATTTATGGACTAATGGGGAAGTTGCGTAAGCTACAATGGGTTCACTTAATTTAGCATTAAGACTGCAAACAGGGGAAAGTTCAAAGGTCTGCTGCCACCGAGGAGATTCTTGCTTTTTTAAATTATTATTATTAAATCAACTACCTCAACAATCCCTAACCAGCTGCTGTCTCCAGCTACATATTTATATTTCCGCACAGACATGAGAGTGGTGTTGACCTTCTCAACTGACTCGAGGCAAGAAAGCAACGGAGCGTTTCTTATGAAATGTTGACTTATTCCTTTAACTTTAAAGTTTCAAAACAAACCACTTGGGAATATATGCAATCTTATACAGCAGCTTTAAGTTTGAGAGGTCAGTTTTGGTCTCCAAGCATACTTTCTTATGCTTTTACTTTCATGCTTTGGGTCTCCTCCCTTCTACATGAGGGGTGCAGTCCCACCTGCCTTAAACAAGCTGATGCCGGATGGAAATGTGTTATTACTTTTCTTTTTTTGTCGTCCATATTTATGGAGGAAGGTCTGAAGTCGGGCCTGATAAAACAAGTGTTACCTGACCCCCTTTCACCACATACCTACACCGTACGTGTGCCCAGGATTATGTTAATAGATGAAGCCAGGAGGAAAAAAGAAATGACGGGAAACCAAAAAAAATAAAAAATCTCAATCCTCCACTACATTTTGTTTCAAATGATTCAGATCTTCTCCAAAATGTATTGGGTTCTTTCTTGGCAGATGCTACGCCCCTCCACCACATTTCATGACAACCAGTTGTTTTTCCATAACCCTGCTGACAAACAGACAAACAACAGTAAACAATGTTCTGCTGTGCACGTGCAAATCCCATAGATTTGGATCAAATCGGTCCGAATCAGTCAATAACAAAATAAACAGTCCATGTGTCCCGCAGGATGCCAGTGTTACGCAACACCCATAAATCTGCAAGATGACATGTTGACATTCATATGGTAAAATTCACAGCCGCAGGACAACAGGGCCATCAGAGGCTGAGAGAAGGAGGACAGTTCTGAGTAATGTCTGCCCTTCATCCCGCAGACGGAGCCGGGGAACGAGCTCCACTCCGTGATGTTTTCTATCTGACTCACTCACTCCTTAAACTGTTTTCAATTTTTTAAAAGTGAATCACGGCTGAATAAGTTACAAAAATAGTGGAAAAAAATACCTGCTCTTGCCAGTTAAAGGGGTAAACTTTTATTTGGGAGTTGTTGTGGAATTAATGTTGGTCTGTCTGTGTCCTGACCGACGGCCACAGAGCAGCCACAGATGCACCTGCTCAACCACTGCGGGGAACTGCAGGCCTGCCCAGACAGGTCAGAAAATGTGTTTTTGCAGACATTATTTGGATAGTTTACACATTTGTGGTCATGGCCTCATTATGAAATTCGTGTAGCCTGCTTTCCTTCACTTTTTTTCACAATCATTCTCCTGCCAAATGCTTATCCTCTTCTTCCATTCCTCCTTCTTCCACCCTCATGCTGCACCTCTTCCGAAGACACTTGCTTTCATAATGTTCAGCCTAAAAAGAGTCTGATCCGGTCATTTTCCCTCTCCAGGGTCACGTTGCGTCTGTCGCTTCCTCCTACCTGCCTGACTTGAATTGACCTTTAATAACCTCCTGCTCCTGTAATGACCTCGCCCAGATGTCCCGCACAGGTGCGCTCTGTAAGTCGAAACCCTCGCGCTCCGCTCCGTCGGGCGTATCCCTTCCTGTTTTTCACCTCCCTCTGGTTTTCATTTATCATTTTTCTGGGCTTCCATAACTACCAAATATTCATCCATCTTCAGAAAGTTAACCCTTTAAATGCCAGTTTCTTAACGCCACTGTTGTTATGTAAAGAAAACACAAACATTTAATTATTTTCTCTATACTACATGCAAGGGGGGATTTTATTATTTTTTTCAGTCTGGGATATGTCAATGTTTAGCAACAACATTGATTTTGTTTTATTAATTTAAAAAAAACGCCCACATGTTACCTTAGAAAACAAAAATGTCCCCTTCCTAAAAGGCTATAAAAATACTATATATTAATATAATGTTCCACTCACACTGACACCAACATAAGTCCTGATCATAACCAAATATTCATTCATTTTGTTTTACTTTTATTCTTATATATTTATATATTTTATTCTATAATGTCACTGTTGTTTTTATTAGCAAACATGAGACGTCTCAGCCTGGTGTAAAATAGTAAAAACTACAATGTTGAAGCCACCACTAGATGTAAAGCCTGACAATAATAATAATGAAAGATAATATAATATAGATAATATAGTGAAAGATTTTATGCTGTAATGGCCGAGGGATTAAAATATTTGGTTTCAATGGGGTCATTTTTGTAATTAAGTGTCTGACTGTCTGTTTTTTGGCTGCACAGTTTAATATAGACTTATTATGGGAGCTGAGGTTGATCTTCCAATATTCACACGCTTGCCAAAATGTTTAACATATGCACAACAAAAATGTGCTGGAAAAAAAAAAATGTCCCTCGTGAGGCACAAGGGTTAACTGCATAAGAGGGAGTGAGAAAGGGAAAAGTACTGAAGCAGCATGGAGGTAAAGAGAGGTGGATGCACATGAAGAGAACAGCAGAAAAAACAACTTAAGAGAGGGCATAAATAAGAACATTTGAAGGAGAAGGGTGAAAAACCTCTATTCAACTGTTTTTTTTCCATGCAATCACCCACTCCGCGTTTTCTCGTTCGCCCCTTCCCGAAGAAACATGTTGAAACTACTTGACTGAAAGTCTTTAAAAATCTAAAAGAAGACAGCTCCTCTCATTCATCTTTCTTTCCCTCCTTTGTGTCGGTATCTGCCTGTGCAAATTAGACATTTAATATCTGAGCTAGAGGACCAAGCCGCTGCTCAGTGGTTCCAGAGTTAACAGCCCAATAAGACCACATCGTTGAATGTCTGCAGCCTCAGCGCCAAAAACATCCAAGACTGCAACAACATGAGCTTTCTCTCTCTCTCTGCTCCATCTGAATCCTGAATTCAGCCCTCTCACTCTTATCTGTCGGCTGGGTTTATCTCCATCTTTATGTCTGTCTTAATGTTTATCTGTCTGTCTTGGTGCAGCTGATTCCTGGCAAAGCCCCAGTTGCCTACAGTTGGCGACGGTCTGCTTTCACGCAGCTATTCACAGAAATTCTAGCTGAGCCAAATGTGATGTGGTGTTACGTAACTCTCAGATATCCACCACGGGGTTGTTGTTCTGTGCACCTTTAACATAGCTGCACTAGAAACCTTCTAGATTGATGTGGATTGTTTTGTTGCTGATTGTTGGAGATATCTGTCTGTCTTCTCTCAATATAATGGAACTACATGGCACTCGGCTTGTTGTGCTGAAAGAGCCAAAAAAATACATAAAAAAAACATCAATGTGTCTTTCCATAAATCATGACACAGTTACTCAAGATAATCCACACAGTTTGTTGTGAGCAGTTTCATGTGGGGACTATTTTCTATCTAATAAACGACACCCGCCAACCGCATCACCGCACAGAAGGAAGCGTGCATTTACTTATGGACGAGCCGCTTCCTTCTGCGCGGTGATACGGTTGGCGGGTTTAGCTCGGTAGAAAGAAAATAGTCCCTACATGTAACTGCTCACAACAAGCTCTGTGGATTATCTTCAGTAACTGTGTCATGATTTCTAAAAAAGAAACATTCCTGTTTTCCAAATATAGTTTTTTGGCTCTTTGTGCACCACATGTGCCATATAGTTCCATTATATTGACAGAAGGCCGATATCTCCAACACAACACACACCAAAACAATCTAGATTCATAAATATCTCTACAGGTCAGAGGAGAAATATGTATTTTTGATTTTGGTGCAAACTGTCTCTTTAAATGATGGTCAGTGTACTTGAACAACTACATACCACCTCAGGTATTGATGCACATGTTTGTCAGAGAGACATTTGGGGCTAAAAAAGTGGAGTCTGTCCATGTGTGGAGGGTCTTTTCATATCATGCTGCCATGCTGACAAACAGCAGCGAATGTTATCAGGTACCTGCTATGAGGCAGGTTTGATGTCGTCGTGCCAGCCTTCCCTCGCCCTGTCTCTCTGTTCACCCCCGGCTTGTTTTTCTCCCTTCCTCTTTGAAGGCGTGGGAGTTGGGGAGAGAGTGAGCTAATACCCCGGTCTGATTAAGTGCTGGAAAAGAGGGCTGATAGTATGAGAAGGGAGGAGAGAGGGCGAGGGCTAAGGGGGAGGTGGGTGGGAGCGAGTCGGTGGGTAGAAATGCAGGGGTGGGGGGAAGAGAGGTGAGTATAAAAAGCCTTGCTGTGAGGAATTAGGGAATATTCCTGGGGAGAAAATACACACGGAAAGAGATATTTCCAAGACTTCTCACTCCATAATTATCTTTCCACGGTAAGTACATTAAAACAACTGATATTAATGGCAGGTGGAAAGCAGAAGTAGTTTACATCTTTTCAACAGACTTTGGCTCATTTTACTTATTAGCTGATGCAATTTTGCACAATGTTTTTTGTACAATGCTGCAACATGCAACAGGTCTATAGTTCCAGTGTGTTTGTGTAAAAAAGTTCTTCATATGTAGCCTCAGGTTGGTTTGCTGCGTGCCCTGCATCATGCCTGTGGCTTTTTCCAATGAGGTGGGCACATTCTGCCTGCAGGGAATAAGAACCCACCAAGACCCCTGCTAAGACTCAGACAGGCATAAAACTCTGTAGACACTTATGTCAGCACACAGACACACACACGCACACACACAGATACGCACACATGCACACACACACACACACAACTAGATGTTTTCTGCCAATCTTTGTGAACCTTTGGGCCCGAGGCGCTCTGTTTCCGTACCCACTGTGAGTCTGGGTACGACTGTAAGCCAAGATATGCCTGAGGAGATGATGTTATGAGCGCTGTGTGTGTGTGTGTGTGTGTGTGGGTATGTGTAAGTGAGTTATGTGTGTGTGTGTAGTGTAGTGTGTGTTTATGTATAATGAAAGCTGCTATTGATGGTGAAAAGTAGGGCCACAGAAACAGAATCCCTTCCAAATACCACAAACAGAAGATGGGGATGAAAGCTTTTCGCAAGCATGCGAATATGTGTGTGTGTGTGTGTGTGTGGGGGGGGCTGCTACACACATATGGCATTACTTGTTTGTACAGATGTCACACACCTTACCTTAAGTCACTTGTGCATGTGATAGATTGCAGATGTGTGCAGAGCCACATGGAATATTTGCCTCTTTATAATAACCACATAGTTGCAAAGCTGCATTAAAGGGGAATACCACGTAAACTAAGAATTCCAACGTATTATTTCCATGGGTTGGGAAAGTGTGGTTAATATTTGTGAACATGAGCTCCTCTGTCTCAAAGCCAGAAACCAGAGAAGTCTCACACTTGTGATGTCATCAGGTATAAAGTCTGGAGCAGCTCCATAGACGGTGAATGTGACCCACACAATGTTTCTTTGTTATACCCAGATGAGCTTTATTCTATTGTAGTGTCCAGAGACTAACAGAAAGTGTACTTATACACTCAGAACATCCCCCTGGCTGCTCTCAGTGTATTCATTGTCTACGGAGCCGTTCTTTACACTTGATGACAGTTTTAGCCTTCTAGTTTTTCGATTTGTGAAAAAATTGTTCAATATTTTTGGACTGTCTTAGACCATAGAAATAGCATGTTTGAATTTTTCGTTTTGAAGTTTCCCTTTCAGCTTAAGTCTGTTTGGCAGCGAGACAGCTGTTCTGTTATTTGCCTACAAACTGAGGTTCCAGCTCTTGAGTGGTGTCTGTGGATTAGTCCGGACTTAAGTCCAGCGCTCAAAAAAGACCGTTGGACACTTTTTTATCTCTGTGATTATATATAACTTTGGTTTGTGCCACGTAGAAGTTCTGCAGCAACTTGCCAGCATGTAAAGATGCAGACTATGTGTTCTGGTCGTATGCACAAAGCCTCAAGCTCAGATTTAGAAACGTTGCCTCTTTCAGCCTCGATCCCTGCTCGTGGTTCTCTCTTGTTTACCCACAGTTCCATAATCTTAGCCACTTTCTCTCTATTTTTTGTTATCATACACCTCCTTTTCCTATCTAACTCTTACTTAACGACTCACTGAAACACCTTTTTTTTCTTCTTTTCCAGCAGACAGGCAGAGAAAACAAGCCCCAGGATGAGGAGCCTTCTCCAGTTTCTGGCCGTCTGTGCTGCGGTCTCTTTCTGCGTCTGCTATGGTACAGATCCCTCCGACAACCTCACCCTTCCATCATTATCTATTCATAACATATAATAAATCCCATTTATCATCATTTATGATTAACCCGATTCCATGTTTTTCCCGTAGACTCTCATGAAAGCACAGAATCCATTGAAGGTGATTAAATGTTGTCTCTCGTTCATGGAAAAACATGCATGCAATTCTAACAAATGTGACATCGCTCTGCTTTACAATGTGTTGTGTTTAAGGTGAGACACGACAGGCAAAAACACGTTTCACGCACTTATTAATTCTGAGATTTTGGCTTCCATAACATGTCTTTATTCAGACTAGTGGAAAGAAAACATCCAAAAATACACAATTAGGAGTTTATTTTATTCACGATTCTTCTAAATTCAACAAAAAGTAACATTAGATTATGCATCGTTTGCATATTCAAACATAACATTTCAGAAAACTTGTAATACAGAACAAAACTGTCCTCATGTAAGTAATTAACTGGGGAAGTTTCATGGTGATATCTTTTAGCTATTTCTTTGTACCCTGTAGTAGAGCCCCCCCCCAACATACCCCACCTTTTATCTCACCTGACCTGATCAGTTCCATGAGTTATGGCCATGCCTTACCTGAATAAATTGGGGATTTTTGTCAAGTAAACGTTTGTGGTTCCAGATCTGTTTGTGCCTCCAAACCAAGCCAACTCGTTCATTCAGCCACAGAGGGGTAACGTATACACCCCACCCAGAGGGAACGGCCACAACTATTACAACTTCATGAGGTAGGAGACACAACCCCAGACATGCATACGCAGCACATTCGCCTTCATATTGAACATATGTAAAACCACAAACACGCAGAGACAGGCACACACGTTATAGCAGGGCATTAAGGCAAAACCTAATTAGGCTATTAAACGTCGACATATGCTTGACACAAACTCAGAGACTAAATGGTAGAATGCACGAAGAAGAAAGGCACCGAAACACAGACCCAAGCTGTTTCTGATTACCTTCTTCTTCCTTCTTCTCACCATTCTTCACTGTCTGCCTTTGTGTGTCTGTCCCCTCTCGTCCAGGACGATGAAGTCTCCGGCGGAGAGGCGTGCAGAGACCTGCGAGGACTACTCTCCCTGCCGCATCTACGCCTATCGCAACGGCTTTCAGCAGGCCTACCAGAGATACTTTGGCGCCGGAAATCAACCCCAGAGACCAGCCGGGACTCGTCGATACTAAACAGAAAGTATCTGCAGAATTATCATTATCGTCTGGGAATGAAGGGCGTCCCTTCATCCCACATATCACAACTTTTAAATAATTTATGTGATTGTTTTTGTGGCCTCTTCTGGATGTGAAATGAATCCTAAAAGAAACACATTTTCATAAACAGCCAGTGTGGCTCACAACCCTTCATTACACACGTGCAGAAATCCATGGCCCATCTCTTTGTGTAATCTCAGGATAACTTGTATCTACTATTATCACACCTTCACAGCATTTATGAGCTTTATGCGATATGCACGAATGAAGTTCGTTGCTCTCTATCCACTGTTTCTTACATTATCCACCTATTTCTCCAGGCCAGCACTGCTGTGAATGATTATTTCCATTGCTTTGAAAAAATAAAATAAAATATCCTTTAGTGGGGTTTCTTTTCTTAATGCTGTTTATGCGATTTCTTTGCCTCATGTGTGTGTGAGAACATTTGGTCTAATTACTGTGACAGTCCAGATGAAATGGGCTAAATCTACAGCTCCGTGTGTTAAAGACCTAGAATAGTGTTGAATGTGAACACAGGTTAAGCAAATATATGTTCCTTATTTGTTCTAGTAGATACAGCCAGGTGAGAAATTTTTCCAAATAATTTTATTCATAAAATTGATTTTCAGTAATATTGTGTTATTTTAAATATGACTTCTTTGGATATTGTTTTTCATTATCCAGTTAAGTCCGATGGCTCATGAGATGATTAATGAGTTTGGAAAGAGGAGAAACGTTTTGCTCTACACATTTATGTTTAATAGAGCTGCAGTTTTCAGCCTCTCAAATATGGAGATTTCATTCTTTTCTCTGTTTTTTTATCGTCAAAAACTGAATATTTTTGGGTTCTGGACAAAACAAGACATTTAAAGACATCACCTTGGGCGCACTATTTTCTGACATTTTATAAACCACATAATTAATTGACTAATCAGAATCAGAATCAGAATCAGAAAACCTTTATTCGTCCCACAGCGGGGAAATTTACAGCGCTACAGCAGCAAAGGGACAGTGCAGATAAAAGGTTAAGTACGAATGTATAAGTACAAGATATAAGTACAAAAAAAAACACAATAACAAGTAAGTGGTAAGTAATACAGTAAGTGAACAGTGAGCGTAAAACTCTAGCAGCCAGTGGTAACAATAATACACAATATTGCACATTCGTATAGCATCTAGCATCTATAATCTAGAAAATAATCAGCAGATTGATCAAAATAATCGTTAGTTGCAGCTCTAGTATTAACTTTTCCTCATTATTAGACCATGTGAGTCATTTGTCCAAGAAGTTTGAAGAAATGTCTTTTTATGGGACTACTAACAACTCAGAGACATCGGAAACCCTAAACTGCAAACTAGCAAGGAAAAAAGCCACTGTTTGGCGAAAGTAGCTTAAAAGTACCTGAACACTGCACTGAATGATAGTACTGAAGTGAGTATTCAGTGAGTACTTCTTCAGCGAGTACCCTCCACTGGCAGGTTGAGAGGTTGTACAAATATGTGTAGTCAAGATCTGGTTTCCTGTAATCTCAGGAGGAATCTGTGCAATGCGTCAGTGTCCTCGCTGCTGCAGACAGTCACACAAACAAAGACAGGTCAGCAGGTCAGCATGGCACGGTCCTGAAAAGACAGTCATACTGGATGTTGGCTTTTTCATGTTGCCACAAGGCCGCAGAAGTGCACAATTAAAGCTGTCCCGAGGTTGAATCCTTGAAGTCTGTCAAGGCACTGACGTTGACCCAGACAGTCAAATTACAGTATAATACTGTCAGAAAAAGCAACGAGAGGAACAGAAGAGAAACAAATCTGAGAGGACATTTTCAAGTCATAATTTAAGGAAGGGCTTAGTGCGTCGCATACTGCGTTCAACATTAACATCAGCAGCGACGGTCCCTTTACAACAAATTAGATGTTTTAAAAAAAACAAATAAGGTCAAAGATTACGGAAAGACTCCTAGTTTTGTTTTAATGAGCATGTTCGGCTGCCACTATGTGAAGCTTTGTTGGCAGACCACCCTGTTTTTGGTCAAAAATATCTTTGCACATTTCAAATTACCCTTCCACAAATCTTCAGACACACTGGGTTTGTTTCTAAATGTTGCTTTATTTCTGTAGGAAATCGCCGCGGTTTGCAATAAAAGCGATGGCCCTCGGTTTGAAATCATGTCACATAATGTGGCACGGCGGTTTCTCCGTTTCAGCTTGTGTTACATGCTTTTCTCTGCTGCTGCTGCTGCACTCAGTGACCTAAATGTAAAAGTGTGTGTG